>JADLZK010012231.1:0-506656 GCA_015847255.1 Hyparrhenia diplandra | reverse complement strand
CAAGCTAATTGGTGTTACAAAGTCAAACCCACTACCAAAAGTGCCGCACAACCAACACAAGATGAGGATCCACAAGCTACTAGCAATCCACTAGAGATGCTTTTAGTGAACTCTCATGGGGAAGGCTCAAGAACCCTCACAAATCTACCGATGTGGCCTCGAACAATCCACCGAGTCGAGATCAACACCAACCGCTGCTCCAAGTCGTCTAGGAGTCGGCAAACTCCAAGAGTAACAAGCAAAACTGCAGCAAAACCACGATCACCAAGTGCCTCTAGATGAAATCATTCAATCAAATGCACTTGGATGCTTTCCAATCTCACCAAAAGATGCAACAAGAAAGTAGTTTAAGTGAGAGAGGAATGACTTAGCTCACAAGGATACAATGTCAATGAAATTGGCTAAGAGAGTGAGCAAGCCGACCAACATGCTTATATAGGGGAGCCCTAGCTCATAGAGTTGTTGCTCTCTTTTTTCAATTTTTGCGTGCACATTAGACGCAAGCCACCGTCCGGTCGTTGATGGCCACCACGTGTCACCTCTATTCAGTGAGTGTCATTTGATCTCAACGGCTAGCTACTCGCACGCCGTTAATGTTGAATCGGACTCATCCGATGCCCTACACCGGACGCGACCGATGCCCCTGCACTGGACACGAAGCCACGTTGTTATGTTACATTAGACACAAGCTAGGGTTTTCCACTAGACGTCTTGGTGCAAAAAGCGAACCCAACATCCGATGGTAGTCCAAAGAAGGTTCCAAAGTGCCTAAATCGACATCGAACGCATTAGGTGATGGTCCACTCAACGCAAGCCAACGCCTGATCGCGACTTCTCACCGAGCCGTTTGAGAATCGTGGCGTCGACACTCACATTGGACGTGCCCGATGCGAGTGTGTCGGTGCAACACGGTTGCACCTGATCCATCCATACTCATCGGACACCGGGACTCGGCGTCGATGCACGTTGAGTGTCTCTTTCTTCTCCGTTTCTCAATCCCTTGCTTCACCACATGCCAAACACAAAAGTGCCTCTCCATTGTGCACGTGTGTTAGCATTTTTTTAAACATTTTGCAAGGGATATAAGTTAGCTCACTAGATCCTAATGCATATGAATGAGTTAGAACATCTAGTGTCACTTTGACAACCGAATTCTAAAAATGAGTTTCACCACTTGATAGTATGATTATAAATCCTAAATGTCACTCTCTATAGTGTCTTGATCACCAAACCAAAGAATCCTATCAAGATATATCTTGCCTTGATCTCCATGATTCTTTGTTTTTCTCCGTTTTCTTTTCCCTTGAGCTTGATCATGACATGAAGTCCACCATGTCCATGTCCATAATCTTGTGACCATCTCCTTAGCCACCATGATCCATACCACATGCTATCTTTTCTTATAAACACACTTAGAGCAAAGGATTAGTATACTAAGGTATCATCAATTATCCAAAACCAAACAAGGGCTTTCAAATTCGTTTTATGAATTTTTTTCCTCACATTTTTGGCGTAAGAGTTTACAATGCAAATAACAAATATATGTGGGAATAGTGCAATTACGATGAACATATATTTTTGTTATTGCCTGTCAAAACATTATCTTAATAACAAATAAAATATACTTCATAAGGATGAATTGTTGGGAATAGTACATAACATTGTACCATTGATTAAATCTATCAAATTTCAACCTAGATTGCTCTTTAAAAAATAAAAATAGTAAAATACCAGTGTGAACAAATGACAATTGACAACCACGAAAAGGTAGCGACAAATAATTGCTCTATGTGGAATTCCAAAAGCATATCATGTGTTGTAATTTAATATGGTTGACTATGTCTCTTTCATGATGAATAGATACCCTTGGTGGGTTGTAGACTTCTTCACTTCGAATTTGATGTGGTGAGCACTAATACACATCCCTGTTGCTAAGAAACCAAAATGTAAACTCCCACCCCAAGAAGTAACAATCATAACTTGTTGGTATTTATTAAGTGCAAAAAAGAATATAAAGGGTTCATAAGCGCCACGTAATATATATACCATTGTAGCTTTTACCCTGGAGTATTCCGAGTATCGTTATTTATATTTTCCACAGGGAAGCAAGGGTAAAGACTATGATAAATCAAAATCATGTATCTACTAACTTAATATACCAACTAAACTAAAGTGAGGGGGTAAATAATGTATATGATATGTATGATAATTAATAACATTTAACCAGGAGAATATTATAATATAGAGTAGATAACTAGGTCGAGAGGACAACGGGGAGAGATCTAGGTTCTGAATATTTCTCTAGTACTTTGGTTCTATGATAACAATTATTCTAATACACTTTGGAGCAGCGTACCGTCCCCGATCCTCGAAAAAGACTGGGAAAGGGTGATCGGGGAACGCCGCCAAAAAGCTCTACGAAACACCAACCCGAACGTGGTGGATTACAAAGACCGACAGGGGCTGTCACCCCCAGGGCTACCACAACTAACCGTGGGATTGGGCGCAACCTCGGGTAACCTATAGCCTAGACACCACGCCTACACTATAAATTACTACTCTAGCTACCTAGCATAACTAGAGCCCTCAATACGAGCGGAGATCCCATGCAATAGTATAATAACTATATCAATAACATGAAAGGCATAAAAGTACTAGAAAAGATATATCTAATTATGGCATAAAGTCTAATAGAGTTGAGATACAAAGATATACCCGAACGCCGAAGACTTCTCGAGGCCGAACGCAGTTCCGCTCTCCCTAACTCTCTACTAGATCTATTCTATTACATTGTAGCTGTCTAATCTAATTCTCTAATATTAACGAGAGAGACCATCCATTCATGGGACAACTCTCAAGTCAATCTGTACACTGGCTCCTAGGGGTGTAGGGTTACATATATAGGGGTCTCCCGGCCTCCCTCCACCTTTTAGCAAGCAATATGGTACTAAACCTTCATGCATCTCGTGCTTAACCGACGCCCTCGGATTAAACCGACATCAAATGACCGGATTAGATTGCGTCTTAGAGGCGGTGGAGGAACGTTCGGAAACAGGAACAACTTGATTCGCTAAGCCGAGCCGATCGGCCCGATTATTGGGCCGATCGGCCCGGGGTGGGCTCCACTGCGGGCCGCCGCGATGCGTCGTGGGCTTACGGAGTCTTCTAGATGATGTTTTCTTCGGTGTCAAGTTTCGTTCACGTCGGGTGTATTCGAGCCTTCTAGACTTGTTTCGAGTTGGATTGCGTTGCGTTATGACCGTCAATTCTCTTTTTTTTAATTAAGTCCCTCGCAAATCACAACTTTACCAAAACTCATGGAAATCATTAGTAGAAACCCCTAATAAGGTTATCTAAATATATTTTAGTCCTTTTCCATGTTTAATTGATAATTAAAAGTATGCATTAACAAGTGTCAACAAGCTCCCCAAGCTTACCCTTTGCTAGTCCCTAGCAAAGCTATATGCTATAGCAGGATCAGGAGTTGCTACTACGCTTTCATACCTCCGAAGCAATGTGTTTTATCAGGAATAAATTCTCCTCTTAACCAGATTACTCTATCATACACATTTTACCATGGGGCGTAGCCTTTTCACGAATCATAAGCGAGATAAAACAATCAAGTTAAGTACCATGTCTCAAGTTCTTTGATCAACTATCATCCTGGGGTTTTGCAATATTTTTCAAAAGAAACTCAAAGATCCTATGTATGACCCTCTTAAGTAGATGGTGGTAGTGGAATTACACATGTGGTAGGACATACATGATAGTGGAGAAGTGGATAAGGATGAAAGGTAGTAAATAGCCCTTAGCCCTTTTTTTTTAGTATTTTTCTTCTCAAGCATCTTGGACTACATCTCTCTTTCTAAAAATTGCTAGGACCTGGGCTGTCCATTCTTGGAGAGGTGGGCTTTGCCCCGGACTTGTGTCCATTTTTCTCTCTCCTTAGAGATGTGGGCCCTACTCACCCTCGGACACGTGTCCATTATTCATCTCTAAATATATTTTTATTATTAGGGAGGTAGGCCCTTCTCGCCTAGTATGACTTTTGTCCGTTACTCTCCCTCTCTCGGCTCACTTTTCTCTCTAACTATTTATTTTTTTTTTTTCTTCTTTTTTTTTTCGAATGTAGCCCAGCCTCTATAAAAACACTGAGAGAGACATATCCAAAGATTGCAAGAGTTTATTTTTATTTTTATAATTATGGCTAGCGGCTTGATGGAGTATGGGGATGCGTACTTCCGGGTTTAGAAGCAAAAGATTTAGTGGAGTGGAATGATAAACTTTTAAGGGTCATAGCTAAGGAACTCATCATGTAATTTTTTATAATTTTCAAAGATAAAAACCAGGGATCAAGTATCTCTAGGAATATGATAGACAGTAGCTCAACTTTTCATGTACTTTTATCCTTTAAAGCTAAGACTCCAGATTAAGCATGTGCTTCCCACAGTGTTGGTTTTAGAGCAAATTAAGCATTTAAAGTTTTGGGAGAATCTAAGTCCAAAGTGTAAGTACTTTTAAGAGGAATTAAGGCGGAGCAACTATTCATCATTTCCTTACATAGGGATCAACTTCAGCGTTAGTTTTATTCTAGCAAGCATAATTAAGCACACTATCTATTTATTTATTTATAGCTAACATAAAGATCAAACTATATATATAACTTAAACTTTTTATCTAGTTTTCTATAGTTATGCATCTTTTTATATCTTTTAACAAAACAAACTAGTAGTAAATAAGGTAAAGGATAAGAGTACTTACCGATAATGGGGGTTGCACTCCCCAAAATTTGGATCTTGACATAGTCTTCAATGTTCTTGATGGTTGGAAGTAGAGGTAGATAGTGATGGTGACTGATTGATCTTCTTTAACGCTATACACCATATGTGTCATGTCTCTCTTCCTTGGGATCATGTCTTTGTTGTTCTTATGGCTTGTAGCTTTGTCCATCCACTTCCTTAGAGTGATTACTTTTTGTGATCGTGTTGTATGACACTCTTCTTCACAGATTCTTTCCTGCAAAATATTAGTGGACACATACCCGAGAGAATATACAACATGGTTGAAACAGGGGTTGTTGTCCATAAGATCTTATCTATGCTAATGAAAAAAATGGTTCTTTGATTACTCTTAGCACAGATCAAGTCTTGTAACTCATTTTATTTGTAGCTGCACTCTAGCATGTGGATCAGTGCGAAGGTAACTTGTAGCAAAAGATAGAGTGAATGATATTTGATACTTACAATTCTTCCATAAATGATGAATGAATCGAGTCTCCTTTTGCACAAAGTTTAGAGTTCATCGTATGCCTTACTTCATCTCTGATCTAAGCTCATCTCTTGACTTACCCGAATTGGATTTAAGAGTTTTCTGTAGGGGTTAGTCGAACACAATAACCAATGTCTACACAAGCAATACTTAGTTCAATAATCAAACTAGACTCCATGTCTAATTTAATTAAGGAAGACTATTTAACCTAAGCACCATGCTTAATTTAAAAGCCTTTGGAAGCGCCCAATGGTAGAACTTCCAAACCAAAACTTACTATAGCAAACAAAGGTAGCATGAAAGCATCACTATAGAGATGTAAACAAATATGAAAAAGTATGATCATGGTGAGATTTCTTTTTTTTTTTTTAGATGCAAACATGAATGGAGTCAATGAACTAAACATGCAATGGATCTACTATGAGAAAACATAAACTAAGCGGAGTGAATGCATGAGTTGATTAAGTAAACATGCAATGCAAGAAATTAAATGATAACTACTTAGTTAATTTATAATCAAAATTATCTCACTTTTTAATCATACTTACCATAGTGTGCAGCTTCTATATATGCGTCACTTGAGATGTATGTATTGAATTCTTGTGACGGCGACTTCTTCTTCCATCTATACATGGTTAGAATAATATATATATTTAAATACATACCTTGAGATAGCAGGGGTTCCACCGGGTGATGAATTCTTGATTGATCGGGCACCACAGGTTCTTCAATCAGGAATCTTGTCGGAAGATCGCAACGACATCTTTTGTCCCGTCTATTCCACAATTCAACGAATAAGGATAATCCTACTAAAGCTAGTTAATACACTAAATTAGCAGATATCAAGATCATTATCAAAATCTTTACGCCAATTGCTTCCCCGACAAGAACGGCGCCAAAAAGCTTGTTGGTATTTATTAAGTGCAAAAAGAATATAAAGGGTTCATAAGCGCCGTAATATATATATACCATTGTAGCTTTTACCCGGGAGTATTCCAGAGTATCGTTATTTATATTTTCCACAGGGAAGCAAGGGTAAAGACTATGATAAATCAAAATCATGTATCTACTAACTTAATATACCAACTAAACTAAAGTGAGGGGGTAAATAATGTATATGATATGTATGATAATTAATAACATTTAACCAGGAGAATATTATAATATAGAGTAGATAACTAGGTCGAGAGGACAACGGGAGAGATCTAGGTTCCTGAATATTTCTCTAGTACTTTGGTTCTATGATAACAATTATTCTAATACACTTTGGAGCAAATGGTACCGTCCCGATCCTCGAAAAAGACTGGGAAAGGGTGATCGGGGGAAAGGCCGCCAAAAAGCTCTACGAAACACCAACCCGAACGTGGTGGATTACAAAGACCTGACAGGGCTGTCACCCCTGGGGCTACCACAACTAACCGTGGGATTGGGCGCAACCTCAGGTAACCTATAGCCTAGACACCACGCCTACACTATAAATTACTACTCTAGCTACCTAGCATAACTAGAGCCCTCAATACGAGCGGAGATCCCATGCAATAGTATAATAACTATATCAATAACATGAAAGGCATAAAAGTACTAGAAAAGATATATCTAATTATGGCATAAAGTCTAATAGAGTTGAGATACAAAGATATATACGAAACGCGAAGACTTCTCCAGAACCGGAACGCAGTTCCGCTCTCCCTAACTCTCTACTAGATCTATTCTATTACATTGTAGCTGTCTAATCTAATTCTCTAATATTAACGAGAGAGACCATCCATTCATGGGACAACTCTCAAGTCAATCTGGTACCTGGCTCCTAGGGGTGTAGGGTTACATATATAGGGGTCTCCTGGCCTCCCTCCACCTTTAGCAAGCAATATGGTACTAAACCTTCATGCATCTCGTGCTTAACCGACGCCCTCGGATTAAACCGACATCAAACGACCGGATTAGATTGCGTCTTAGAGGCGGTGGAGGAACGTTAAAAACAGAACAACTTGACGGCTAAGCCGGGCCGATCGGCCCGATTATTGGGCCGATCGGCCCGGGGTGGGCTCCACTCTGGGCCCGCGATGCGTCGTGGCTTCGGAGTCTTCTAGATGATGTTTTCTTGAT
Organism: Hyparrhenia diplandra; assembly: GCA_015847255.1. Taxonomy (NCBI): domain Eukaryota; kingdom Viridiplantae; phylum Streptophyta; class Magnoliopsida; order Poales; family Poaceae; genus Hyparrhenia; species Hyparrhenia diplandra. The sequence continues at coordinate 499,282 of JADLZK010012231.1, read as the reverse complement.
TGTCAAGTTTCGTTCACGTCGGGTGTATTCGAGCCTTCTAGACTTGTTTCGAGTTGGATTGCGTTGCGTTATGACACGTCAATTCTGGCTGTTTTTTTATTAAGTCCCCGCAAATCACAACTTTACCAAAACTCATGGAAATCATTAGTAGAAACCCCTAATAAGGTTATCTAAATATATTTTAGTCCTTTTCCATGTTTAATTGATAATTAAAAGTATGCATTAACAAGTGTCAACAATAACTGAAATCTTTCTCGTCTCTTCCTTCACAACATCATCGTGCTAGACTTGAGCTTCTTGCCATGAATGATCATGTTCCATCTAAACTCAATGTACGAATCAATAAAAACAAGATCATCAGTTTTTTTTTTTTTTTTCTTGTCCTTCAAATTGATTTCAACAAAAGCATTGTTCCACAAGCGTTGACACAAATGAGTGAAATCGATGGCAACATAGAAGAATCATGTATCACAACAAAAGAATAAAATGAGTATTAATAACAAGATAAGTATTATGTGTTCCTCTAGATATAGGTCAACATACATAGTCAAGAATAAGGAAGAGTATGGTTGTTTCTCATAATCCCTATCACTTCCTATCTCTCTCAAACATATGCAGTACTAAATTGCATATAGGAGGTTTTAGTTCGTCCATTGCATGATGCAGGTTCGCGCCACACCGAAATGTTTGAAGAAAAACAAGAGACAAATGAAATGGCAAAGCAAGATGAATGAATAGAAGAGACAAAGTAGAGCACTTTCCTCCTCTTTCCGCTTCTCCTCCCCGCTCCCCTTTTATAGGGAAGGTGAGAGAGATTGTTCTCTTTATTACCCGAAGCAAGGCTGGTTTTACAAAAAGTAGCACTATAAGTTACAAATGGGCCTAAACATCATATAGCTAATTTTCAAGCTACATAATTAGGCCCAAAACACATCACATGGGGATAACTAACATATAACACACCCCAACATCCATAAATGTAAACTATACTTCTATTTTGATAGACAACAAGGTTCACTTGCTAGTCATTGGCATGGATGCTGCTATTTATATGTTGGCGATCTTGGCATTTGTATTGTCTAAACTACAACTTCTTATAGATTGCCACACTACAGACAATGTCTTGAAGGAACCCTACTTTATAAACTTTGTAGACTAAGTTAGCTCTTATGCTAACCATCATAGACTATTAGGGGGGGTCTGATGACTCTAATGTAAAGAGGAAACTCATGGGGTATTGGCGGTTTGCCATAGCCAATTTTCCATATTTTAGAAAGAATTTGTAGGAGATGTGGAGTCCGATGGAGAATGAAAAGTAGGGAACAATAGAAGAATGTCGATTCCGGCTAGATTGGGCGAGAATGACACGTGTTCGTCGACCGTTGGAGCTCAGGGGCGGCGTGGGGGCTGCGGCTTCTCGCCGGCGGGCGACGAGCGAAGAAGACGAGCAACTCGCGAGAGGGGAGGAGCCACGGCGGGGGCAGCCAGCGGCGGCGGCGCTGGTCGGGCGGCGCCGGGGAGGCGGGAGGTTGGAGGCGAGGGGAGACAGGGAATAGATGGATACTAATTTTTATTGCTTGCTTATCCCCTAGAGATTACATGCCTCTTGCTTATATAGCCCGGCTAGTGGGACTTGTAATCTAAGCAATCTCTATAAGGTTTCCTTATACGATCGGAATACCTTTTACAAGCAATATTTATTTATTTCCTAATAAGGGTCTTCCTTATAGATTGGAATATCCCCTTTTACACACAAAAATTCCTAAGATAATCCTAACTTGAAGACGAAGCAAACGTCGGACTCGTACGGGAGAGAGAGACGGCGGCAAGGGGCGCCGACACCCCTTGCCCCGTAGCCCCTCTCGGGCCGGCGGCGGCGAAGTCGAGCCCAATTAGCCCTTCCCGGGCTGGCCCACTTCGGGTCATGACAGAGAAACATATTGATTCATTTGTTGTTTAATCAAAAGTCTGATTCTCTTATGAAGAAATGAGAAGCGAACAAACGTAACACTTGTAGCATTCAACTAATCAAATTAGAATATATTTTATGTATATTGGCAACTAGTTCTTAAAGAAGGAGAGGAGGATAAGTGCCTAAAATAAAACATACATAATAATTTATATAATTCCAACAAACAGAGATAACAATCTAAATGAGAAATAAGGAGGGAGAAAAAAACACATTTGTTCTCACTTATAAGAACATTAACCACTTGATTTGTGCCTAGACATATATAGTAGTATTTCTTTAATTTCTCTTAGACACATGTTTTTAAAACCTCACAAATAAATAAAGAATTTGAATTGAAATGAGATCTACCAACAATACTGTGAACAATAATGCAACACATCCTATTGGGATTTCCTGTGTCACAAAACCCCATTAGATTAACAAGATGCATACGATCACAATTCTGTTCTGCACTTTACACATGAGAGAAATGGCTTACTATAATGCCAAAAAATGTAAAAATCAGGGTCTTACCTCTTCCATCCTCTTAAAGAAGCATATCATCACAATTCTTGTTTTCTCTCCTCTCTATTTTGCTACACATACCTAAGAAGTAGTGAAGGTGCATAGCTCAAGTACACTTTGAGGTGCTATTTTATCATAATAGTGACATGTTGATGATCTGTTGGAACGTTTTTCTTCTTATTGAGGCGAATAAGGACACCAAAATGCTTTGGCCCTGTTGACTCATTGTGATTCCTTTATATTGAGCCTCGTAAATGCCTTCTTCCTTCCCACTACATTGTGTCTAAACTTTTAACTTGAGCTAAACTTATCCTTATCATTCTTAAATTTGACAAACATTAGCGAAGACAGGTTGTAGAGTGACATGGCTAGCAAGCTATGGGGTGAGGACCGGTTGGGATGGGAGGGGCAGCCTTGAGGAAGGTAGGGATATAGGAGCAGTGGTGGTTGGGGGTAAATGAGAATGATCTGAATACTCCTTAAGGTTTTACTTGTTCATAGTGGGATCACCAGTAGTTGCTTAATCCACAAGTAGTTATGTACCTTTACTTGTTAACATCTCCACCTTCATTATCTTCTTTGTACATACTAGAATGGAATAATGCTGACTATGTGGTAGGTGTTGGATTATTGTCGTCTTAGTGGACAACACTGATTTTTGTGCTTCCTCTGTATCTTTTTTTTTTCTCTCTTTATGTTTTCCTTTTTGGTGGTTTTAGGTATCAACCTTGTAGTGTCTATTATTTTGGACAATGCATTGTACCTTATTGATATATACTATCCAAAGCTTGTAATATTGTCATTTAACTGTTGATGACTACTAGTTGCAGTTATTGCCATGTAACCGTATTGTATTATACTTGAGTTCTGATATATGTTTGTTGGAGATTTGAGTGTTTGTGGGCTTGAAGGAAAAAAAGTGTAAGTCAACTACAACTGCAAGCCTGTAATATTCTTTATAGATGTGAAAAATAATATGCAATGCGGGATACAAATACATTACATTTACTAGATATATGTTCCGGTAGATCATCATTATAAATCATTGAAAGAACTCGGGTGGTACATTTTTATAATAAATACATCTCAACTCTCAAGTCATACCAAACATGGGTTCTACATGTGATGTTTTGTATATATTCTGCTCTTTAATGTTTCGTGGAGTGGCCCAAAAAAAAGATTTACCACACCAGGAAAGAAATATTTTAACCATAATACTACATTATACTTATTCATTGTGTACTCATTTAGAGTGCAATAAAATTATTGTTTTTATTCCAAAGACAATTTTTTTAAAATTCAGTCGAAATAAAAAAGATAAAACCGAAAATTATTATAGTAAAACCGTCTTCAAAACCGCTTAAAGGAGGAGGTAAATTGCACGGTTTAAAAAGTAGAGACATGGTTTGTCCTGTTTTGGAGTCGACCTATGAAAAATGGACTGTGGTGAATTTCCTTGGAAAAAGTCTACTTGTGGTCCCCCAACTTTCGTAAAATTTCACTTTTTGGTCCTCAATTCCAAAACCAGAACAAAGCAGGTCCCTTAACTTTTGAAACCATGTAGATTTAGTCCCTCGGTTGTTTTATCCAATGGTTTTGCTATAGTAACCTCGAGTTTGCTACAATAATCGTGGTTTAGTTTTTCCCTTTTCTTATTTATTTCGTATGAATCTTTAAAATCACCGTAAATTATAGGAAAAAAGTCACAAAATTGAAAATCCATTTTTTGGACTCAGCGTGAGTAGATCTACATATTAGATATATAATATTGTATGCTTTAGTCTAACAAAATAATTATAGAAGCTATAACTATGAATTATTTCAATTAATTACGAGAAAGATATAGATCTAATGCCACAATAAAAAATTATACTAAAGCATACCATATTATATATTTAATATGTAAATATGCTCATGTGGAGTCCAACAAAATTAGACTTTCTATTTTATGAATTTTCTAAGATTTACTATGATATTTCAAAATTCAAATTTGAAATAAATAAGAAAAAGGAAAAATCAAAACCTCGGTTACTATAGCAAACCCCGGGTTCTTGTGGCAAAACCACCGGATAAAATAGCCAAGGGATGAAATCTGCACGGTTTCAAAAGTTAAGGGACCTATTTTTGTCCGATTTTGGAATTGAGGGACCAAAACGAACTTTCGCGAAAGTTGGAGGACCAAAATAGACTTTTTCCATTTTCCTTGTGGCTCGTGGGGTGCGAAAATTCCACTATCGTGAGCCCAACCAGGGGCGGGCCCAGGCCTAAGGTCCAGTAGGGCCATAGCCCTAGTCGTGGCCCCATAAAATTTAGGAAAAAAAGTTTTCGATTTTGGCCCAACAAGTCACGGCAGCTGGTCGCGGCTCTTTCCTCGCTCGCTCGGGCCGCGACGCCGCCGGCCACCGCTCCTGCCTCTCGCGCGCGTCCTCGTCTCCTCGCTCAGCCGCCCGCCGCTCGAGCCTCCCGCGCGCTCTCATCGCCTCTTCGCTCACGCTCAGCCTCGCGGGCCTGCCGGAGCCCCGCCGCCGAGCCGAACTTGCAAGTCTTGAACTGTGAACGTATTTGGGCTTTTAGCGATTCGCCAGTCCGTCACTGAGCCCAACATGGAGCCAGCGAGCCCTCCGGTACCCGCCGCCGGTGTCACGGCCACCGTCGACCTCTCCCCAGTGGCAGCCAACCTCGGCGGGGCGCACCTCCTGCCCTGTGGCATCAGGCAGAACGGCGGCGCCCCCGTATCCGAATACTTCAAACCCAGGACCACAGGTCCGTGTCCTCTGACTCAAATCCCTCGTATCCTATTTCCCGCTCATTTTGTTGAGGAATTGGTGTGAGGCGTTCGTCAGGTGTGGAGGTGGAGGGGGTGAAGGTGGAAGAGGCCTTCTTCCGCGGGCGGAAGCTGCAGGGCGCTACCCTAGCTCTCCCGGATGGCTACCGAGGTGACATAAGTTTCTTGCTTATTTATCTTTAGTTTGGGAGCTTTGGTTTGGGAAACGTGATATTTTTTTTCTTCTTCTACATCAATTCATAGCAATGTGCATTGATTTATGGTCTGAATGATAGCGAAGCGAATCAGTGTAACTGCAACTGGCTGTACATAAATTCGATATTCTCCCTTTAGGTGACTGGAGGAATTGTTATGTGTGGTGTTGATAAAAACTGAAGCTTTCTGTGCAAACATTGATGTTCTAGCAGTCCTAAGAACCGTGTTCTAATAACAATTAAGTCATGATTCAAATGCATGCTAACTAGTATAAAAACTATGAAGTAAGGAAACCGTGTGCAAAAAATCCTAAATTTTCAGTTTGAGTTTGGCTGCAGAAGTGATCATTGAATGGTGGTGTGATTCGTTTTTTGTCTGAAATATAGCCTACTTAGTACAAAAATGTTAACTTGTCTTGGGATGTTAAGTTTGCATGTCCATCTGGATGTGTGGAGATGATAAGTGGTGACAGTGGTAGCAATCTGTCATTCTGGATCTTCAATAGAAACTGTGGATTCGACAGAAATCCTGCAGTTTGACCATGTTTATGATGCTTTTAATAATCTCTGTAGGTTATGTATTGGAGAAAAGGCCTGGACAGAATTCAGATGTTGAAGTTAGCAATTTTGTAGCCCGTGCTGAATTCCAGAACATAACCTACTGGAATCATGATACGACGCCATCGGCAGAGGATTCCCTCCCAAGGTGCTTTCATTGGTTAACTGTTGCTAATGCGGTGAGTATTATTTCTTCACCTAAGATATATCGATCTGTTTGCTGTCTAATTATGCAAACCCATTTTGATTGTCTCTACTTCCTGTGGTTAGCTATATGCAGTGGGTCATAAAAAAATTAATCACAGAAACAACAGAAATGTCATCGCATAGATTGACAGAAATGATCTTAATTTTGGTTTCCTGTTTGTACAGATGCACAAACCAGTGACTGCTGAAGACCTGGCTAACATGTCAGCAATGCAGAATCAGGACAACTAGACCCATTGTATGACGATTATGAATGTAACTGTGGCACGGTGAAAAAAGTCTACTCCATGCAATTTCGATTTGTTGAACTGTCCTGACAAGATATCTTCCTGTAACAAACAGCACATTATTTGAGCACATCCACTAGGTGATGTTTAGGCTTTAGGGTAAAAGATGCTTTTGTAGCATCTAAGAATGCTTGAGTAGTTTAGGTTGGGACCTGTATCAGTTATCTCTAACGTTGTGAAAGAGTGCATGTGTTGCTTTTGTTTCTATCTTGCCTTAATGTGATTGCAGAAAAAAAAATATCAAAGAATCATAATTCTTTTTAAAAATATTGAAGAATCAGATTTGTTGCGGGCAATAATGTCAAATAAGCATGCATCGATGCATAATAAACACTATCATGGCCTGAGTAGCACTGATACATTGGAATTACAATGAAGCGTCTCTACCACTGACAAATTTAGTCGTATTAGAAAACCTTCAGCTTGGATGTTACTCCGTATATTGTACAATGTTCTGTTGGGCCTCAAAGATGTGCACTTTGGGGTTCAGCAGACTCATCAAAGAATCAATCGGCAGGCCAATTTCCCATAGGAATACCGAATCTTACACGCATGATGTTACATCAAAATAAAAGAAAAAAAAACACTAAGGATGCACACTTAGTCATCATGCATGGTTCTAGCCTAGACTCCCAGAGTGCTAAGAACCTCTCAACATTCTACTTTGGACCCTCTGTTTCTAACCAACAGAGTGGCAACTGAAATTGCACATCGTCACTCATTCTTTCTATTGCAAGCAGAAGCCAGGCCCAGCCTTTGCCTTCAGCTCATGACCAGCATCTTTGCCCATCTCAACCATGTCGACGAAAGAGTACGGTCCAGTTCTTGTTGTCTCATATACTGTAAGCAGAATCACAGAAGTAATGGGTTGTTGTCATTATTAATGATGATGAAATGCAGTAATTTTCTTTTTGTTCTTTTAATTGATATCAAATATACCTTTACATCCATCTGCCGAAGCCAATAGACCTCGGAATGAGCAACTTCCATCCTTATCACGATGAGCATAGGCCGCGATTGGAGTTCGGCAGTTACCATTAAGAACTGCCAAGAATTCTCTTTCGCATGCAACAGCTGATCTGGTATCTTCATGGTTCAACGAGGACAGGTACTCCATCTGCAAAGGGGTAAAGACTCGGGCTCTCACGATCTCACATCTTAGGTTATATAAGAGTGTTAAAAAACCATGAACCCAGGCAAGTGTAGCATGCTCAGCAGAGCTGCAGCCTGCATAGGAGATCCAAGTGTATTGCAGGGTAGAACAGAAATATGCACTCAGAAATTAGAATATTTTACGGTGCTTAAGTCATAGCTTTGAATATTATTAAAAATGTTTTCAGAAAACCCAAAACATGAAATATAGTCAGAATAAATCAGCAATCAGCAATAAATAAATGAAGATTGCGCTAGGGGTATAAAAATGTGAAGACTGACCTGACAAAGGAATTAGATTTAAAATCATTATTATGGTGCCTTATATCTATCTATTGTATGATTCTTATTCAGTACCAGATAATGGGCACTGAAACTTGTCACTTAATCAAAGAAGCATGGCAGCACCAGCATGCAAAGTTCAATAGCGAAAAGTAAGCAAAGCTGGTGACCTGCGATCATTGGGGAATTATGCAGCAGCCCACTTTTTTCATCTCCCAGCACACTACAACACTGGACAACATACCATTTTGTAGTCATTGCTTCGGCAAGCTATTCCAATAGCACCTTGGGAAACTGCTGGAAGCATTTCTTCCATGGATAATATAGATGTCACATTGTCCACCAAATTTAGCCGCTTTAGTCCAGCCAGTGCCAACAGCGTAGCATGGACATCTCCGTTTTTGAGTTTCATTAACCGTGTCTGCACATTTCCTCTTAAGTTAACTACCTGAAAGCCATTCCATACTGTTAAGCCTTAGAATAATTAATATGAATACAAGTAAAACACACCTCTAAATAACTACAAGACTGTGAAGAGAGACTACAACTGGACATAATCCTCTTTGTAACAAAAAGAAGTTACAATAGTACCTACAGGCTATAACTTTTCAAACAAATGCCACTGAATATAATTGCTTTAGGATCACACAATTGTTTATAAAAGAGTTGAGAAATGCAATTTACAGAATAAAAAATCTATGTATGATGCTTCAGACTTCAGAGAAAAAAACTCAGATAGCTTGCCCTCGATATAATTACAAGGAAAAACACCAGATAGCGTGACGAATGAAACCACCATGCTTACCTTGAGCGATGGATATCTGTAGAGAATCTGAGACTGTCTTCTCAGGGAAGCAGTTCCGACGACACAACCAGAAGGAAGCTCCGCAAGTGAATTTGCAGTCAGACATATAAATGCATCTCTAGCATCTTCTCGGTGGAGGTTGCATGGCAGTATTGTTCCTTCAGGTAGATATGTTGGGACATCTTTCATAGAGTGGACAGCGATATCAATCCTTCCATGCAAGAGTGCATCGTCTATCTCCTTGGTGAATAAACCCTTGCCTCCAATATCTGCAAGGGGTTTGTCCAAGATCATGTCTCCTCTGGTCTTTATAGTGACTATCTCAACAGCCCCATCTTCAGTTAACTCAGAATGCACAGCTTTCAGTTTATCTCGAGTTTCGCGGGCTTGTGCAAGAGCAAGTTCACTGTCCTAAATAGCCAATGACGAGAATTAGAAATTTGAATGCTCAACAAAAAAAGAGTAAGCAACAAACAACAACACTTTGAATTGAAAAACACAACGGCGTGGTCTCCAAAAAAACAAGTGAAATCTGAAATCTGAAAAGAGCAATTTGTCGTTTGACAGTAAACCATGACTATTCTTGAGTAACTTCTAGTAATCGCCAAAAGGAAAATGTATAGAGAGTATAGAATTTCCACAGGATCCAAGAGGTTGTGATTGAGTAAGCCAAGAATTTCTACATAGTTTGGATGGTATTTAAAGCAGTACTACAAATTAACCGATTACTAAGAGCCCATCATTTAGCTTTGTCAAGGCCAACAGCGAACGGCCAGTTACTACTGATCCAAGTTTGCAACAAACGAAGCCAAATGCGCAAACCCTGCTGAACATCATCAAATACTTCGTGCTAAACATCCTAAAAGACGCGACAGGTTCAAAACCACTATTCCCAGAGGAGCATAACCCCCAAAGAACCCGCAGAAAAGGTTCGAATTTGATCACCTTCCACGCGTCCCAATCCGGATGAGTGGGGCCTTGGACTGCGCGACAGCCTCCACGGCGACGAGGCGCGCCTGCCGCCGAGGGCGCTCGAGGCAGGTCGGCGGGCCGAGGAGGGGTGGTGCGCGGTGGCGCATCGCAGCGACACCATCTCCGGCGGGCTAGAGAGGGTTAGGCAGCGGCGGAGCTTGATCCCTGGGGCCGCCGACCACCCTGCGGAGCTACCCAGGGTGGTACTCCGCTCGCGTATTCTTTGGACTGCCGGCGATCACCCTCACCCCTCAGCCACCGCCCATTGGACTCCATCGGCAGTTCGGCAAGACCCGGAGGGAGACGCCGAGATGTGCGAGGGGTTCAAGACTTCAAATTCATAAAATTTCACCATCGAATTTTGTTTGTCCAAATAATATGACATAGCATACCATCAAACATCTATAGCCCTCCTTTCTTTGACCCCCTAAAAATTCTCCTTTTCCCCAAATCAGGGATGTTTTGTCGGGCCTCTAACAGAGGGATGTGACATTCATCAGACACGTCTGATAATCAATCAGTAAGGCTAATCCCATGGTTATCATGAGTTCAATTATTCTTGAAACAACAACTATCTGCAAAGTCACATCCAATTACAACATTACATAACTCCCGTTAAAAAAAATTACAACGTTACAACGTAGCTGTGCAGATACTCTTCGACAAAACATAGCTGTGCTGTGCAGCTACCTCTAAGGGCTCTAACCCAGAGTGCTATAAGAACAGGAGATACAATACAACAAAGCTGAATGGAGCTGCTCAATATGAGTGATAGTACAAGGCTCTAGCAGAACTAGTAGGTGAGGTGAAAGAAGAAACAAAAACAAAGCTCTCAAAATTCTACTTAGGTCCTCTGTTTCTAATCAAAAGAGTGGCAATTGGAATTGCACATGTTCATTCGTTTCATTGCAAGCTATCAAAGAAGCCAGGCCCAGCCTTTGCCTTCAGCTCATGACCAGCATCTTTGCCCAACTCAACCATGTCGTCAAAAGAGTATGGTCCACTTCTTGTTGTCTCAAATACTGTAAGCAGAATCATAAAAGTGACAAAGTGTTGTCATTCGATGATAAATACAGCAAAATCATTTTAATCTTTTCAATTGAAAATCAAGGATACCTTTAGATCCGTCTGGTGAAGCCAACAGACCTCGGAATGAGCAATTCCCATCCTTATCACGATAAGCATAGGCTGCAATTGGAGTTCGGCAGTTACCATCAAGAACTGCCAAGAATTCTCTTTCACATGCAACAGCTAATCTGGTATCTTCGTGGTTCAACGAGGATAGATACTCCATCTACAAAAAAAAGGGGGCAAAGAGTGGGAGAACTTGTCATTTTTTTTTGCTACAAATAGGATAAAAAAAAAGATGAAATATAAAGACCTACTGTCTGGCATGCCCTGCATAGCTGCATAGTACATTCATGTACAGTTCAGAATAAAACAACAACGTGCACTCAGAAATTAGAAATATAAAGACCTACTGTAAGGCATAGTTTCAAAGATTAAATGCTTTTGGAAAAGCCACAACATACAATATGGCCAGGATAAAGAGGCAATAAATAAAAGAGACTTGATAAATAAAAATGCAAAGAGTGGCATGACAAAGAAATCAGATCTTAAAACAATTATCTGTGCTACCTAGACAGCATCATCTAAAATGGTTATTATTCAGGACCATAAAATATCACCAGGGTGCAGATCCATAGTATTAGTAATGCTGTCACCTGACAGCAATGACCTGTGTAAACTCAATGAAAAATTACTATGGGAACCAGAGACAAATGACACAGCATGTCTATCATAGCTATGCTAGTGACATCAATGATTCCTATGTCTAGATCCGCCCTTGCTTATCACTTAATCAAAGTAACGTGCAAAGTTCAATAGAGAAAAGATAGCAAAGCTAGTGTCAGATTTGTATATGGAATCATGCAAGCATTATTTTTTCTCCATCTACCAGCATACTACAGCACCGGACCCCTTACCATTTTGTCATCGTTGCTTCGGCAAGCTATCCCAATAGCACCTTGGGCAACTGCTGGAAGCATTTCTTCCACTGACAGGACAGCTGTTGCATTTTCTGCCATATTTAACCGCCTTAATCCAGCCAGTGCCAACAACGTAGCAGAGACATCTCCTTCCTTGAGTTTCCTTAACCGTGTCTGAACATTTCCTCTGAAGTTAACTACCTGAAAACCATTCAATACTGTTAAGCACGAAACTAATCAAGGTCAGTGCCTAATCAAAATGCACTTCTAAACAAATTAAAAAAATACAAACTTCTAAACAACTATGTACAAGACAGGGCCGAGAGTCTACAAGCGTAAACCAGATAGAATTCTCTTTATAACCGAAAAAAAAAAAATTGCAACAGTGCCTCTAGGATAGGCATCTTTTCACATGTATGGCATTGAAAATAACAACTTCCAATCATAGAAATAAAATGTATTACATATTTATATAAAAAATTTAACAGTTTATAAAAAGAGTTAGGGAACTGCAACTGATAGAAAGATCTATGTTATAGACTTCAGAGAATGAGCTCAGAAAGCTCACTCTCTTTATATGCAATGGAAAAAAAAGCCCACCAGACTCACAATACTGGGAAGTATCTATGAACACATTTGTGAATCGGCTAGCACTAAAATCACAAGTATGGAGGTGGGGAGGGAAAGTGTGACGAGCAAAACCATCATACTTACTTTCAGTGATGGATATCTGTAGAGAATCTGAGATTGTCTCCGCAGGGAAGCACTTCCAACAACGCTGCCAGCAGGAAGCTCCGCAAGCGAATTTGCAGTCAAGCATATGAATGCATCTCTGACATCTTCTCGTGGGAGGTTACAGGGCAATATTGTGCCTTCAGGTAAATATGTTGGAACATCTTTCATAGAGTGAACAGCGATATCAATCCTTCCCTGCAAGAGCGCATCATCTATCTCCTTGGTGAATAAACCCTTGCCTCCAATATCTGCAAGGGGTTTGTCCAAGATCATGTCTCCTGTGGTCTTTATTATGACAATCTCAATAGCCCCCTCCTCAGCTAACTCAGAGTGTGCGGCTTTCAGTTTTTCTCGAGTTTCATGGGCTTGTGCAAGGGCAAGAGGACTGTCCTAAATAACCAATGGCAAGAATTACAAATTTGCATATTCCACATGAAAAAAAGAAACAAACAACACTTTGAACTGAAAAGTGGAAGGAAAAATTTGTTTTGGCAGTAAACAGTGATTTTTCTTGAGTATCTTTTTCCTCTTTTTTTAACGGATTCTTGTGTAACTTTCTCTCAACAAAAGGAAAATGTCGAAAAGGCATAGAATTTCCACAAGATGTCAAGATCCAAGAAAAGTAGTAAATTTGCAAGCTACGTAAAGGCAAAGACTGGTAAATCCTTGTAAACACTGACATGGAACCAGTAGCTATCATGAGAATAGCACAAGAACAATACGGCATCTATGGCGTTGACCCAAAATAGTAGAGGTAACATCTAAAATGTACAATTTAGCCGACTATTAAGAGCCATTCTTTAGCTGCTCTATCAAGGTCAATGCCCAGGTACTACTGATCCAGAATTGCATCCTACGAAGCAAGGAAGCGCATCCTTCCTGCTAAAGATTCTCAATACTCCTTTGAACTTCAAATTAACCACAAATGTTCAGCACCTAGTAAAGACGCAATAGGTTCAGAGCCACATCTCAAAACTCACATTCCTAGCGGAAGAGCTAAACGCAGGATCTCTCAGGCACTCACAACAACCTAAAGCCACGATTTTGACCAACATAAACCCAAATTCTTCACCCTCCCAACCAAAGAAACAGCAGAAAGGGTCGAATTCGATCACCTTCCACGCGTCCCAATCCGGATGAGGGAGACCTTGGCCTGCGCGCCGGCCTCCACGGCGACGGCAGCGCGCACGACGGGGCACGCCCGCCGCCGCCGCGGGCGCGCGAGGCAGGTCGGCGAGCCGAGCAGGGGAGTGGTGCGCGGAGGTGCATCGCAGGGAGACCATCTCGGCTGGAGAAGAGGGTCAGAGGATTGGGCGAGGAGGAAGGGAGAGGGGGAGGAGGAGAGAATGGGCTCTGCCGCCGAGGTGCGGATTCTGATCTGGTTGAGCTGGTTACGCTCTCGGCTTGGATGAGGAAAAGGATAATGGGTCAGGATCAGGATTGGCCAACCAGAGCAAGGGAGCAAGGGCTACTCTGCTCATTTCTATCCCCACTCTGCTAAATTCTTATAAGCTGCTGCTCAGCTTAATAATAGACCTAGGGATTTTTATAGATATATAGTTTATTTATTTTTTTTCTTTTTCCTTTTTTTAAAAAGTTTTTTGTTTTAGGCCTAGTGATGTAAACGATCTGAAAAAATCGACAGGAAGCTAAATCACATTCATTATCACATTTTTTTTTTTTCTCAAAAATGAAATCAAAACTATATTGTTAGAAATGAATGCAGCACCGATATTGTGGTAACTTCAGAAATATAGTCGGTTGGAAAAATGCATCGATAACAATCCAAATCCATGAGAATGATATCTTTGAAAACAATAAACACCGTAGAACATGAGAAGAGCCATATAGCTAGACTTATTTCACATGAGAATAATAAATAAAGCTACAATTAACAAGACCACAAGCAAAACCACATAGTTCACACTACCTTAGTCTCAAAACAATGACAAACCATGCAACGACACGACACTTTTTAACAAAGACACCTATAAAGGATCAAGTTCGAAGTTGATATGACATAGCATAGTGATAAAAACATAATTATTAGAGTTCTTTTTAAAACCTCAGGCATGTTATCGTTGTCACTGACCACATCCTCCCATCCATATTCTGATTTTTTTTTTTTTTAAAAGTTTTCTCGTGCTTAGGCGGTTAGTCCAGTTGAGTCCACCTCAAATTGGGAATTTTATTTGTAAAAGCAGGCTCTATTTGGTTTTTTTTTTTGAATAATTGGATCCATAGACATTACGCAATGCATGTTTGTGAGGGGTTATTATTTTGCTACTTTTGGATGTCAATTGATTAGCTCTTTGTTGGATGTGCATAGTTGGCATATGGCAAGCTAAGTATATATCGTGCTATGTTGATGAGGAGTTCTCATACATGTTTAGTCATGTGGTACCAATGAAGAGATAGGAAAGTAGCTTCTAAATTTGTTAGTTTTGCGATTTGGCTTGATCGATTTTAAAAATCCGAGGTATTTGAATAGGCATGTATAAGTCAAGAAGGCAAACAATTCATGTATACAACTAATCGCCTTAGTAACATGGATTTAACGTTAATCGGATCTATTCAATTTCAACGCACACATTATGAAATCAAGAGTGGATGTCAAACATTAAGGATCACCTCATATGAAGTGTAATCATCTATTATTCAAGTTTATTTTATGTACATTTATTTGTTCATGGTTGAGGCCCTATAATATGTCTTATGTGTGTTTGTGTTTTTTTTTTAAAAAAAACAGTGTTTAGTCTTCGAAGTGTAGCTAATATAAAATATTTTCATATAAGTAAAAATAGAAAATAGAAATGTAACGGATAAATAAAAAAAAAAGAAAAAAAAAAAGGGAAATGAAGCTAAAAATAGTAAAAACGAAAAAGAAGAGAGGCGGATTGCAAATAACAGCCACCGATGGTCACCACTGCCGTCGCGGCGTTCGCCGGCGCCGTGCCGGCGCCTCCGAAAGCCAACGCAGTAACTGCAGCCACAACACAACCTCCCACCCTCACTAGAAGGCAACTCCTGACCGCGGCTGCCACCGCCTCCACCCTCCGCACGGCCGCCGCCTCAGCTGGCCCCCCAGATTCGCCGAGATCCCCGGCTCCGGCGGCGTGAAGGCCCTGGACCTCCGGGAGGGTTCGGGACAAATCCCCGCCGTCGGCGACCAGGTAAAGACACACCTTTCTACACTGATTGCGTGTTTAGCAAAATTCTTGCTTGGTCTATCATTAACCAAAGTTCACACCGTGAAATTGCTTTAGCTTATCAGTCGATGCTGAGCTGATGATATGCATAAGTTCACTGCAAATTTCTTCTTACGATTAAGAATCTGCGAGTGCATGGATTACATGAATTGTTCTTGAAGGCATTTTGTGGCTTGTATTATTTCTAGGAAATGTGTATGAAAGGCTCTCATGTTTTCCCACACTTGTGTGAACTACACAGGTTGCAATTCACTATTATGGAAGATTAGCAGCGAAGCAAGGATGGCGCTTTGATTCCACCTATGATCATAAGGACGAGACTGGTGATCCCATGCCGTTTGTCTTCACCCTTGGGTCTGGCAAAGTGAGATACAGATTTCACTAACTTGTGCAGAAGAACTGAATTGTATCTATGGTATTGATACTGCTGCAGATTTGGATAAAGATCTTAACTGAACTTTGTATTCTTTCACTCTGATGTTCCATTTGTGAAAGTTTGATATTGCATCGTAGCATTGGTATTCCTATGTTCTCCAAACATGCTTGAGAATCCTAGTTGATTTTTTGATACATGGAGTTAGTTGTTCTGATGTGAAGTATAATTATTGCAGGCTATTTTCATATTAGCATCACAGTTGCTATGTATCTGTAGGAGTATAAACCATATGTTCTTAACTTCTTATGCATTTTGAGTCCCTGAATATTATCCATACCATTGCCTTAGCATCCCACAAAATAAGATTAAAAAAACGCATCCCACAAAATAAATTTTATGGGATGACTCGTTTGAATCATTATGGGGCTGATACTCAACCATAATATAATATGGATCTTTCAGGTTATACCTGGTATGGAAGCAGCAGTGAAGTCCATGAGAGTCGGTGGTCTTCGCCGGGTGATCATTCCACCCTCACAGGGATACCAAAACACATCACAGGAACCAATTCCTCCTAATGTAATTCCTGTGTTCTCAGTATTCTAGATTTATTGTTATTATATCATGTAGCTGGTGATCAGCCTAAGTATCTCCAGTCTGGCCAACTCCTAATCATTACTCTCTGTTGCATGCAAAATTTATTTAAAAATGGCTTCGTGGTTGGTATATTCCCTTGAGATACATGACTGTGCTTGGATTAAGAAAATATCCATTTCATATCTGTAGTTGAAGGATGTACTAATTCGGTACTACTGGCTGGACATAATAGAGTACTAATTTCACCTGTTGTTTTCGTGCAGTTCTTTGATCGGCAGAGGCTATTTACTACTATTTTCAACCCAACGCGTCTCGCAAATGGCGAGGGTTCCACTCTCGGTACACTTATCTTCGACATCGAGCTAATCAACATAAGGCAACATTCATAATTGTCTGCTGTGTGAGGACAGAAGATTGATCAACACCCATATTGGAATCTTTTGGCTCCATACTCTTGTGTATAAAAAGTTGCTCTGTGCAAGAATTTAATCATGCTTTATGCTTAGTCCCTAAGGTTTATGCGTATAAAAAAGGCAGTAATTGTCAACGTTCCTTCGGCAATCCCAATTGCACAAATGCATATTGTAATACATGCTGATTGCTGACAGATCATATATATACAGAAAAATCAAGTGAATGAAATTCTTAAGGATTATATGACACTTTTGTAACTTTGGGACTTGCACGGAGTACTCTATGCCGCTCGAAAGCAGCCTTGGCTTTCACATCAGCAAAAGGTTGGATTAAATGTCAGCATCCTATAATCTATGTTTTCTTTTGAAAAGAAAACATCAGATATTCACAGTTAGCATTGTATCCTCTTATACTTTGACAGCTGATTTTGCAGAGCAGAATATTCGACGAAACTTAGAAATCTCAGTGTACAACACATGTTTGTTTGCTACGTACGTACTATAATATTATTAATATTTATATCGTCAAAACTATAACTTTCTTTGATTTTGGTCCCAAAAAAAAGTAGACGAGTTGTCATAGTTTAAGCTTGTTGATATAGCCTTTTCAATTATGTTGCTACATGATTGTCCGGTGCGTGGAATACACAGTGATGCACACACACCCATTGTGTCGATCGGGGAGGTTATAGGCGCTGAGACCTATGGCGTTCACAGCTGGAACAATTGCGAGATTACCTGAACTTTGCATGTTCCCGAAACAGACATGGACTCTGTATAGCAATCCAACAACTGAGTTCAGGGGCCATGGTCCCACTATTAAAAAAATAGAGTTAAGTATAGTTGGTTTGTCATTTGTGTTTGTCTTGGGCAAAATGTTTTGAAATAAAATTCCGTTGTACAATTTGTGCTCCCCCAACCCCTAGTTGAGTCCTAAAGAAGAAAGAAATAGCTCAATTCGACTAAAAGAAAATGTTCAAGAAACCATGAAAGATAAGTCTCATGCCCACTCATTTTTTCGGCTGATAAGCCGATTGATGCAAATTAGTAGCGATAAGGATGCCAATGAACAGCAATTTCGTGCCCAGTTGAGTGAAAAAGAAAGAAAGAGACACAAAATATTCACGTAGCGTATGTTTCTTCCAAAAATGATTTTTGATTTGACAATCAAGCAGTTGCTCTCATTACGATGGATCACTGAAAGGTTGAAGAACCCCATCAGCAGTTTCAACACACATGCCAAAAGGCTACTACTATATCCCAGGGGTTACTGTGCCGAGGGACCCACTTTTTACAAGAGAATTATCCCAGGGGTCATTTCAGTTAATCTCCACACGCACGTCACGGAGACTTCCCTTCCTTCTTCAGCTGTTTTTGGTGCGAAAGAAAGCCAAAGCGAAGGTGGTTCTCAGCTGGAGCGGCTCCCTCCCTCCCTTTGCCCCTGCCCCCACGCGCGCGCCACCGCCACCGTCCTCCGATCCGTGCAGCCGGTGAGTCTCCTCTCCTCCGCGCGGCAGCAGCCAGTTCGCTAGTCTCTCCCCGAGCCGGAACGTCCCCGGCCGCTGTCCTGGGTCCTTGGATCCACCGGTCCCGGCGGCGCAAAGCTCTGCTCTTTTTCCTGTTGCGTTTTCGGCGGATGCGTCTCTTTCCTTCCTTCCTTCCTTCTGCCTTCCCCTTCCTTCGTGCTGCTCCCCCTGCTTGCTGCTGGTGAATGCTTCTTGTGGTTCGTTTAGCTCCGTCCGTCTCCGTGGAGAGGCTCTGCTCGCGGTCGGATAACCGGTGGTGGGCACTGCCACGGGACCGGCGGCGGTGGTGCCGTACTGCCGTCGTGCCGTACTGCCGGGCGGCCAGAATCGTGAGCGGCTGCAAGCGTGCACGCGTTCGACGTGCCGCCGCGCCACGCGTTCGTTCGTGTCTTGGACTATAGTTTCTTTGGAGAAAAGTCTGCTGTTTAGAAATTACAAGCTTTGGGATCTGAGAAATGTTTCTAGATTGTTATGTGGGATGACGCGTCTTTTTCTGACTAATAGCTCGCGTGTAATTCTTTCTTATGAAAAGGACTCCAGGTGGCTGGTTACCTGGGATCTACTATGTGCTCCACGAAATGACTAGTAGCCAGTAGGAATCTGTAAGCTGCGAGACCAATCTTCATAGTTACTCTGAAAAATAGTATGGATAGTGGTAAACTTTCTTTTCATTCACGAGCTGCAGTAATAGTTCGAGAGTAACAAGCAGTAGAATGCCTGAGTGGTTAGGTTGGATGGATGGATGCTGCTAGGAATGCTAGCCTGCTAGTTTTAAAGCCATTTGATGTTATTCTTATACCTTGAACATGAGATACCTGGTTGCTACCCACCAGTTTCATTTAGACAATGATTACTGCATCATCCATATTGTTATGCATCACCAAACTGTTCTTTCTTTCCCAATCTGCAGCCTACAGTCAACCAATCCAACCTCAAATGTTCCTTGTGAGGTATCATGACTGAACAGCAGGAACGTGTTAGCAAGAGCTCTTCCTCAAGTATTAGCAGCAGCACTCAGGAGAGTGAGGAGGAACTGACCATTGGTACCCTTATAACCGAAGCAACAAACACAACTACAAACAGTGCAAAGAGTCTTGGAAGGCGCCTTTCACACTTAGATTCGATCCCGGTACTAATCTCACTGTTGTGCAATATGTTTCTCTGATAATGCTGGCACCTCTGATTCCTTGAAGTTTACCTTCTAGATGTACCATAGTTCCTGATTGGAGAAACTTAATGTTGAGCTGTTTTGGCTTGAGATAGAACATGTCCATGTAGCGTTCAATAAAGATAATTGGCAACAATAATAAATATGTTTCTGCATATTTATATTAGAGTTTTCTATACTTAGATAGTTAGATATAAAATGTTATAATCAGCATCCACTATTAAATCAAATTACTATGCTGCAAGCTTAACTCTAGCCCTTTTACCAAGTTGCTGATGTTCTTAATGGCAGCACACTCCGCGTGTTAATGGGAAAATTCCAGATTTTAATAATGCGACAATTGATCATGAATCATTATTAGAAAGGTAAAGTTTTTATGGTGCTCTTGCTTTTATCCTCTGTTTTTCTGTTAGGTTCATTTACCTCAGAACTTTTTAATGGCAGATTGGGCACTTATGGCTTAGCTGAATACCAAATAGAAGGAGATGGGAATTGCCAGGTTAGTTCTTTGTATCATGTACATGATTACTTTTCATTTGTATGAAGTAAATTCATCTAGATATATTACTATTACTCTAAATCACTAATCTAATTCTCTGTAGATTAATTGATTTATGTTATGTTTGTAGACTTAATGTGTCGGCACGAGGGGGGGGTACTATTGCTTCAATCTATCTTCTGTTAGTAAGCGGGGGTACTATTGCTTCAATCTATCTTCTTTAGTAATTTACTATATATCTTCTTCTTGCTATGAGCAAATATGATTATGACGTTTTGGTTCATTGACTAGGTGGTTTTATTTTGTCTTTTACATTTTATCCATGTTGTGCTTTGTTCTTGTTGCAGTTCGAGCTCTGGCAGACCAGATATTCCGCAATCCTGACTATCACAAACATGTGAGGAAGGCGGTAGTGAAGCAGGTATATCCACCTTTCCCTCTGTCTTTCTCTGAAAGACATCTTATCTACAGAATTCGTTTATTGCATAGAAAAAATATCTTGCTATTTTAATTAGAGTTTTCCTGGATATTTTTTTTTAGAAAGGAGGTTTCCCCTGCTTTTATATTTGCAAAAAGCAAAAAAGTTCAAGCTTCACGTTTAGGCGTGAACGCATATACAGATTAGCCATAAGCAACAAACCCGACTCACTTAACACCACATGCTTCACTACAGAGTTTTCCTGGATATGTGACTGTTCTGAAGTATTGTCTCTCTGTTTAGCTGAAGGAATTCAGGAAAAACTATGAAGGTTATGTGCCAATGGAATATAAGGTTTACTTGAAGAAAATGAAAAGGTTTTAGTCTGTATTAAATTCAAGATGCCTAACTCTGTCTTGTGACTTTTTTTTTTTCTCATTTCCTGATGTGTGCTTTTCTTTTATGTAACATTGTAGATCTGGGGAATGGGGAGATCATGTGACCTTACAGGCAGCTGCAGACAGGGTACATAGCACTTTCAAGCTATGAGTAAAAAACATTTTATCTGCAGGTTTTGGCATTATTTATCTTGTGACCTCTAGTTCTAGCTGTACTTAAAAGAACTCCCCAGATAATTATAAGCTTGTACTCTTTGTTCACAAATCATTAGCGTTTATGGTTGCATAGAATTCAACTATCTATATTTGGTCCACCAATTGCTGTTTATTTATTTTTCCTGCACTTCGTGGATATATTACAATAGAATTTCGTGATTACAGATATATTTTATATCCAAAATTTCACTTAGTTGTGAGTTGTGGCTGGAGGGAGAAATTGTATACTTGTCTTGTATCATAGTTCTTTAAATATTTCTTTCAAACTGATTCAGTAGAGTACTAAGTAGCTATATTATCAGTAGGATGATATCATTTGCTAACACCATCCATTTTTATCTGTTAAACCAGTTTGCTGCTAAAATATGTCTGTTAACATCGTTCAGAGACACATGCCTAGTTGAGATAGTCCCCAGAGACGCCACTCCAACAAGAGGTTAGAGTTGGATCCTGTCCTGTCTTCTCCAGTTCTCTGTCTATATCATGTATCAACTGATGTATCCTCTTTTCTAGAATCAATACATTTCTGTCTGTAAGGTTCTCAGGCCTGGTTTCCCTTATAAACTAGGTCAATTATTTTTCTTAATTGATTGGCCCATTCACCCCCCGTTTTTTTTGTTTATTAGAGGATGATTTTCCTTCATTATTATAGAGTTTGTTAAGTTTCTGGAATGCACATGCACATACTATGCAACGTCAGTAAATCATAATGGAAAGATTTGGTATCTCATTATTCGCTTGTACCTTTTTGCAGAGCTTTGGCTAAGTTTCTGGTGTGAAGTACACTACAATTCCTTGTATGCAGCTGAAGGTTAGGGGTTTATTCACTTGTTCCTTGCCGATATTTGATAGCTTGTATTCCAAAAATTTTATGGCATACTAGCTCTTCATGATCCCACACTATCCTTTCAGATCTTCCGACACGGAAAACTAAAAAAAGAAGCATTGGCTGTTCTAGCTCGCCAGGCTTCGGTGATTTCTTGATATGCTATTGGTCTTCTCTTGGTAGTCCAGCAGCATCTGTAACCCTGATTAGTTGTCTTTTGTTGCTGTTGTAAACTGTAACTTGACCTGGAATCAAATTCATTTATTAAGATCATTGTACAGTGAAGTGCTGAATTTTACCAGTGCAGTTTTGGGCAGTTTGCCTGCTCCGGGTGGCAGCTGCTTTCTCCAGATTTTCTGTATTTTAGGCCTTACTAGTGCAATTTCGGGCAGTTTGCCTGCTCCGGCGTCAGTTGCATTCTCCATATTTTTCTGTAGGGTTGACCTGATTGCTTGAAAATGCTGCCGTTGAAATGGACCACACTGCACACATTCAGCGTTACAACCACTCTCTCGAGCTGAAAACAGATGATTGTCACAAAAAAAAGAGAGAGCTGAAAACAGATGCTGTCATACTGAACTCTTTCCACTCCACACATTTCAGTCACATGCAAAGGAGGCCGCCGAGCAATAACAGGCATGCTACCACAAGATTGGCTATAACCATTGCATTCTACCACAAGATTGGCTATGTCCACGGAAAGTACATCCAGCTATTTCCATGAAATGTTCAGAATGGCGATCCCTGCTGCTGCTGCATTACTTCTTCTATTTCGGTGCTGCATTACATGACTTTTACATGTACCTTGAAAAGGATAGAGCAATGAGAGCTGGGAGAAGGAATCCTCGGAACACGATTTCGTCCGTTCACCTGCCCCGGGTTTGGGTGCAACCGTGCAGAAGCAGAGCCAACTACTGCACCAGTCAGCTCATCATGGCTCGCTCGCTACTCCGGCTTGGCTGGCGAGGAGAGTGGTGTGTGTGAGTGGAGTGAGGCAGCAGAGCAGAGGCAGGCCGCCTTCCCGCGGCAGCTGCTTGCTTTTGGCTTGCTCCCGCCCCCAATTTATGGCGATTTAATGCCCACCAGCGACAGCGAGGAGTTGGGCGCATCAATGGCGTCGCCTCCCCACCCCCACACATCCAAATCTCACACCTCTCGTAACTTCCCTACTGCTAGCTAGCTTCGTCCCCTTGTTTGGCTTCCTTCTTCCTCCTCCCTCCTTCTCCAGTCTCCACCTTGTTGGCGGCACCAACACTGCCCCCAAGAAATGCTGCTTGTCTTGGAGCGTTGACATCTCTGCCGGCGTGCTCTCTGGGCTCCCATTAATTCCTTCCTGCTTCGCGCTTGCTGCTGCTGACCGACCGAGGGCAGCGAGCGAGTCAGGCACGAAATCGAAGTGTTCCAATTCAAATCCCCTTCTTGGCTCGGGAGTCGACGAATTCGTTTTCGCTGCAAACGCTAGCCTTTCAAGATTTTCTGAGCTGACCGCTCGCTCGGCGACGAAGGCGGAGGCATGGTGGCGGAGCCGCTAGTGCACAAGGTGCTCTCCATGGCGACGTCGTCGTCGTCCTCCTCCTCCTCCAAGAAGGTGCGGCCGACGATGAGCGCCAAGGGCGGCGCCGAGGCGGCGGGTGACGGCAGGGTGGGCATCCTGTCCTTCGAGGTGGCCAACGCCATGTCGCGCGCGGCGAACCTGTACCGCTCGCTCTCCCGACGCGGAGGCGGCGCGCCTGCTAGGCCCGCTCTGCCTCGGCTCGCACGCCGTGCGCGCGCTCGTCCCGGGCGACGACGCGCGCCTCCTCGCGCTCGCGCTCGCCGAGAAGCTGGACGCGCTCAACCGCGTCGCGGCCGTGGCGTCGCGCCTCGGCCGCCGGTGCGCGGCCCCGGCGCTCATGGGCTTCGACCACGTCTACGCCGACCTCCTCGCCGGCCGCTCCTCCGACGCCGGCGCGGGCGCGGGCGCGTTCGCGCCGTCTCCTCCCACTCCGACGCCGCGTCGCTCGTGCGCAGGCTCGACCGCCTCGCCGCCGCCACCGCCGCGCTCTACGCCGAGCTCGAGGCGCTCACCGAGCTCGAGCAGTCGGCGCGGAAGCTGCCCACCGACGAGGCACGCCGCGCGCTCGAGCAGCGCACGCGGTGGCGCCGACCACGACGTGCGCCGGCTCAGGGACGCGTCGCTCTGGAACTGGACCTACGACAAGGCCGTGCTCCTGCTCGCCCGTGCCGTGTGTGCCATCTACGACCGCATCCGCCATGTGTTCGGCGACCCCATGCTGGGGCTCGATTTTGCTGGCCATGACCCGGGACCGGGAGTCATCAGGGCAATGCGACCAAAGCCCGCAGCTCTCCGGTGTGGTGACAGCAAATTCAGGTCCCGTCGTCCAAAGGAATCAGCTCAGTGATGGCAAGTCAGGGCCGATTTGCAGAGTCGATCCTGAACTGTCGTCGCGGCCAGTGAGTTTTCGGTCAAGCTGTGGAGCAAGCCCGGGGAAGATGTTCATGGAGTGCTTAAGCTTGAGTAGCTCAGTGTCATGGAGAGATGGGTTCGAGGATGACTTCTTGGAAGACTCCAGCTGCATTAGCACAATCAGATCAGGGATGCTTGTGCCATTCAGCAGCGAGCAAGGGGTATCCACAACGCCATCATCCAAGAGTGGCAGGATTGGCAGGAAGCCACGGTTTGGTCCCAAGAGCACGGTGACATCACTTGCGCCGCCGTCCACAGTCGGCGGCTCCGCTCTTGCACTGCATTATGCAAACATTGTCATCATCATCGAGAAGCTGCTCCGGTACCCACATCTTGTTGGTGAGGAGGCACGGGACGACCTGTACCAGATGCTGCCATCGAGCTTGAAGGCGGCGCTGAGGAAGAATCTGAAAACATATGTGAAGAGCATGGCGATCTACGACGCGTTCCTTGCGCACGATTGGAGGGAGACGCTTGAGAAGACACTG
Organism: Hyparrhenia diplandra; assembly: GCA_015847255.1. Classification (NCBI taxonomy): domain Eukaryota; kingdom Viridiplantae; phylum Streptophyta; class Magnoliopsida; order Poales; family Poaceae; genus Hyparrhenia; species Hyparrhenia diplandra. The sequence continues at coordinate 474,240 of JADLZK010012231.1, read as the reverse complement.
GCATGGCTCGCTCCGATGGCCCACAACATGATCCGGTGGCAGACCGAGAGGAACTTTGAGCAGCAGCAGATTGTGTTGAAGGGGAATGTGCTGCTGTTGCAGACGCTGTATTTCGCTGATCGGGAGAAGACTGAGGCAGTGATCAGCGAATTGCTTGTTGGCCTAAGTTACATCTGCCGGTACGAGCAACAGCAGAATGCTTTGCTTGACTGCTCTAGCAGTCTCGACTTTGATGACTGTGTGGAGTGGCAACTTCAGTAGAGCTAGCCAAAGCCAAGGTCAGGTTTCTGCTATCCCATAGTGTACAAGGGATGAAACAGCAAAGGGTACTTGTAATTTGGTTTTGCTTGTTTCTCTTTTTTTTTCCACAATGTTTTTGGTTTGTTTTGCACATGAGATCATCATCTATTGTTAGATGAAACATAGAACTTTGTCCACTCGAAAGACCCTCATTGTAACTCGGCTGTAGATAATTAATCTAGTTGAATCCTTGTGTGAAGCAACCTGAAAACAGCTTTGTTACTTTAGTAAGTAAACTTGCATCAGATGTGTATGATTGAAGATATTTTTTATCGATTAGGGGGAAAAAAATATGTGACATGGTAATCTAGTCGGTCAATGAGCTGGTCCTATGTTTAACCTCTAGCATGTGGAGTGTTGAGGAAATGAACATTAAGTCAGCACCTTAGCCATTTGTTTTTCGTCAGCCTGGGACTATGCAAAAAGCACATCTGGAAAGCTAAGATACAATGCAACTGTGTTACATAAAGGTATAGCATTAGCCACTAATTTAGGAAATATAATAATAATAGTAGTAGTATCAGGGTAGTAGTTGTTGAAGCTAACCCACTCATCTCAAAAGGGAATTATATCATTTTCTGTTTACCTAAAAGCGTGGGTTTAGTTGGCACGCCAATTAGTTTACCTTCTCTAAAGGATTTTCCACTTGTTGGTCATTCTGTTGCTTAGAAAGTACTACAGCTGATACTGAAGATTGCAAGACATAAGGATGAAAACATATATCCAAGAATTAAAAAGCTTTCAAAATTGAAATGAATCATGAATCAACCTGCTATGCATTCTGAGTTGCTGACTTGAGCAGTTGAGTGCTACTCTGCGCTGATCCAGGGCGGCATTCATGTACTCTATATGCTGCTTATCTGACCATGGAGCAAGTAATAAAATTTGGTCCTGTTCCTGGTCCTTTTTCTAGGTTGATGAGAACAGCAATTTGTAGCTGCACACTGATGACAGTCTCTGACATGCAAATTCGTTTTCATCAATGAGGCTCCATCCTGCTTTCTCAGGTTGCAAGTGCTTTTCTTGCCCTCCGTTACATCGCATCCGTGTTGAGTTTCATTGTATTGCATTTTACCGTTCTGCTAAATTGTTAATTGCAGCAATACGTATTAGTGGAAGTGCTGAGAAATACAGGTCACTGCATGATCAGCCATGTACTATTGCCACATCACTCTGATACTACCACTTATTACCACTTTGCCTTTATGGATTCAGACTTTTGCTTGGTCTGCATTGGCAACTACAGTACAGTCAGCATTGCCAGCATCTCCCATTAAGCTTTTGCTAATCCATCAAATGACAAATGATAGCGCCTCGCAGACTTGATTAGGGTTGCCAGGCATAGTTTGGGACTGATTGGGATGCACCTGCTTTGGCAGTACCACTACTGTCCCCTGTGGTCCGAGCTGGGGAGTTATGGTTTCTGTTCTGTTGCACATCCTACAACCGTGAGAAGCTGGTACAATGTACGGATTGGATTAGCATTTCAGATCCATACGATCCGTGCTCGGATTGTATTCACAATCCTAAATGATTTGTTCTTTCCCAACATTTTTGAGAGCCAAGGTCTGTGCTGGGATCCTAGTTGGGAGGTTTGAATTGATCCATCCAAAATTCGAATTGATAGTTGCAGCATTTCTGAATTCCGGGTTACCAGCAGAGCACTAACTGATGTTTTAGATTGGAAGAGGCAGATTTGGAGAGAGATTATTTCGGGAACAGCAGCTGGTGGCGCCGGCAATTGGCAAAGCTCGAGTGGTACCACCAGGCACCACCACAGCAATTTTGGGGGCGTTGGCCGCTCAGCGTCTCAAAAGGCTCTTCAGCTTTGATCCGGGAGTTGAAAAGCCAGCCCACCCCCATTGGCGGAATGCATGGTGTAAAAATCCTACCAGACGGTCCATAGTATGGACCACAGAGTGGAGCCAAGTGAACTCAAAAGATTTTATATCGTAAAAAAAGTCATTTCAGATGCAAGTGCCTTCTACTAAAATTAAAGAAAATAAACACTACGCCATACAAATACTACAACTGTCCATTCACATTCCAATGAATCACTTGTGCACAGCACCGAAAGTACATGCAGTACTTTCCATGAAATGTTCAGAATGGTGATCTCCACTGTATAGAACAGAACGGTGCATGTACAGCACATCCAATCCAACTATCCAAGCATACGGCCATACAGGTGTTCTAGGTATGCCCATTAGATGACAGAAAATCAGACATCCTTTTCAAGAGCACATAACAATATGGACAACGAATTCTATACTATGAGACAATTATTCTCCAGCTTATATAATTTACAAAAAATGTGATAGATGCTTCTGGAATCTGGGTACAGGTCCTAAGGCTGCAGTGAATAATCATTCTACATAAAATTCTCGAAAAGCCTTTCTTGTGTTGTCTATTTTCCTGAACTAACTGTTATCTCCTTGCATCATACTATTACATGACTTGTTTCTAATCCTGGAAAGAATAGCTTCAATCTTCTCTGTGTGATACAAAAACATTTTCAGACAACAGGCTCCACCAGTGATGTCCTAGTGTCAACTGAAACAACAATACCAGCACAGCTCACTTCATCAAATCCAAGAACACAAAGCCATTCCACAGGCTATGCAGCACCATCGAGGCCAATAAGTTGCGTGATCTTGCGAAAACCCCTCCCATCACGACCCCAAGAAACACCAAAGGCAACACCCTCTGTGCATTGAAGTGAGCGAACGCAAAAGCGGCAGCACTTGCTAGGATAGACCATGGAAGTGGCATGTACTGTGTTAGAGATGGGAGAAGGAATCCTCGGAACACAATTTCTTCCCATGCAGGTGCACATACGGTGACTACCACTGCATATAGAGCCATCGCCACTGGGTCACGGACCGCAATGGATTGTTCTACACTGGACACCCCAACGACTGGACCTGGTGACGATGGTAAAAGGTTGATGTTTATATGAGAGAGCAAATTGACCAATGGAAATAAGAGGCACCCAAATGCTACATCCAAAGGCCACCTGCCCTTGAGATTAAACTCAAACCAGCCTGGAGGAAGGGGCCGGAATCTACCAAGGCATTGGTGAAGGACTACAATCCCAGCAAGGCCTTCTGTTATGTCTGTCAAGAGACTATATAGTGCTTGGCCCCTGTGCGTCAATGTTTCCTTGCTAAACCCAGCAGCATGAGCCAAGAATGGCACTATCCAGGAACCAACAAGCCAAAATGTGACAATCCATAAAATCATGACCTGCATTCATAAATTACAAATGTGTCATTTCTTCATCATATAGCACATTTCATTTGAAGTGCTGAGATCCTAAGTGATCATCATATTCAATGAACACCTCTGATTTAAACTACTTATGAGGGAGAAGACATACCCTCTTTTTATTCATGAATACAATGGATGGTTGAGTCTCCTAGAGGGTCTTAAGGATAGATCCCTAACTGATAACAGAGCTGACACTGGTTTGGGACCTTGAAAAGAAAAATCTCTACACTACCAAATCTTTATACAGGTTTATAACTAGTAGGGGTATGACTAGTAGAGTGGCTGGATACATTTGGAGGAGCAAGGTGCCCTTAAAAATTAAGTTCTTCTTATGGCAAACGACTAATAACAAACTACAAGTTGCTGAAAATCTGGTGAAAAATAAATGAAAAGGAAACATTAATTGTGATCTGTGTGGTAGAGTTGAATCTGTTGATCATGTTTTTTCCAATGCTACTTGGCTAAAATGGTTGGTGCATCATTGGAGACATTTAGCATCTGGATAGTAATACCGAATTCTTTGGATGACTTCACTAGCACTTGGTTAGCGGGCAAGGCCCCCCTCCCAATTCGTTTAATCATCTTCTTCTTTGCAGGTTTCTCGTGGATCTTGTGGACCGCCAGAAATAAGATGGCCATGGAGAAAGGTTTCCCTAAGGCTCTTGCTGACGTCGTCTACACTGCCTTATCCTCTATGCAGAAGTGGTGTATCAGGCTTAAGGAAAAGGACCTGGAGCGCTCCGTGAAGGAGAAATGTGCTATTCTGGACTGGCTACAGAAGTTTACACCCAATGGCGTTCTGATGTTTGATGTCTATGAAGTCTAATCTGTCTTTCTTTTGGGAGTGAGAGTTTCTGTTGTCTCTTGTAAACTGGAAACCCCAGTACTGTGGTATTCTGTTGCTTTCAATAAAAGCAGAGGTGACTTGTTTTTTTTTCAAAAAAATGGAGAAGACATACCATAGCTAAATACATAGATGTTTGTGTAAAATTCTCACTTGTACTGTGTCATATGCGGGCGCACCTATAGGCGCCGGCGTGATGCAAGGCGCGCTGCAGAGCGCTGCCAGGGGAGGGCTGCCACCGTGAGTGGCTAGATTTAGAAAGAGAGAATTAGTTTCCTTTTATTTTGCCTAAACTTTAGGAGTGATTTGTTGGGGGCCTTTGGCCATAAATATCTGTAACCATACTTGGAGGAGAATCAAGTCAGATCAGTTATCCTAAAACTTCTCCTCTCCCTAATCTTCTCAAGCCACCGGTGAGCACAAATCTCACGGTGAAGACCTGGAGCGCGACTACGAACTGCGTAGTCGCGGTCCGGCAGTGTTAGGCGTCGAGGCGCTTGACAACCTGGTATCGGCGTCGCGTAGATCCTCTTCCACCCGCTCCAGCCCTCCACCATCCCCTTCCACGTCCACCTCTTCCACCGGCCAGTCCTCCACCATGGCTGAACCCACCATCAAGGACCTCATGGAGATGATGAAGTCGTTCCAGACGGAGTTGTCCTCCGTGAAGGCCGACATTGCCACCGTGAAGGACAGATCGTCATCGTCGTCGGACAACAGCGGCGGCGGCGGTCGCGAGGAACCTCCTCGTGATCTGGATCGGCCCCCAAGATTCCAGAAGCTCGACTTTCCCCGGTTCGATGGCAAGACTGATCCGATGCTCTTCATCAACAAGTGCGAATCTTATTTTCGCCAACAGCGCACCATGCCGGAGGAGCGCGTGTGGATGGCCTCCTACAATCTGGAGGACGTCGCACAGCTGTGGTACTACCAGTTGCAGGAAGACGAGGGCACGCCGCCATGGGGACGATTCAAAGACCTCCTCAACCTGCGGTTCGGGCCACCCCTCCGATCGGCACCGCTGTTTGAGTTGTCCGAGTGCCGCCGCACCGGGACGGTGGAGGAATACTCCAACCGGTTCCAGGCGTTGCTGCCCCGAGCCGGCCGTCTGGAGGAGGGCCAACGCGTCCAACTCTACACCGGCGGTCTCCTACCTCCACTCGGCCCGCGCCGTCCGCATCCACAACCCGAGGCGCTCGCGGGGGCCATGAGCCCTCGCCGGCGGTCGAAAGGATGGAGCTGTCCCGCCTGCACCACTTCCTGCGCGCGGGGCACCTCGTCCTCCTTTGCCCGGCGCCGGCACCACGGCCGCCTGGCTGGCCTTGCCCCACCACCGGGCGGTCTTTGCCGCGGCGGCCTGAAGGGCCGCCCCAAGAGGGCGACTCCCGGAGGAGCAAGCGGAACGGCGCCGCCTGGGGCTTTGCTTCAATTGCAATGAACCCTATTCCCGCGGTCACAACCGTGTCTGCCGCCGCATTTTCTTCGTCAATGGCGTCGAGATCGGGGCTGCGGACGACGAACCAGCAGCGGCAGAACAAGGGGAGGAGGCTCCTATCTTCTCTCTACAGGCTGTGGCAGGCGTACCCATCTGCAACTCCATGCAGGTGCGGGTCTCCTTGGGCGCCACTACCCTCGTCGCGCTCCTGGACACGGGCTCCACGCACAACTTCATCGCCGAGGATGCTGCTCGCCGGACTGGACTGCCCATCCAGCCCCGTCCACGCCTCACCGCCACCGTCGCCAACGGCGAGCGCGTCACGTGCCCCGGGGTCATCCGCCGCGCCCCGATCTCCATCGAGGGTGACACGTTCCTCGTCGACCTCTTCGTCATGCCGCTCGCTGGATACGATCTTGTCTTGGGTACCCAGTGGATGGTCACCCTTGGCAAGATGGTGTGGGACTTCGTCGACCGCACCGTCTCCTTCGAGCACCAGGGCCGGCGGCTCTCGTGGACTGACGTCGCTGACCACCGGGCGCCCCTGCTCGCAGCAGCAACCTCTCCAGCCGCCCTCCTCGACGACCTGCTCCTCACCTTCGAGGGCGTCTTCGCTGAACCGGCTGGTCTTCCACCACAGCGGGCGCGCGATCATGCCATCACCCTCAAGGCCGGCGCTGAACCGGTGGCGGTTCGCCCCTACCGTTACCCGGCAGCCCACAAGGACGAGTTGGAGAGGCAGTGCGCTTCCATGCTCGCCCAAGGCATCGTCCGCCGCAGCGACTCGGCGTTCTCCTCGCCGGTGCTGCTCGTCAAGAAGCAGGATGGGGCCTGGCGGTTTTGCGTGGACTACCGCGCCCTCAACGCCCTCACCGTCAAGGACGCCTTCCCCATCCCGGTCGTCGACGAACTCCTCGATGAGCTGCACGGCGCGCAGTTCTTCACCAAGCTGGACCTCCGCTCCGGCTATCACCAAGTCCGGATGCGGCCCGCTGATGTGCACAAGACGGCGTTCCGCACCCACGACGCCTTCTATGAGTTCTTGGTGATGCCGTTCGGGCATTGCAACGCCCGGCAACCTTCAAGCTCTCATGAGCGGCGTTCTTCGACCATTCCTTCGTCGGTTCGTCCTCGTCTTTTTGATGACATTTTGATTTATAGCAAGACTTGGGCAGATCACTTGTGTCACATTCGCGCCGTCCTCGCCGAGCTCCACCGCCATGTGCTCTTCGTCAAGCGCTCCAAGCGCATCTTTGGCTCGCCGTCGGTGGCATACTTAGGCCACATCATCTCCGCGCAAGGTGTGGCCATGGACCCGGCCAAGGTACAGGCCATCCATGATTGGCCGGCACCCCGCTCGGCGCGCGCGGTGCGTGGCTTCTTGGGCCTCGCCGGGTACTACCGCAAATTCGTCCACGACTACGGCAAGATTGCAGCGCCCCTCACGTCCCTGTTGAAGAAGGAGGGCTTCGCGTGGACGGCGGCGCCGCGAGCGACCTTCCGAGGCGCTCAAAGGCTGCTGTCACGTCGGCCCGGCTTTGCGCCTGCCGGACTTCACCAAAGTTCATCGTCGAATGTGACGCGTCCACACATGGTTTCGGCGCGGTGCGCTCACGGGACCAGCACCGGTGGCGTACTTCAGCAGGCCGGTCGCGCCCCGTCACCGCGCCTTGGCAGCCTATGAGCGCGAGCTCATCGGGCTGGTGCACGCCATCCGCCACTGGAGGCCATACCTGTGGGGACGTTCGTTCCTCGTCCGCACCGACCACTACAGCCTCAAATTCCTCCTCGACCAGCGCCTTTCGACAATCCCGCAGCACCATTGGGTGGGCAAACTCCTCGGCTTCGACTTGGCGATTGGAATACAAGCGGGCGCCACGAACATCGTCGCCGACCTTGTTGTCCGTGACACCGGCCGAGGGGAGAGGTCGGTCTTAAGCGTATCTGGCCTACCGCTCCGACCGTCGACCGGCTCCGTCGAGCCTGACTCCACGACCCGACCTTGGTCGCTATCCGCGACGTGGCTGCCCGGCACCGGGGCGCCCTCGGGTCCACCACAGGACGGCATGGTCGCGTCGCCGCCCTCCTCTACGTCTTGCCCGGACTCATTCGCTTCCTGGAACTAGTGGCGGCCCACGCAGACGACGACGGCCATGAAGGGGTGCAGCGCACTCTCCACCGCCTCCGCCGCGACTTCTACTTCCCAGCCATGCGTCGGGTGGTCCAAGACTTCGTCCGGGCTTGCGCCACGTGCCAGCGCAACAAGTCTGAGCATCTGCACCCCGCAGGGCTGCTGCTGCCGCTGCCCGTTCCTCAGGCGGTCTGGGCTGATGTCGGCCTGGATTTTATCGAAGCGCTGCCCAAGGTTGGCGGCAAGTCGGTGATCCTCACGGTGGTGGATCGTTTCAGCAAATACTGCCACTTTATACCTTTGGCTCACCCCTACAGTGCAGAGTCGGTGGCCCAGGCGTTCTTCCGCGAGATCGTGCGCCTTCATGGGATCCCTCAGTCCATGGTGTCGGACCGGGACTCCGTGTTCACCTCGTCGTTCTGGAGCGAGCTCATGCGCCTCACCGGCCCCAAGCTCCATATGACGTCCGCCTTCCACCCTCAGTCGGATGGCCAAACGGAGGCGGCCAACAAGGTCATCGTCATGTACCTCTGGTGCTTCACGGGGGACCGGCCTCGGGAGTGGCTGCGCTGGCTGCCATGGGCAGAGTACATCTACAACACAGCATATCAGTCGTCGCTGAAGGACACCCCCTTCAAGGTGGTGTACGGCCGGGATCCGCCATCCATCCGTTCCTATGAGCCTGGGGAGACCAGGGTGGCTGCTGTGGCCAAGTCCATGGCCGAGCGGGAGGAGCTTCTTGGGGACGTCCGCTATCGCCTGGAGCAAGCTCAAGCTGTCCACAAGAAGTTCTATGACCGGCAGCACCGCCCGGTCTCTTATGCGGTGGGGGACTGGGTGCTCCTACGCCTTCGCCAACGTGCTGCTGCCTCCCTCCCACAGCCGGCCAAGGGCAAACTGAAGCCACGCTTCGTCGGGCCGTACCGCGTCTCCGAGTGCATCAACGAGGTGGCTGTTCGTCTGGAGTTGCCACCGCGTGCCAAGCTGCACGACGTCTTCCACGTCAGCCTCCTCAAGAAGTTCATCGGCGAGCCACCAGAGGTTCCCCCGCCCCTGCCTCCCATTCATCATGGGGCAGTGACTCTGGAGCCCGAACGTGCAGTCCGCTTCCGAGTGGCAAGAGGTGTTTCACAGGTGCTCATCCGCTGGCAAGGGCAGCCAGCTGCTTCGGCGTCCTGGGAAGATGTCGACGACGTCCATGACCGCTTTCCCCAATTTCAGCTCGAGGACGAGCTGCACGTCGAGGGGGGGAGAGATGTCATGTACGGGCGCACCTATAGGCGCCGGCGTGATGCAAGGCGCGCTGCAGAGCGCGCGGCCAGGGAGGCTGCCACCGTGAGTGGCTAGATTTAGAAAGAGAGAATTAGTTTCCTTTTATTTTGCCTAAACTTTAGGAGTGATTTGTTGGGGGCCTTTGGCCATAAATATCTGTAACCATACTTGGAGGAGAATCAAGTCAGATCAGTTATCCTAAAACTTCTCCTCTCCCTAATCTTCTCAAGCCACCGGTGAGCACAAATCTCACGGTGAAGACCTGGAGCGCGACTACGAACTGCGTAGTCGCGGTCCGGCAGTGTTAGGCGTCAAGGCGCTTGACATACTGTACGACAGACAACAAAGCCTTTTAGATGTTCTGGGGGAACTCACTCATTGAGGATGTCTGAAAAACTCTTGTCGGTCCTGGGGTCTTTGGATGTTATTTCTGGAGTATCTGTTGGTGACTTTCCTGGTTAGGTCGTTTATCATGTCTTAGTCGGGACTGTTGCTCAGTGTTGGTGCCTGAGTGGCGTACTTTGATCTGTGATATCTGTAGTCTTTCTTTTTAGAACTCTAAACCATGTATTTCCGTTACATGTTAATGGAAATGGGGACTCCCTCGATTCAAGAAAAGAAAAAGCCTTTTAGTCCCAACAAAGTTCAGGTGATCAAAATCCTCAAGTGTTCTGTATAAAATACAAATAGAAACAAGCTAAAATATCTGCTAAATCCTACAGAAGTCATGACTGTATAAATTGGTTTATGCTAAAATAGAAATCATCCCCCACACCCCCCACCCCTCCCTCCCCAGCAACAGTACATTGCAAATTTCAACCAACTATCAGTGTCAAATCAAATTAACATATACAACATGTCATTCAGTCATAGAAAATATGAAGTTGCCAAAGAGCATTAGCATCACAGCCAAGGTACCGTCCAACGATGGATGGATGGATGGAACTAACCTGTCTGAAATATGAACACCTCAGAAGATGGATGGAAGAACTAACCTGAGCAATGGTTTGTCCAGTCCAAGGTACCGTCCAACGATCTGTCTGAAATCTTACTATTCTGCCCTGCAGATTATCTTTTATCTGAAACATAATAGAGAATTCTCATTGGCCGTGACCAGACAATAAAAATACAGACACTTATTGCACCAAGAAGCAAAATACATAGTAAAGCAATAAACTTTTAATGGTACATTAACAGCGAGACAATGAAGAATGCATTGACATCGGATAAATTAATTATTCCATCTAATGTTTGGCTTTAGAAAGAAAAAATACAATTCACATTTAGTTGCCAAACTAAAGAATTTGTCAGTATACTTTAGCACAATATTGCAAATTTATATCGGGCAGTACTTACTTCTCTCCTAAACATTAAAATGATCACCTTAGAAGTTCCTCAAAATCTCAGATAAACATATAACCAAACACAAGGATTTCTTAAAGAGACCTATAAACTGCACTAGGATTTCTGAAAGATACTATCTACACATTGTATAACATTTTTAGAATTATGAACATTTTTCTTACATGAAATTGCATCAGCCAAGGCAACATAACCTGACAATCCAATTACACGGTAGTTTTTAGCTATGCTGGATCCTAAAGAATGCTGCTGCGGTATTTTTTTTTTTCTTTCAAGCATCCAATCCAAGTAGTACATTGCATGTCCAAAATTTACTACGAGTAGAAACTACAAACAAGTCAGCACGCTGCCAGAAGATCAGACTTGCCTTCTGCACTTGCAGGAACCAATCCCAGTCCTCGAAACTCTGCTCCTGCTCCCTTCCCACCTCTTCCTCTTCCACCTCTGCCCCAGTGGAGCTCTGTAATTGAGCAACATGCTTGAAGCCATCACCTTCGTCAGATGTTGTTGGCGCATCCTGGTCATCTCTGAAGCACGCGCCACCCAAATGGAAGGAAGCCTGGAGCCCAGATTTTAGCACCGAGCCCCGAAATTCAACAAAACCAAGCAACAGAAGAGGGAAACGAGACTCGTGTACTGCTGAAGGACAGGTTTTGGTGCCCCCTCCCCTATATGCGCACGCAGGTCGAATCGAATCGAATAGTTGAACCTTCGCTGGAGCCGCCCTCCAAGGCCCGAAGGCGAGCGACGGCCTCGCGGCGGCGGAGGAAGAGAGGGGTGGGCGCCAAACCCGGAACCGTGGTGCGGGAGGCGCGAGGCACGAGGCGGAGGAGGACATGGTGTTGTGGAGACGGCCACACCAGTACATGGCTCCGGGCTCTGCCCATAGCCGAAAGGTACCATGTCGGCTGCTGGCTGGCCGACTGCAGCCTATCGGCAGTTGGCTGGCGGACAGGTCACGTCATCGATGTGCCCCTTTGAGGAACGAAGACCCTGTTTGGTTTAGGGACTTTTTAGTCGGCTGAGGCTAAAAAATCCCTTTTAGTCTCTACCAAAACCAAACATGAGGGATTTTTAAAACTTTTCCTCTATTAGTCGCAAAAAGACTCTTCTTAAAGGGACTTTTTTTTATTAGTCCCCTAGAACTAAAAAAAAAAGTTTAGTCATTGTCAACTAAACAGGGACGAAAATCTCTGTCAATTCTGTCAAAAAAAACTTTTGCTAGATCCAATTCAAAAAAAAAAAAAAAAAAAAACTTTTGCTAGATCTACTTTATTTTAGCCACTGGCTGGTCTTCAGAATACACGTCATTCTGTAACTTCTAGAAATACTTCAAAAAGGATTAAATAGGGTAGTAAGAAGAGCATTGCATCTAATGATGGGGTTCCTGCAGAGGCTAGTGCCCTCCGGGAAGGTCTGTCATTCATTGGCACAAATGATGGGGTGTGATCGGATCAGAATCCAATTAGATTGCTTAGAGGTAGTGGAAACAATGAAACAAGGTGGGTTTTTTAGCAACAATGAGTGCCCCCAATTTATGAAGAATGCAATATGCTTTGGCTAGAATTTGTGTCTATTTCAATTGAACATTGTAATTGTGAAGCAAATGTGATTGCTCACGAATTAGCTAGAGAGGCTATGCAAAAGTAAGTTATCATGTAATTGGATTGATGTACCCCTAGCTTCATACTAGGAGCCTTGGTGAACGATGTATCTATGATTCAAAATGAATAAAAGTGTGCCAAATGGCTTCCATCAAAAAAAAAAAAAAAAAAAAAAAAAAAAAAAAGAGCATTGCATCTACGTACTTCTTATGTCCTGTACGTCGTTTGAACTTTTTTTACCCTAAATTTAAGTTATTCTTGAAAAACTAAGCAAGCCACAAAGAAAAGAAGTGTTTTTGCACAAATTTTTAAATATAAGGCAAAGTGATTAAATTTGGTGTCAAAAAAAAAAGTTAAACAACTTAAGTAATGTTTTGCACAATTTTTTAAATATAAGACGAGTGATGAAATTTGGTGTCAAAAAAAATTAAACAACTTAAGTAATGTTTTTCATAATTTTTTAAATATAAGACGCAGTGATGAAATTTGGTGTCAAAAAAAATTAAACAACTTACAATTTGGGATGGAAGAGTGCATTTGAACCGGGGAGCAGAAATTTAGTTACAATTATGGAGGGGTTATCATCAAAATTATTTTATTAAAGTTGGATAGAAAAATAAAAACTCCGAATGATCTTTCCACCCACCCCTACTTCTCACTCCCTTTCAATCCTGGAGAACCCACTTCTCACTCCCTTTCAATCCTGGAGAAACAGCAAGCATCTGGTCCTTTTTGCAAGGAGGTTATGCAAACCCAAAAAGTTGCTACAGTTTTTAATTCACATCAAATCTCTTAACACATATATAGAGTAGATAAACGTAGATAAATAAAATGACTAATTGCACAGTTTGACTGAAAAGTTTGAGATGAATCTTTTTAAATCTATTTAGTCTAAGGTTGAACAATAATTACCAAATACAAACAAAAACGGCTACAGTAGCCCAACCCAATATATTTCACCAACTAAACACTCCCGTTGCGGCCGATAAAAAAAGAAACTCAGGAACATAGCAAACCATCTTAGAACACACGCGCACGCACGCACGCACGCTGCAAGTGAACAAATATACTTCACATGAATGTGTAGATCTGATTCTGAAACCATAAAAAATAAAAGGGTCCCAGATAAACGAGCCATCACACAGCATTCAGCTTTACAAACTACAGACTGCCCAACACTGTCAACGCTTTTCAGCACATCTATCAACAGACAACTCTTGGCCATAGTCTTTAACAAGAGTGCGGCATGTGTTCTAGCTTCAAACATAGAGGCACAACAAATTAGCTGCACATACTTGTTTCCTTTGTCGATATAAATGAAATCGGACAAGGACTTCCTCACGTATACATCATGTTCAGTCTAAGTGCTAGTATGTGTCAAAGTCAGTGGCATGAGACGTTATTCGTTCCATAACTTAACCTTTGCAGGCTTGTATCCGACATATCTGTCATCCATCTCTGTGGTCCACCATCATCACTCATGATATTGTATGCATACGATGAAAGCCCAATGTTCTCACCACAGGAGCCTGCCTTTCCTAGGTTATATAACCTTTCTGTTCTGGACAGCACTACGAGGTTGGAGAATGTTGAGAAGCTATTGCCAACAAACACATCTGCTCTCGAACACACCTCAAAGTCAATGGCAGACTTTATAAGATATGGCTGCCGATCATAGATGTCAGTAACTCCAAGCTTTTTCTTCTCATAAGCAACCATACCCACTCTCCACCCACTGGTTATTGAATCATCTTCAAGAAGGCTGTCAGCTACCGCAAGATAAACAACAACTGGCCGACGTAGATCAGTGATCTGTGAGACCTTATGAATGATCTCGTCTTTACTACTGCAGATTTCATGTGACTTGGACCGCTGCTCCCACTTCTTGCAATGTATCATCCAATCTTTTTCTATTCTCATGTGAACAGCAACATACGGTACAGGCGGATTTGTTGAGCCATCTCTCCTCTGCTTACTATGAGAACTCCCAGCTTCATGTCTTGCTCTTTGGCCTGACTCTCTAATCTTGGATATGACCTTAACCACTTCAGTTTCTATCTCAGGAACTAAGACAAGGCAATCGAAGATTTTGGCATAGTCTTTGACTGGCCAGTGGTCAGGCCACAGAAATGGATGTTTCCCAATAATTTCAATAACTTCAGAGTCATCTGCATTGCTCCCTATTAATTGCTGCAGTTGATCCAAATCTCTGTCTGCTGTCCACCTTCTACCAGTCCCCTTTTGGAGTTTGAAAGGCTCGGTTCGGTTTGAAACTTCTGAATACTGAGCTAACCTTACAAAGCCATGGCAACGCCGCATTGAACTTGTTAAAGTCAAACACCTTGTCAAAATTGATAGGCTGCAGCAAGTCAACTTCTTTGTAGAAGAGTGAAGCACTCAAGCTTGGCATGAGAAGGGATCTGTTGAGGAATCTTGCAGTCAAGCATGCTCTGGTGAAGGCAATCTTTTGATTGTTCAACCCCCATATAATTTGTGGAACCACAAGAAACTTGTCTCTTCTAATTCTAGGAAGCAAGTCAGGGGCTGTTGACTCGTAAAAACTCTTTCTTCTCGGATGAATCTATAGCAAGAAAAGGAGATATAATTGCTCTCAACAAAATAAGGCCAGTCACTATCAGAAGGCCTTTACAGATGATAGGCCTTGCGGGCATGCTAAACAGCTTGAGATGCTTAAGCTCAAGTAGAATGTTCATCGGGCCACTTGTTCAAACCCTTCTCATCCTTTTAGCACCCAACCATGTAGAGTATGCCGTTACAAACGCCCCTGGTGCATGATAAACATTTATCTTGGAAAACTTTCAGAGGAAGAGCAAGCTATGCTGCAATTTAATGGAAATGAATAACCAAACACACTTCAATTGATAGCTTCACAAATTTACTCCGACCGATGTTGGCAAGCTGGGATCTTTCAAGCGCTAATGTCGGCATACTTGTTGGTATTTCTCCATGACCAATTTAGTACATGCTCAATACAAGAGGCTGCAAATACAGAGGAAAATAAAAGAATCAATCTTTTTAGCTGTTATGGATTTCTATCCCTGATATTATAATCTCATTAATATTCAAAAAAAATATAATCTCATTTCAAAGGGGAAAAAAAAGTAGGCGCAGAAAGGAGAATGTTTTTCCCACACTGCGTTTACTAATGGATATTACATGGGCGGATCCCAATTATTTTGAGAGAAAAAATGAGTATATGTTAGATATATGTATGATGGGATCCCATGTATGATATATTGCAAGGCGTCGCCTAGGCGTCCAAATCCTGGGCGTCCCCATCGCCACGACCAAAATCCAGCAAAGCAAAAAAAGAGGAGGCGAGGGAGAAGAAAGAGGAAGAGCAGAGGAGGACCAGCAGGGTTTGGGGAAGGCCAAACTCCCATCTCTGCACCATCGGCTCCCATGGCCACAACAGCTCTCGATCTGCATAGAGTGGAGAAGATCTGCAAGGGGGGCGCATGGGAGAAGGGGAGGGGAAGCGGCAGGGAGGACCGGAGGAGAGGTGCCGGCTGCAGATGTCAACGGAGGGGGCAGAGAGAGAGAGAGAGCGGCACCTGATAGAAGCAGCACCACCAGCATCAGCGGCGGCGACCTCGTCGGAGAGCGAGAGGGGCGAGAGGCGGCACCTTGTAGAAGGGTTAGGGAAGGTTATAACTTACATGCTGCTCGGTGGTCTCTTTTTAGGCTTGGGCTACCTTAGTTTTTTTTTTTTTCCTTGTTCTTTTCTTTTTTATTTTTTCCTACTACTTTCTTCACGTTGCATCACTGAAGTTCTTCGTACTAAATTTATTCAAAAGTGTGGTTTGTCGTGCCTTGTCATACCACCTTAATAAACATAAATATATATACCTGTACAATTTATATTATATCTAATGTATTATTTTTTACCTTTAATCAAAAGATTCTAAATTTCATACAAACATAAAAAAAATGGTAATATAATTGTCCATTGTCCACTTCCGACTCTTTAATTTTATTGTATCGAAAATTTAATAATAATTTGTCAAGATTATTTCTTGTTTACGAAATTCGTGTTTATGTTGTCGTAGCGAACGGAGCGACTGACTGACCCGAGCTTGTCGGAATTGGCCTGGAGAAATCACTGCACATCGGCTGCCTTGATTTTGGATTCGATCGACGACCGATCCGGTTGTGAAGAATTGTGACGGGGAGGTAGGTAAGGGCTTGGTCACACGCAATAATCTACCTGCAACGGGACAGGGCCGTAGCCACGAAGGGCCCTAGAAATTGCTCTGTTGTTTATCTTTAGCTGCATACCTTGGACCGGACTAGGCATTTTTTCCATTTTTTAAGTTGGACCAAGTCGACCAGATGAGCCGTTGAATCAGTCATCACACGAACCTTGGACTACCATTGACGCTTGGGAGAACCAGAATGGTGCACCTACAGTACATCCAGGATCGCGCAAAGAGCAAGGTAGCCGGCTGGCAAGGGAAGTTTTGGTCAATGTTGCAGGCAGACGAGAGCTCATCAAATCAGTGCTGGTCTAGCTGATCACAGCTATCAAACCTCCTAGGAGGTTCATGAAGGAACTTGACAAGATCAGGCGCAGATTCCTATGGCCAGGTGATGGTCAGCACACGGAGGGAAGTGCAAGGTGGCTTGGACTGGGGGCGACAGAGAAGGGAGGTCTGGGGATAAAAGAGTTGGATACTTTTAGCTGCGCCTGAGATGGTTGTGGTTGGCCTAGGATCAGAGGGAGCGACCTTGGAAGGGCCTACAAATACAACCGGATATGGAAGACACGCAGATTTTCAATGCAGCAACGGTGGTAATAATTGGCAATGGCAGTAGGGCATTCTTCTGGCTCTATATGTGGTTGGATGGCGATATCCCCACAGAGGTCTTTCCTAGCCTTTTCAAGCATAGCAGAAGGAAGAACCGTACAGTAGCAAACGCGCTATCAAATCACAATTGGATCAATGACATCGATCACAACATGAGCCAACAAATCATCTCGGAGTACCTTCACCTGTCTCACCGTTTGCAGGGTGTGGACCTAGTCCAGGGGAAGAAGGCAGTATCATTTGGACCAAAACATCCATTGGTGAATATTCTGCAAAATCTGCTTATGTTTTACATTTTAGGCCAGGCCCCTCCAAAGTGTAGGTTCTTCGTATGGCTTGGCGAGAAAGAAACAATAGGGTGTTCAGGAAGGAGTGCAAACATGTGCAAAAGATTGTTGAATCCATCGGGGATGAGGCCAGGCTCTGGGCTTACACGGGCAACAGCGGTTTGCAGCTTATATTGCCGGCCGAGACACATGATCAGACTAGTGTTTTACCTCAACCTGTACTGGCATTAGGGTCGGTCGCGTTTTCTCTGAACCTAAATTAGGCTTAGCTTTGTTCAGGGGTGGCTCGGGAGTCGGGACTTATTTAGGTTGTCCAACGAGCAAATTAGTGTGTGGCGCATCTTGTGCCAGTGTTTGTGTTGTAACTGTTAAACTCTATCCATTCTTATCAATGAAAGCCGGTAATGGATATTTCGAGAAAAAAAAGGTCGTCAGACGAAAAGCTCAGCTTAGCTTTCCACAAACTCATTGCAAGTCTCTTACAGATTTGTGCCTTGCAAGTCTCTTACAGATTTGTGTCGCTGATAGTAATTCAAAGGAGCGTCCAACAATTCAAAACAAATCCTTATGCACAGCTTGTTCGGCTGATAGTCTCTACGGCTAATAAAATGGCTGATGTTGTTTTGTTGTAAAAAAAAAAACATTATACTATGGCTGATGATTAGTTAATTTCTTCGGTAGGAAGCCCTGTTCTTGCACAAGAACAATGTACAAGAAAGATTGATGATGTGAGATCCAACATGTCATCACTGGAACAATGTACAATTGAAGAAGAAAGGAAGCCATTTGCAAGCTTTAATTTAGTATAACAGCGAAAGCCAAAGTCCAATACGAGAGAAAGGAGCTATAGGGGCTTTACATATCAACAAAACAATTTGTGTACAGCAGTGACGATTACACTTGTCGCAAAAGAATCACTTCCAATTACATGCTGGTGTGTAGTTCTTGATCTTTGCGGATCTGATCTTGCATGTTATCTGCAGCAGGCAAAGAGGAGCTCCTTTGCGGTCCACGTCACCTCCGCAAGATCTTGGAGTGACTCGATGGTCTCTTTCTTCAGTGGGAAAACCTTCTCCATGCATTCTGTCAGATTAGGAAAGGTGAGCTTAAAACGATTCAGCTTGCAGAAAGATTGCAAATGCATTTTATTAGGTCGCATGGCTATTATCAGTTTTGCAAACGTACCTGGATGTCTCACAACATTCAGCAGTGACAGCGAAAGCAAGTACCCTCTCCTCCAAAACTCTGTCATAGCTTAAGCTATCTAAAAGTTTAGACGCGAGAATGGAGCATGCTAGAGGCTGGAAATCGTTGCATCCACGCAGCGGTGAGAGGGAGCTGCTCATCCATGCTACAGTGATGAGGCATGATCGACTGAGACTCGGGATTCCATCAGATATGCAGTTTGACAGTGCCATGAGGAACCTTTTGCACCCACTCTTCAGTAACATCGAGGCAAGTTTCTTCAGCCGTTCTTCAACTAGCTTTTCTTCTTCCTAGTCATTGGTACAAATGTAAAACATTTCAGGGACAAAAACAAAGACCAAATCATAAGTAAGGTAATCACAAATCATAGTTTGTTCAGACATTTGAACGTACCGCTCGGACACTCTTATCTTTGAATATTTCCGATCTCCTAAAGGATTCAGAGAGGGAATCATCTAGGCCTGCTCTCTTTAGTAGCCATGCTTCTGCTATGGGTTCTCCTGAAGGTGAAAACCGCCCTGCCAAGATTAACAGAGCTCAGGCACACTGTTCCTGGACCTTTCTGCTCTGTGAACTGTGCTCTAAAGCAGCTATGATGGCCTCAATCGCTTCCTCTCTGTATACGCTGTACTGCAAAGGATCACCCTGCAAGAAAACTTCCGTATGGGAATTGAACAAATACCAAACACATGCCTGCCCAAAAGGAGGAAAAGGTAGAGGTGTTACCAGGAGATCAAGCTGAATTAACATGATAGCTGCTAGTGGGTGCTGGACAAGAGGAGCCTGCTGGAGATAGACTAGTAGAATATGCATCGTATTCAAGCGCCCATTGTTTTTCAGCTCCTTGACGAACTTCACAATTTTGGTTGTTCTGTTTGAAGAAAGAAGAATTAGTTCAATCCAAGGGGTATTTTAGAGATGTTTTTCAAAAATACTTATGTTACTGAAAACGGAGAAGCATGTCACCTATTAAGGCAGATGAGTTCACTCATCAAATTAAGGGACGCAGCACTAGCTTTCTTCTGATTTCCAACAAGAAGTTGAACAAGAGGCTCCTTCTTCATATTATCAGCTAAGTAGTGTCTACAACTACCGTCAGCTTGAATACATGTGGTCAAGAGAGCGATGCAGTGTCTGCTCTCGCAAGCATCACCAGCTTCAAGCCTGCTGATAAGGAGGTCCAAACCACCGAGAGCAATCATCTGATTTGCATTCTCAATGTTTCTGTCAACGTCAAACCCCATAAGGAGCTGATCTAGAAAATAGAATGCAGCTATTTTTGGGGCGCATTTTACAGAAAACAGAGATTGCACCTCATCGCCACACTCCAATATGTGCAGTACAAGCGGAATCCAGTCCAATGATAGCATCTGCTTAGCTTTAGGCTTCATCATATAAAGCACTACAGCTGTCTTCAGGAACAACTTGTTGCTTCTCAGGAGTCTTAAGAAAACCTCAAGCTGTGGATCTGCATTGAGCACAAGCTGTCTAATCACCTCATTCCCCAAAACCAACTTTCCCATTATCGATATAGCTGACTCCAGTACAGCATCGTCTTTGGAGGTGAATGTAACTTCGAGAAGACCTTGAATAAAAGAGGCACATGACAGCAAGTTTACAAAATTTGGGTCCCCATGCGAGGTTGAACATGCTCTGGCAACTTCATGCACAGCATCCTCACATTGCCCAAGGCTGTCCGAATTGGATACCACAGAAATTGCTCGTTCCAGAGTCATTGTTAGCTCATTGCTGTCTAGCTCTTTCTCGACAGACACAAATTCCTTCTTTGCTATTTTAGGATGACTGATAACATTCCTGTTTATATCACCTTGACAGGAGAATAATCGAAAAGAGAATGATTTCCGTTGTGCAGGTGCAGTTTCTAGAATAGCACCTTCTTTCCGAGAGCGGGAATGCTTTTCCTGGAGCCCCATTTTACTCTGTCTACTCAAAACAAGCTTAAGTTAACTAACTTCAAAGGTATATGCAGGACTAAACAATTCAAATTCCATGAAAAATGAGTATAGATGCTTCAAAAAAAATGTCAATAGCAAGGAAAAGATTATTAGCGTGCCTCAAAAGAATAAGCCCTGGTTGATAGAAAAGAAAAAAGGAGACATTTCACAACTTTCATTTACATGTATGTCTGGTGCAACCCTAGCTATCCAGATGCCTCCTTTCTTAAACCAAGGCATACTCTACTGTCTTTCCCTGCTACAAAAGAAAATTCACAAACAAGCATATGCTTGTAGTATTTTTTTTTTTTTTTTTTTTTTTGAGGAAGGCTTGTAGTGTTGCTCTCTCTATCAATACTAGTATAAACTCTAACCAGTTAGTAGCATAACTACGCAGTCTGAAGACACACAAATCAAACGAACAGTATGATCAGCCAAACAGGAATATGTACTACAAAAGATGCTTATTACTTTATCACACACCAAGAACACTAACTTAAAAACACTATATAACAGTGTTATTCGGTCAAAATATATAATAGTGTTATTCTAAAGTAAGAGAAGAATTTAGCATTGTCAATTTAATATATATGTTAATCCTAAATCAAGATCGAATTTTCATGACTAACTGTGAAATCAAATGAGGCATATAAAGAAAAAAAAGGACAGAATGTTTCTCAGTTCAGGAGCAAACTTTTTGAATCGAACAGTTCAGTGGATGCTAAAAGTAGGAGTCTAGTCCCCTGCCTACAAGGCTACAAACCAACCATAAATAACTGATGATTCTAGGAATATGACCAAAATTTCCTAGGCCCCACGGCATAAAAAACAAATCAAATGATATGTACTGGGATCAAACGGCTGTCTGTTTCCTTGGCACCACTTTAACTATTTTCATTTTTCAACTGCAAACAGTGACCACAACTCATCACTTGTTTAAAAGATACTCCCTCCGTTCCAAACTGTAGTTCACTTTGACTTTTCCAGATACATTGATTTTCTTCAAGCTACGCACCTAGTCATACACTATGCCTGAGATACATAGTAAAACAAATGGATCTGAAAAGCCAAAAAGTGAACTACAATTTGGAACGGAGGAGTAGATGCCAAGACTAGTTTGCCACGCCAATAAACACATATTTTACTACGAGGCAAACCATCTAAGAGTAGTACGTCATCTGGAGAAAGTTAAAGGAACTGTTGACTCACATGAGCAAGCTTCTCTGTCTTCAATCCCACAGAATTATGATCCAATTCGACATCCAAATCCAGAACTAGTCCAGTCTCATCCTCCAGCTTTGCATCTTTGACATGTTCCTGCCCGAGAGCTGTCCCGAAAACCGCATTGTACCTGCAACCAGAATTCAGATAACTCTGAGAACCAAACTTGACCTTGTATACTAACGGACTGATGAGAAACTGTTAAAAGTTGTTTCCAATGCAGTCTGTGAGAAGCTAGATTCACCCACAGGTCTCTATTGATGGAAGTCCTGTGCACGGAAGCGGAGTTCTTCTCGCGGCCAATATCAAAATTCATGGGCAACGAAGGCAATGGCACCGAGGGGACAGGAGGCGGCGCGGCGGCACCTGACTTGAGCCACTCCTTGTAGTACATGGCAAACTGCGCCGTGCCACTGTCCATGTGATCGTTGTAGAGCCTCTGCAAGGTCTTCATCCTCCTGCAGCGGTCGTCGGCGTCCCGGTCACCGACGAGGTCAACCTCGTTGGCGAACCAGACCTTGAGGTGGAGCAGGTGGGGCAGGAAGACGTGGTCCCAGAGGTCCGGGAGGAGGTCGCTGCGCGCGAGGGCGGGCGCGTCGGCGAACACCTGAATGAGGTGGCGCGCGGCGACGCGGTCGTTGCGCTCCATCTTGTAGACGACGGCGAGGTAGAGCTGCGCGCAGGCGGCGAGGTGGGAGTTGGGCACCCCGCAGGTGCGGCCTCCGCCGCCGTCTCCCGTGGCACCGGTGCCGGGGCGCGGCGAGTGCAGCCACGCGACGACGCTGAGGAGGCGGATGGAGTTGCGGAGCGAGCGGATCTTGGCGTCGCGCGGCGCCTGTGCCTCCGCCTGCCCCTGCGCCTGCGCCTGCGCGGCCGCGGAGCCGTTGTCGGCGGCGAGGCGCTCGATGCTCTCGATGCCGAGCTCGAGGTTGGCCAGCACGGGACGACCCGCGTCCGCGTCGTCGTCGCCCGTGGCGGCGGGCGCGAGGCACGCGGCGCACTTGTCGCGGAGCGCCCGCCTGAAGTCCGCGTCCCGAAGCAGCCTCCCCGCGTACCCGGACAGCACGGCCACCACCGCGCCGGCGCCGGCGGCACCGTCCTCCCCTCCGCCTCCCTCGTCTTCGTCCTGGTCGGAGGCGGCGACGCGTGCCTACACGACATCGACCTGGACCTCGACGACGCGCCGCGGGGCGCTGAGGCGACCGGCCGGTGGCGCGGCGCGGGGCCAGCTGCGGCGCGTCGTCGTCGTCGTCCTCGTCATCGTTGCGCTCCCGCGCGAGCAGGTCGCGCAGGAGAAGGACGGCGTGCGCGGCGGCGGCGGCGGCATCGTCATGGCGGCGCTTGGGCGCTTGCTGTCTGCTCTGGACACTGGAGCATCCGCGTAATCGCCTCACTCTGCTCTCAAGCCAAGAGCCAAGGGGTAGTAATGGGGGAGGCGCAGTTAAAGCCCGGGCCCGCGGCTGGCAGCTGGGCCCCACCAGGCCACGCACGCACGCATGCAGACGTGTTCCGTTTTGTGCACAGAAGCGTGTGACGTGATGTCGTGAACAGTGAATTAAATTCAGGAGGCTGTCACTGTCGCTACTGGCACCACGTTTGTTTTTTTAGAAAAATTCCCCTACTCTTTCATCAATCATCATACGTGTAAGCTCATTAGATGATTAGCACGCATGAACTCAAGCATGAACCCGCTTTCACCATTTACTATCTTTGTGTAAATTGTGTTAGGTGTGTAAAAAATGTTTGCGCGCTATGTATTAGGTAAGAAATGCAACGGTATACTTATCTGATTATTCATTTAGATTTATCATTATAAGTTAAACATTTATCATTTTTTATTTCCACCTAATTACATAGTAATATAAGTGCAAGTTGCATCCAATGCCTAGTCTGGTGAACATTGTTTAGATCCTACGTGGCCATATGTATAGTAAGTTTTGTTTTTTTTTTTTTTTTTTTTTTTTTTTGGAAAGCACGGGAGTTTCCCGGATACTCTTAAGAAGAAGGTGAGGCGCCACTGCGTGAGCCAGCGCCTTCGAACAGCGGGCGGGCAGCCTGAGCCCCAGCTCAGTGACCAACCCAGCCCCAGCTGGGTTCTCTATAGTAAGTAGTTTGGTGCCCAAACATTACCCAACGGGCAACGACATCGTGAATTATAGACCATCCATTAACAGCCAAGCGATCTTTGTCTACCTCTTCTCCTCATTGGTGCCCATGTCCGCCGAGGATGGTCGTGTCGCCCTTGTTGTAGAGGCACCCAAAGATGAACCATTTTTATAGCAGCAACTTTTTTTTTTTTTTTGAACCGAGGGCTCTTTCCCCATTTCCATTATCAAGATAACAAAAATACAAAGTGTTTAGAGAAACCACAAAGCTAGATTAGAAAAGAACAGGAACCATCACTAACTATCATGACTAGTATAATGCACGTGCATTGCTACGGGTTTTATTTATTGCAGGGTGTACTTAGAAACAACATTTTTTGCATAGTCTTTTGTCTCACGTAATTATAATGACCATAAATACAATCCAGAATACTACAAATAAGTTTTCAATTGCTTAAGTTGATCTTTGAGTTGAAGATATATCAAGTAATATGGTCTCGTTATTAAATGGCCAATAAGTCAATAACAAGGCTCACCCTACCACGTGACAAGAGCAAAAGGACTCCCTAGGAGATCCCATATGAGAATCAACTAGACTTAAGAAACTAGCAACAGAGGATTACAGGTTCACAAAAACTCATAGTGTACTTCCATCTAAGACAAGTTACAGCAAAAGATAGACGCCAAACAGAAATCATAGAGCCTCCTATTGGATCCTCTTCTTCCATCTTTCAACAATCGTTCAGTTGTTGTCCTGTGAGCTGTCCACTCCAATTGGGTCACTGGTCCTCTTCTTCTTGATCATGAGCTCAGAAGCAATCCTCAGTACCGTGTCTATCCCTTCCTGTAGCTTCTCCTTGTCGCCATCAGTGTAGATATCTACCCAATAACTCGTGAGCATGCATGCATAACAGACAATATAAGCAAGATCTTTATGATCTTTTTACCAAAACACACCGTATTACGAGTTTTCCACAATGGCCATAGGATGGCAGCAATCCCAAAAGTATGAAATTCTTCACCAATGGCAAGGGACATGCACCCCCCCCCCCCCCTTGAAACCACCACCACCAAAATACACCCGAAGTCCCTAGTACCACACGCATGTTGGGTTCCCCCTCCTTCCTCCTCTAAGAAAGACACAACCAAGGGTAAAGATCAATAATGGCATATGTCGTGGCAGCAATAACAATTTATCAATAAGACATGTGGTGAAAAACAAAAAAAAAAACACTCACCTAAGAAATAAAAAAGAATTTCATAAAAAGTATTTCATTTTTCTAGCATATATGATATGTTGCGATGTCTATGACTAATACAAGAGGAGAGAGAAATGGTGAATTTGGCATACTAAAGATGGAAGATTTGTGCAAGTGCCACACAGATGTGAAGAATATATGAAAACGTATTAAACTTGCAAGTGTGAGATTGTACATAAATAACTTGCGAAGATGGGTTTATGAAGACTTGTTCTACATAGGGGCTCTCTCTATAATTTTCTACTCATCATTGTCACTATAACAAAAACATTATTAGCAATGGCACCACCGTTTTTTGGGTTGAGGCAGCTAAATCCTCAATTGCCTCTATAGAGCCCTCTGTCAGAACGCACTAATCCATTTGTCATGAGATGATGTCATTGTAAAGATGCTAATTTTAAGAGGAGGCTACAAAAGCGACCTTAGAAAGCCGGGCTATTTTCAGAGGCTGTTGGCATTCCGTGGCACCTCTAGAAATAAAATTCTAGATCTAATCGTTATTACAATCACCTCTACTATTGTCTTCGGTATAAATTCCAACCTCACTCCTCTTCCTCCTTAGGACAAATACTATAGCCCGAGGAGAAAGATAGATAGGGGAGCTTGGCCAACTTTCTAATGAAAATACAAAAACTATTGGAGGAAGGTTTCGCTCTTTGGAGGAAGAGACTGCTAAAGCTAAGTAAATGATATTCCTAACATCTTTTTAAAGGTTTACTAGTAGATTACTTTCTTAATTAGAGAAAGTACTATAATGAGCGACTAGCGGCTCATATCTACGTGGAGGAGAGAGAAGAAAAAATAGGCGTCTCACGACACGCCCGTTGCGGCCGGCGACTACGCCATGCACTTGCTGCGCAATTGGCTCCGCATGCAGCTATGCCTTAAATAGTAGCGGGCTCCACCACCATCGCCATTGTCGTTGTGCAATACTAATCGGCGAAGAAGCCCTATGAAACTATTAAACCTGCTCTTAGGTTTTTGATTTTCTCTATCTTCTTGCATGGTGGTTGAGGCATTTATGATATAAACTATATTAAAACGTTGAAGGCACGTACTAGGTTAAATCCAGTAGGGGCCGTTATTAGTTAGTTTTTTGAATAGGCATTAAGTCTAGATATAGGTCTAGAATTAGATTTTTTTTGTGCTCAACATCCATAATATTTTTTAGTTAGAAATATGATTAAGTGCGTGAACAATGGATCTATATATTAGCTAGTTTTCATGGTCTATATATCACGCCTTATTTCCTAAATATGGGTAGGTTTGCATGAACAATGTGTTGAATTTACATTAATAAAATTTCAACTAATCAAATTCAATTGTGTTGAGTGTAGGGGCTTTAGCTTTTATGTCACCGTTTCAAAGTGAAATGTTGGTTCCGTCCTCTCGTACAAGTAGAGGCCACTGCGTCTCGTCTATAAATCTTTTTGTGTGGCCGTGTGTCTTGCAACATCACGAGAAGTATATACGTCATCACACGGACGTACGCCACATTAATGGCCAACTTAGTAAGTCTAGACTAGAACACCACGAATGTCTCCAAAAGATTTAAACACAGATGCACACACGCATCCATGATCCGGCCATGCGTGGGTGGATGTATTCACGTACGCCGTACGTACGCAATCACGCATATAGCGACTAAACAATGCACGCGCTAGCTCATGTTAACATTGATGTAATACTATGTGCCAAATGATACGCCCCGCACAAACGACAAACATGTGAGGGGGTGGTTGGTATATATCTGGTACCCGTCCGCTCACTAATAATTAATTACCGTAATAAATAAAAACCAGTCAAAACTAATCCTAGCTACTGTACGTACGTACGCGATCGAGTTCGTCTTTGTGAAGTGTGTGAAAGCTACTATAGGTGTAGCTGGGAGACAAGCAGCAAGCAGACAAAGGCTAGCTAATCGCTCTTGCGCATCGCAATTTCACAGACCAATGTGCCCTACTCTGATCGGCATACACTACACTTGACAGCAGCTGCTTGCGGCTGGCCTTGGCCTGCAGACAGTTTGAGCTGCTGCTGGACTCGAAGCCATGTTGCTATAAGTATGTTTGTTACCACGTCTCTAGTGGTTTGGCTGCTTGCTGGCTTTGCATTGCTCGGCTGAGAATGAGAGCGAAGGTGATTATTCAGGAACACTGATGGGGAAGCGGGCAACAGAACAGACCGCGATCGGGTCCAGCTGCAGGCAGCAACTTACTATTCTTTTGTTCCACTCCGATCCAAATGAAATCAAACATCTGGAGGGCGCGCCAACACCTGGATTTTTGTCCAGGCTGGCAAACTCTTAAACAATAGGCCTATATAAAATAAAAAAAGAAAAGTGAAACCGAGGAAGTATATACTTGCCTCGTGAACCGGGGCGTACGTACATCCTTGTCGTTGTGTATTATACTACGTACTACGTACTCTGTCCGTTCCATGTTACTACCCATCTGTCGGTCCGTGATAGTTAATTTCTTGCACATGAAGGTCGTCGTCGGGGTCTGATGCTTGGGCCTTGTTTAGATGGCTAAAATTTGAAACCAGGATCACATCGCATTAATCGTAAAGACGTTTAAGTTTGTTAGTGGTAAATATCATCCTATCATAGAGTAAATAGGCTCAAAAGAATCGTCTCGCAATGTACATCTAAACTGTGTAATTAGTTATTTTTTTTACCTACATTTAATACTCCAAACATATGTCTTTTAGTGTATTTAATGTGATGTGATGGGAGAAAGTGAGAAAAAGGTTAGAAACTTTAGCCATCTAAACAAGGCCCTGGCATGAAGATGCCAAGTTGCGGATCGGAGGAAACCACATGCATTGGAGCGGATCGGGGAATATAATCTAGGCGCGCGGCCTGCTTTTCAATTTCACCGCTCCGGGTTACGTTGCGGCCGGCGTGGCAATGGCAAGTTGGCAACTGGCAACAAGTGACCGGCGGACCCGTGACCCCGGCCGGCGGCGTTTCCTGTGTCAAGTGCGTGCGAGACCGAGGCTAGGAATGAAGGATGATATAATTAAACTACGTGACCATATGATCCAATTAATCATCCTATCGGGCGGGCTAACGGATATGGATGCGTCGTCGGTTTGGTAACACGGATTTGACACTCTTTCACGCAGCAGCCAGGCCTGACTGTGGAGTAGTATGCGTAACCATTTGTTTAAGCCTGTATTGTACTCCTATATACGACAATATCTATCTATACAATTCATTGTGGGTGAGAGAACGAAGGCAATCAAGCGTGGACCGCCCTGAGGAACGAGGCAACGCTCCGCTCCGCTGCGTCGTCTCCTTGTCCGGAGCGGCCTTGCCTGTCCCGTCGTCTGATTTGATCTGAACGTGTCAGATCCTGTTCCTGGCCGTGCTCCGTCACCAGAGCTCCTCCATTTCCATTCTCCCCATCATGATCCATGGCTGCGATCGGGGTGTGAGTGGGGTCAGGGAGTGTGGCCTCTTGCCTGTGGGTGAGACAGAGAGCGCCCGCGGTTTCGGTAGCTACTGTAGGCTCCTCGCAACAGGACGTACTACTCGTACTGTCTCGTATGCAGCCCTGCAGGCATGTTTATGTACTATCACCATTCACCGTCTGGAGCTAGAGCTTGTACGGTCGACGGCCTCTGTCGCACAGTCGAGCGTAGCAGCTGGCCCGTCTGTTGGCCGTCTGATCGCCGGCCGGCCCGCCGAAGGACGACGACGACACGAGGACACGACACTGTCTTTACGCCGCCCTTCAAGGCCCCAGCTACCGTCTTGATCGGTGGATGGGATATGTTGGGTATGCATGGATGATGGGATCGCCATCGGACACCGGAGGGAGCAACTTTGTTGGCCTACCAACGTTATTGCATTGCAGATGATGATTTGCTTGATTGCTTCTCACACTTGACACAAACAGCCTGTGTCTCCATGCCGCCAGCGGTGCGTCACCGCTGTAGGTAGATTCGCAGTACTGCAGGAACGCAAAAAATGCTACAGTTCCCCGTCACATCAAATCTCTTAACGTATTTTTGAAAGTTAAATGTAGGTAAATAAAAAAACTAATTGCACAGTTTGGTTAAAAAAAGTACGAGACGAATCTTTTTTTGGTTAGTTACTATGGTTGGACAATAATTACCAAATACAAACGAAAAACCAACTCAAAATATTTCACCAACTAAACATCATGGCAAAAAAATGGCATGGCGTGGCCGTGACGTGATGTGATGTGGCGTCAAGTTTCCTGCGACCAGAACGCCAGGCCGCGGTAGGTACTGTGAGCCTGTGATCCAACATCTTCCTCTGGCCTCTGCCGCAGGTACCACTGCACCACGGGCCAGCACTGTGCGGCTGCGGCCGAGGCGTGGAACAAAACATGGTGCTTGCTAGTCGACGGATCATGAAACGCTTAACTACGCCGCATGATTAGGCAATCCATCAATCAAGTCGAAAGCGGGCGACGGACAGGAGGTTTCGTCGGACGTGTAGTGTGGGGTGTGGCGCCGGCGTCGCTGCCTGCGCCGCGTTCATCTTCATCTGCATGCAGCAGTGTCGCTCACACTACAGGCTCTGCTGCTAGAGAAGAAGAGACACCCCAAGCTATTTGCCACCCCTCGTCTCCCAGGCGGGTTCCAAGGCACCATATAGGTAGGAGTATGCAGAAAGAGTCCAAGTTTATTTTTGAAGAGACCAAACGAAACATAAATGACGACGCAACGAAAACCACGACTCAGGATTTTGAATGCAGGCGGATGTGCATGTTTCTGAAGAAACGAAACCACGCCAAGTTTATTTTTGAGACTGTTTTTTATTGCTAACAGTCTGACACAAAACCTCCATACACGCCAATCCAAAGCCGATGTAGTCACAATACATACATAGCAAAGTATAGTATAAATAATAATTCACCGTTTTTTGGCCCCCAACACTCCAACAGAGCAAACCAGTTGTTCATCGACGCACAAAACTACACGCGGTTGACAGCCAAGGGCTGGTCCCCGATTCACGTAGCAGCGCGGGATGGAGTTCGAAAGAATGTTTCACCAGGCACTCAAAACTCTATTTACAGACGACATGCGGTTGAAAAATGGGACCAAACCAGCAGCACCTGGACCATTCTCAGATGGTTCATGATGCAAAGGACGGACGGGCGTCTCCAACTTTGCAAGGCCCTCACTACTCGGCGTTTTCCTCGAGGTGGATAAGCTTTCCACTGATTTTCCTGCGGAGAGGACCATCATACAGGTATATTAGTAAACTGTGCTATGTACTTGTACAGACAGAAACTACATATCAGTAGATCTAACTATGCTACTCCCTCCGTCCCATTGAGTTTGTCACCCCCTGGATTTTAGGTATTCAATCTTATTCGATGTTTCATCTTATTCAAATTTTTTATATAAATATAATTTATTTTGTTATGACTTATTTTATCAATGAAGATACTTGAATATTGATTAATTTATTTTATGATTTGCATAAATATTTTGAATAAGACGGATGGTCAAACATGAAGTTCAAAAGTCAAAAACAAAAGCATTTAACTCCATGGAGGACGGAGGAGTATGTAGTTTGTACACACAGATATATCAGCAGGGTTGTAACAGACAGACCTTTCATGGTGAGGTTTCTCGTTGGAAAGAACCTTCAGCAGTCTTTCTTCAAACGGTGTGGCATGCCAGTTGACCTTCTGGTCCTGACAACGGGAAAGATCAGACTAGCATAAAAGGTATCACTCACAAGTCACACCTAACTGCAAATTTGCAAGGCAAGAAAGCAGACGCAAGATGCAAGCATTTATACCTCTTTGTATTTGGTTGTGGTGTTTGGGATACCGTTGCCGTCCCATGCCTTGGGCAACACAGGAGTGGGGTTCTCAGTTTCCCAGTTCAAACCAAATGCAGGAAAGATAGGCACATCAGAGACGCTCGTCTCATACCATGCCTCCTTCTCAACGTTTCCATTGTCAGGGTTGTTGTCGGTCTCATCATCTGTGGAAGATGGCTTGAGCCAATGAGACAGGCTTGCGACTCCATGCTTCCCAAACTCTGAACTTTGCTTTGAGGACTCCTCACCTTCATCCAGCAGCTGGTTGACGTTCTGACCCTTGGGTTCATCAGGTGACATCACTTCATGTTGAGCAGCACAGTTGTCATCAGTTGGGAAGGATACATGTTCTGAAGATTCTATCTCTGTAACTGTAGAACTAGCAAACATCTGCTGAGCCTTCTCGCTGGAATCTGAGCTCAAGTTCCTTCTCTTTGGAGGATTGGATGCTAGCACAGGAGACTCAGCTTTTAGTTCCATCCACTGCATCTTGTTCTCAATGGGTCGCAGAACAGGGTAGATGAACTGTCTGCTAGCCCTTGTACGCTTTCCAGGCTTCAAAGTCGCAGTGTATACAGTTCCAGGAGTCTGAATGTCACCCTTGAGGACAAGAGGGGTTGGATAAGGTGAATGATTGGAATCAGTATTTTGGCTGTCCTGCTCATGTTTTGATACAGCATGCTTATCAGAGTTGTGCCTGTTTTGAAATACAAAAAGGAACCAAATTAGGATCATAGCAAATATATATTAGTCATGAAAAGAAATGAATGGGAGTAAGGTTATTTACAATTCAGATGAGTTTTCAAGTAGCACTGCATCTTTTTTCATCAGCTGCACGTTGCTTGGTGTGTTACTGCACTGTAAGCCAAAAAATATCAGATGGCGGATTTTGGGACAAGCTTGAAGATGAAAGATTCGTACCTCATTAGCATCTTCTGAAATGATTGCATCTTCTGAAATGATTGGGATTGAATCTGTACTCTCTGGTGGGGTTAGCAATATTGTGCCACATGATTTGAGATAATTTGCCTGCTCATGTTTTGATACAGCATGCTCATCAGAGTTGAGCCTGTTTTGAGATAAAGAAGGAACCAAATTACAATCATAGCAAATATACTAGTCATGAAAAAGAATGAGAGTGGCTATTTACAAGTCAGATGAGTTTTCTTCAAGTAGCACTGCATCTTTTTTTCATCAACTGCACAGCATGCTCATCAGAGTTGAGCCTGTTTTGAAATACAGAAGGAACCAAATTACAATCATAGCAAATATACTAGTCATGAAAAGAATGAGAGTGATTATTTACAATTCTGATGAGTTTTCTTCAAGTAGCACTGCATCTTTTTTCATCAGCTGCACGTTGCTTGGCGTGTTACTGCACTGTAAGCCAAAAAAAAATATCAGATGGCGAATTTGGAGACAAGCTTGAAGATGAAAGATTCTTACCTCATTAGCATCTTCTGAAATGATTGGGATTGAATCTGTAATTTCTGGTGGGGTTTGCGATATTGCGCCACACGATTTGAGATAATTTGCCTGGTTGTCAAGGAATTCCATAAAAGTGTGTTTTAATGAGATTAGTCATTGTCATGTAGTGTACATGAAGTAATTTTCAGGAGGCTTTAAAATACAATGCAATTACAAAAGCTGAAAGATAATAGTGATTATGCATAACCTAAAAAGACATAAATAAAGCTGATAATTGATAAATACTAAAAGGTGTTTTGCCTATAAAATCATAAGCCACAATTTCACAAGTCACAGGAACGCATGGAAAAATTAGCATATGTAAAAATTAGCATATGTATGTAAATTATCCGGATGATGAGGTAATCACCTCCAGTGGAGGATGCCCTACATTCAGTCTTAAGGCATTGAGTTTATACCAAAAATAGTGTTTTGATCAGTTTCTATATGCATGTCCACAAAAACTAAAAGAAAACTTACAGGGCATACACTTCTACAGATTTACACAGGTCAGAGTGGCGATTTAATTATAGCAGAATCTAGCTCCACTTTGGAATAAAATTCATAAACAATGTCTTTTGTTATCAGAAAAAATGGCCTTCTTGGTACACCTCATAATATGAGAAAAATGGTGGTCAACAATCAAGAGTCAAACAGGGGTCATAACTTTGGTCCAGCTATAATCACCTACCAGCTAAACCTAAATCACACATTTCTTTGAACCTACTTCATGATAGTGCTTGTAATAGCCATTCTAGTGCAGGTGATGCATAGCATGCTGTAACATCATCATCATAAACCTGAATTGTGCACCTAAAACTTATCGGACAACAATCGGTAACAGTAAAGAGATTGTCCGATTCAGTTTTCACCACTGCTCGCCTCAGTAAGGACTAACTCGATTACTCAGATACAATTTTACACAGCTAGTAACAAACACATGAGATCAGTACCTCTCTCCAAAGCTCCTCGTCGACTCCGTGGCCATTAGCTGCTTCCGCATCCGGCTTTCCAGTCGCTTCATCAGACTCTAAAAGGACAACAATATCGCACAATAAATCCAATAATTTCCTAACAGGCCATACAACCGATTGGGACACCAAAATTTAGCATGGCGAAATCAAATCAAACTTACTTTTCTCGTCGTTCAGGAAGGCTTCCCCGATGCGGCTCTCCCTCACGAGCGGGTCCTGAACAAAACAAACAGGCAAAACCGGATCACATCTCGCCACCACTACCACCCCACACCGCACCAGATCCAAACAAGAGAGAGAGAGAGAAAAAAAAAAAGAGACGCGAGGAATTGAGAGTTCGCGGGTGGATTTGCTCACGCGGAGATCGCCGGACGACGCATCGGCGCCGCCGCGGAAGCACGAGAGGAAGCAGCCCATGACGATGATGCTGGAAGATACAACCAACAGTCCACGCCGCCGCCGCCGAGGGTTTGGGGGTAGGTAGGGTTTCGGGATCGGGGGCGGGGGCGGGGCAGGGGAGGAACGGAAATGGAAAGAGGAGAGGAGGGCTGGAGGTGGCGACGGAAGACGGTGTGGCGGAGGCAGCGGGATTTGAATTGAGGCGGAGGGCGAAGAGGGGAAGCGAACGGGAAAATCCGATCCTGGCCTGGGCCTTGTGTGCCTCAACTGATTAAACGGTTGTGCTTATGGGCCTTGTCCAGGAAAGACGGTCCGTTAGTAATTCCCATGATTTTGAGTCCGCTCCCGGCCTCATTCTCCCGTTCTGCGGAGTTGGTTCTCCGGCCTCATTGCAGTGTGGATCTGTTCGGCAAAAACGGACTGGTAAATATCAAGGCTCCGTCGGTCTTCAGCGTGCACAACATCGGCAAGAATCTGGTGTCACTGGTAGTGGTATGCCTATGCCTGCTTCTTTCTCATGTTCGCTCTTTTTGTTAATCTACATTGCCTTCGTGTGCTTCGACCCTGAGGAATTGCCTTTTTTTTTTTTTGTAAAACTTTATCGTACTTGCCTTGATTTTAAAGGACAACCGATTTTGCAGCCTCCGGACGAAGATGGCGGCGACTTCGACCTCGGCGTGCTCTTGCCGCCGCCGGTCATCGTCGGGCCCGACGCCAACGGCAGAAGGTGAGCGACGCTCGTGGCCCAATTAAGTTCGGCACCGCCGACAAGGAGGCCGCCGGATCGCGGCTCACCATGGTCTCCACCGAAGAGACCTTCGCACACGCGAATCAGGTCCGTTGGTGTTCTGTGATTTTTTAAAGCTAATAAATCTGCCCTTTGGTTTTGAATCTTTTGATTCATTGGTTGTTTCATAATTCATATGATCGATCTGTGTTATTCCATCTGTTTGACTTCAATGCACGTTCATGCGTTTCATATGGTGTCAGATTATTCATTTATTGTTTCCCTATATATGCATGCAAGCGTAGTATTAGTATGAGCCAAAATTTGTATGATTTAATTTGGTCGACTTAGTTATTATTGATAAACATCAAGATTGTTGTTACCTACGCTCGTTTTGACGCTTTTATAGATTGTACAACAAAGAATACAATATGTCCCTCATGAAAAGCGTGTGCATTTATATATCGAGAAAAGCTTAACAAAACTTTGTGGTCCGAGTAACCATAGTTATGCATAACAAAACTTTGTACAATCAGACGAAGGATCAATACTTTTGGAATATGAAGAATTATTACCGTTATGCCAGCAGTTGCCCTTCTTTTTCCGCCCATACATTTTAATAATGCATTTTGTCAAGTTATTTTCTGTGTTAGTTTGATTTGATTCGATAAAGGCTACTCCGATTGCAACACACGGACATGGTTGTTAGTTATATAAAAAATAATTTTCTTGCCAAGCTTTCAGACTTGGATTGAGCTTCATGCAACAGTTTTCAGAGTGTTGATCAATTTGGCATCTGCGATGCGATGTGGTTTTTGGCACTGGCGGATATGCATGGTGACTCAGATTACGTGCGCAAAGAGATGAGTGTGCAGAGTTTTGCGAGGACGAGACGTGGCTGTGGGCCTGTGGCTGCGCAGAGAAAGTCACACATGCAAGTACATACGGAACTGTACAGCATGCACTTGCGCCAGATCCAGATCGGATGCATATGACCTCTCGTTACTTATCCAGATCGATCAACTCAATCGCAAACATTTGGATCCTTGTGTGCACACTATACAGTAGCAGCATGATATATTAGGGTTGCGTTTAGATGCTAAAAAGTGGCAGCCATGTTCCTTTGTTTTCTAGAGCAACCGCAATGTCGATCCGGGAGTAAGGTCAGAGTGTGGGTCCAAAGCACAGAGGGAAAGAGTGATTCATGCATCTCACAATGTTAAACCCGGTAATAAGGCGGGGGCCTAACACATGCATAGCAGTAAAGTCATGGAGAGAGAAGCAAGGAAAAGCAAGCATGCTGTCCTCATCTCATTTTTCTATTGCTTGTTACCCGGTAGTAAGACCGCTACCTAGGAGTAGTTGTTGCCGATGCCCACAATGCTTTTTCCCGGCAGCAAGGCATTATTTATTCCTTCCTACCCCTTATTCCCTCCCATTGCGGAGGCCCTTATGGTACTTGACATGTCATATGTTGGCCAGTAAAGAAGGGATTTGATTTCACACACCATGTCGAGCAAGCATGACAGCTCCATCCAGCGGTTACAAGGCAGAGAGAGATTTTTTTTTTAGAAGACCACACCGTTGCGCGTATTTCATTAAGAAGAGGATAGTTCCAACAAATTACAAACAGTAACCATGGGTTATCGAAAGAAGCACCTACATCTACTGGGTGCCTGTAGACGATAACATTGCAACGAGTTTGCGACTAAGAAGCAAAGAACGGTCACAGGGCCGCCCAGGCCAGCAACTCAGCCAACCTCCTATTCCCCGCGACGCACCATGCCGAGGCCTCTGCCTTGATCTTTAGAGCTAGCTGTGGCGGGGTAACCGACTTGCCCTCAAAAGTCCGGGTGTTCCGCTCCTTCCAAAGAAGCCAGCCAACAAGAAAGAAGGTAGAGTCGAAGCCACGACGCACCGCTTTGGGCACCTTCTTCCTGTACCGTAACCACCACTCCATGAAGTGTTCCTCCCGTACCTCGGCGGCGGTGTGCAAGTGCAGGCGGTCGGCACCAAAAACCAAACCTCCCTCGGTATGCACGCCCCCCAACAAGATGTGGTGGATGGACTCGGGTTGTTGATCACAAAAGATCTGAGAGGTCGAGTCCCGTAGGCCATGGCGATGACGGCGCGGCGCCGTCCGGCACTGCCGTGCATGGCCGTCGGAAGAAGAACCGCACACGAGGAGGGGCTGCTACCTTCCACAATTGTGCGGCGCCAAGGATCGGGGAGCAGCCCAAGAATATGGCGCCATAAGTATGATCTCGGATAAATAATGAAATTTATTTAATATTATGTACCTTCGTCAACAAATGTTGATGTTATTACAAATTTAGTCAACCGTGAAATGGCTTGCTTAGGACAATTACCTAGAATGGTTGGAGTATTTACTGTATTGGGCATCTTCTCTTTGTTTTTGATTTAGAGTTTGTTTGGATCTCTAGAGCTAATAGTTAGCCGTTAATAATTAGCTAATTGTTAGGTGAATGCCAACTAACAACTATATTACTAGCTAGACTAAACCAATTAATAGGAGCTAATAGCTAGTTGACATTCAAGTATCAATTAGCTAGATCTGTTTAGGATCCAAATAGGCTAATTATTATTAGCAACGGTAACTATTAGCTCTGTGTATCTAAATAATAACTAAATCAAACCAAAGACCATGCCCAATACAATAAATACTAGTGAATACTAGCTATGAACTATTAGCTAGCATACTATCACTAACTAATAGATAAAAAAGGGCCTTATATTAGTAGATCGTTGTAAAAACTCTATTAGCATTTATATTCAAGGTTCTCTAGGCCAACATGATGACCCTTTTGGATTTTTAGCATTTATATAGGAAGAGCATGTCGAGATGAAAAACCCAATGCCTAAGGGATTGTTTAGACCCATTAGTTGTCGATAGCTAGGTCACAATTATTATTAGTTGTTATTAGTTACCAAATACTTTGGTTGAACTAGTGAAATCTGTTAACCGAGTATTCAACTAACAATAAGGGTGCAAAGGAGGTGCACCTCCAAACCTCTTTAATTCCAGCATACAAATTAGCACACCTAATTCTTACCAATTTGCACCCCTAGCTAACAATTAGCTAAACTATTAACTATACTTGTTTGGATCTATGAAACTAATTATAAGCATCTAACTACTGTATTCTTAGATCCAATTAGATCCAAAGGAGGCCTAAAATGAATTACACAATAGCAAGGAAAATAAAACTCCACAAACATTTCGATTTTTCCTACCCCATTTTTTTTTATGACCTAGGGCGAGTCAGCATCTTCATCAGCCTCACATCACTACATCGATCCGTGAAGCTCACCTACAAACACCAGAGGAGGTGTTAAAAAACAAACACCAGAGGACAAATCACATCCGCAACCACGAAAATTTGTGGCCACGTGGCCCCATCGCCACCCTTTATTTACCCCCTCAGTCATCCCTCATCTCCAGGGTCACCCACCAGTCAGCCCCAATCGCACCTGCAACTGAAGCTGCGGAGGCCGCCACGCCGCCACGCCCCCCAGAGCCAAGCACAATGCCCCCGACCCCCACCGCCGCCGCAACCGGCGCCGTCGTGGCGGCGGCATCAGCGGAGCAGGCGGCGTTCCGCCTCGTGGGCCACCGCAACTTCGTCCGCTTCAACCCGTGCTCCGACCGCTTCCACACGCTCGCGTTCCACCACGTGGAGCTCTGGTGCGCCGACGCGGCCTCCGCCGCGGGCCGCTTCTCCTTCGGGCTCGGCGCGCCGCTCGCCGCGCGGTCCGACCTCTCCACGGGCAACTCGGCGCACGCGTCCCTGCTGCTCCGCTCGGGCGCGCTCGCGTTCCTCTTCACGGCGCCCTACGCGCACGGCGCCGACGCCGCCACCGCCTCGCTGCCCTCCTTCTCCGCCGACGCCGCGCGGCGATTCGCGGCAGACCACGGCCTCGCGGTGCGCGCCGTCGCGCTCCGTGTCGCCGACGCCGAGGACGCCTTCCGCGCCAGCGTCGCGGCCGGCGCGCGCCCGGCCTTCGAGCCCGTCGAGCTCGGCCTTGGGTTCCGCCTCGCTGAGGTCGAGCTCTACGGCGATGTCGTGCTCCGGTACGTGAGCTATCCGGACGACGCGGACGCGCCCTTCCTGCCGGGCTTCGAGGCCGTCAGCAGCCCCGGCGCGGTGGACTACGGGCTGAGGAGGTTCGACCACATCGTCGGCAACGTGCCGGAGCTGGCGCCGGCGGCCGCCTACTTCGCTGGCTTCACGGGGTTCCACGAGTTCGCCGAGTTCACGGCGGAGGACGTGGGCACCACGGAGAGCGGGCTCAACTCGATGGTGCTCGCCAACAACGCCGAGAACGTGCTGCTCCCACTCAACGAGCCGGTGCACGGCACCAAGCGCCGCAGCCAGATACAGACGTACTTGGACCACCACGGCGGCCCCGGCGTGCAGCACATGGCGCTGGCCAGCGACGACGTGCTCAGGACGCTCAGGGAGATGCAGGCGCGCTCGCCCATGGGTGGCTTCGAGTTCATGGCGCCTCCGTCGGCCGACTACTACGACGGCGTGAGGCGGCGCGCCGGGGACGTGCTCACGGAAGCGCAGATTAAAGAGTGCCAGGAACTGGGGGTTCTGGTGGACAGGGATGACCAGGGCGTGCTGCTCCAAATCTTCACCAAGCCAGTGGGGGACAGGTGAAAAACTTCTGATTCTAAACACCTTTTTTGCAGTGCATGATGCATGTAGAATTGTAAAAGGTACAATTTCAGCTAATTCAGGATTGCAGACAATATAGAATATGCAGTACAAAGGTATGAAACTCTCTTTTGTGCCTCCATGCATGATAAGTACATCTTTCTGAAGATCGTGACAGCAAAAAGGGATCCTTTTTGCATCCTGTGAATCATATTTGAGCTCCAAAGTCCCAACTGATTACATGATGCACAACAATCCATTATCATCGTTGTTACTCTGCACTTAATTTTGAAGATTTTATTTAGCTCAACATTCTAGTGTCATTGCCATGGTTATTTCCTCGACCTCTCTGCAATCCAAAATCTAAATGGATCAGCTCTGTCATTCAGGCCGACGCTGTTCTTGGAGATCATTCAAAGGATTGGGTGCATGGAGAAGGATGAGAAGGGGCAAGAATACCAGAAGGGTGGCTGTGGCGGGTTTGGCAAGGGAAACTTCTCCCAGCTGTTCAAATCCATTGAGGATTATGAGAAGTCCCTTGAATCTAAGCAAGATGCAGCAACCCAGAGATCCTAGAACAGAGCTTGAAGACGAGCCACTGT
This sequence comes from Hyparrhenia diplandra, assembly GCA_015847255.1. NCBI lineage: Eukaryota > Viridiplantae > Streptophyta > Magnoliopsida > Poales > Poaceae > Hyparrhenia > Hyparrhenia diplandra. Next base: position 434,497 of record JADLZK010012231.1, on the reverse strand, counting down.
TGTGGCACTTTGTATCATGGAACAAAAATAATATAGTGTGTTCTTTGTAACACGTTACATGAAAACATTTGTGTTGTATAATCACTGAATATGAAGAATCGATGCTACGATGGGTATAATAGATGGTAGAGATGGTACACACCAAATATTAAAGATGCATTATTTGCGTCTTCGTTGTACAAGTTTGCGTGAAAATAATAACAGCGAGGGTCAGTATGAGGCATAATGAATCTGTTCCTGGGATTCTTATAATCACCTGATACTATTTTTGTTATGTTAATGGCAAGGCAGTTGTCCTTGACTTCTGGGGAGGAAATCCCATGGCAAGAATAGCAAAGTGCACATTCGTGTCAGTATCTTGAAAGAAGCTGAAGTTAAACAGAAATACAGAAAAGGGGCATCTGGACATCTTGTCGGGTTTATCAGGCATTATCATATATAATATGCTGTAAAATTCAAGAACTGCTATGCATCAATATAGTATGCTGTATATCTGTCCCGTAGATCTGATGCCAGTGTTTGCATACTATGCTGTAGATTATTGTATGCATCAACATCAGACAACTTAAAGTCCACCACTTCAAATCACTTGGATGGAAAGATTATAAATGCATATAATGGTTTGAATGCATGGTTGTAGTTGTACTTAACAAAAATAAAGAACTGCTCATCATATCCTTGATAGAGACATCACTCGTCTGAAGCCACTCAATTGCCTTGCTAGCCATCAAATATTGTGTATCATTGAAGACGTGTCATGCAGAGTAACTCAAAAGGTAGCAGGAATTTATCAGAAATTCAGAATAGCATCAAAGCATGACCGGAGCATCTAGTATAGGATTGTGTCTATGCTCGAAGATTATACGAAGGTAGCACACCTTATTGTTGGCTTATCTTATGAGCAAAACAGCCTGGAGAACATGTAAGCATGGCAGCCCTGCAACACATCGAGCGGTGGGGTAGTCTGTGATGCCTCAGAGACATCACGGTCCCTCCATTTCTGCATCATCCTTTCGGCATCTGGTGCAACCTGGTGCTGCAGCACTGAAGCAGCCAGCGGTCCGATCAAATTGAGTCTAGTCGCGGCAGAGAACACATCCCTCATTGTCACAAACATGTAAGCCCGCTGCGCTGTCTCACTGTCGAATCCAACAAGCCCACATATCAACCCAAACATAGGTGCATGGTGAAATAACACGCTCTTAGAACCAAGGAATGTCCGCCGGAGATCTTGCAGCGCTTGAATCTCAGTGAAGACAGACGCAGACACCCTCAGCAGAGCTGAGCCTTGAGCTGTGGATGCCTTCCTCGCAACCTCGTTTGTCAATGTAGCTTCCAGCAACTGATCCAGCTTGACCCATGCTGCAGCATCAGGGGACTTGCTAGCACAGTATACGAACGGAAGCAGCAGGCTGCCAGTGTTGTCCAGGACCTGGATGACAAATGACTTCAAGTCTTCCTGGTTGTTCACCATGCGAGATTGCATAGCGGCTTCAAGGCCGTAGGAATGTCTTGAAACCACCGGTTGGGAGAATGGAGTCAGAATCTGCCACTGGGTCCAATACAAACTCGGGTTCACGCCCGCTGCATTGGAAGGCACTTCCTCCATTTCACAATCCTCTGAGTGGAACAATCGTGATTTCTTCGAAACTGGGATGCCAGACTCCATTAGCATCTGTTCACAAGACTCCATTAGCATCAAAAGAGTGGATGGAACAATATTCAGTACTGAAAAGGGCAAAATTGCAGTAAGATTAGATTTTGATCACACAAAAAACACAATGTCCAGAAAACATTGGTGATTTAAACGCGAGTATCTTGGCTCTAACGCTCCTCACATGGAATACATCTACCATTGACTCGTTCAGTGACGCGTGAACAACTCAAGATAGAGGCATAACTCACAGCTAAGCATTGCATCGAACACCCTGGGGTCATCACGCATATAGCTAGAATCCTTGGCACCAAATTGCTCAAGATTTAACACGCATAATCAGGGTTGGAGCTAGAAAAATTTGTAGGAGGGTGCGGCCAATTGGCCATAGATAATACAGCTAGCCACCGGTCACATTTGTGTTTTTTTTTCACGGATGTGTTACCACAAACGGCCTGCTGATCAGCAAAGGTTGAAGTGAATTTAGATCTCCTGATTTCTTTGAGAAATAGAGACAATCATTGAAGTAAAGAGATTTCCTTTTCTTTTTGAGAAATACAGAGTCCACTGCAGGCTGACTGAACTGCTGACGGGACAAATAAAAGCCCATGAGATTAAACATACACAGGAGATACGTTAAATAAATGGCTGGTATTTGAGAGGTACGAGTATGCTAACTGTGTGGGGAAGCTAAATTCGTACTCTGAAAAATTGCAAACATGAAGATGCCTACTATCCTGCAACCATGATATCACTACAGAACCAAGGACCAAAATGTAGAATTCTTTCAGCTTGGTAAGAGTAAATTCACGAATTTGCAAATGAGAAAACAAAACACCCCCCTCATCAATAGAAAATACAGAGATTGTTCCTGCATCATTAGGCTACTTGACCTACTTGCTATTCAGTAGAGACCATAGTATGCAAAACTTAACTGCAGTACTGCACATAGGTTTCATCACGGTGGGTCTGTAGGAAACCGGAGTCTCTATGAACAAAAGAGATCAACTGAAGACACTAATAAGCTTTGACTCTATCCGAATTTCGTAAAACGAAATGAAAAGACCACTGCAGTTGGAGAATGAAGACAATAGCATAGTACACAAGTGCCTAAATGAGAGAAAACAACATCAGGTTCAGAAAGGAAAACAAATTCAACAGATCAAAAGGTTATTTCTATCTAGCATGAATGCAGGGTCTTATCCTCAACTTACAAAAAAGATGATCCCATGTGAGTATTCCATTACAAAAAAGATGATCCCATGTGTTTAGAAGCGAGTCGATATTGCATATCAGTGAGTCCTCTACTCAAACCAAAAAGTATCTGAAGATTAAAAGAAGCACACAAAAAATAATTTGTGAAACTACATCATCTCGTGAAACCGAAATGAGAAGTATGAGTAGTTTTATATTGAAACATCGATGAGAAGTATGTGATTTATCTGCGCCCTAAGTCTCAAATCAATAGATGGCATGTCTGACTGCATCACCCTTATCACAACAAACCACTGAGTGAAATCCCTTGGTTCTGGAATTGAAGGAAGCAAAGTGGGGCAGTACGATTCTGAATTCCCTTAGTTGACATAACAAGCAAGTCTGAATTCTCTTAAGTTAACATAATAACAATAATTCTTTTGACTAATAATTGTCAGACTCCTCTTGTCTAAAAAAAATATTGTCAGACTCAACTACTCAAGACAGATAGACACATCACATGACACTATGCTTTTAGAAGCAAAAAAACAGGGTATTGCAAAGAAGCAAAGCAGCAGGGATTTGCAATTCCTATTTCCGGGTTGTACCACAAATAGAAAAAAGGTACTGAATTGAGTAATTAGAAACATGACATATTAGTACCTGCAGGTCGAAGCTACTGATTTCTATGTCTAGTCGACCTTGCCAGGTTCCTGCAGGGCTGCAGCCGCTCCTGACCAAAACCGGCTGGAGGGACTTGTGATGTCCTGGCAGCGGGGCGGGCCAGGCCGACTCGGTGGCAGCGGCGAGGTGGAGTCGGGGCTGCAGCCAGACCCGGGCGGGGAGGGGGCTGCCGCTGCTCGCGGGCGGCTGCCAGACCCGGGCGAGCTGCTGGGCGGCGGCGTGGACGAGCTCTGGTGAGGTGAGGGCGCTTAATAGCGTTGCGACCTTCGACGGCTGGCTCGGGGGGAGAGGGAGGAGGTTGGGCGTCGTGCGCAGGTCGCGCGGCGACCTTCGCGTCGGTCATGCGCTGGAGGCGGTTACGAAGGAGCCGGGTGGGCACCAGGGGATTACCGCAGCTGGGAGGGCGATTAGTTCAGGGGTGACAATGACTTCCGCGGGACTTTTCTTCTCCTGGATAGATTCCTGAAGGGCTATGCAATTGGCAATTGGACTGAAACAACTCTGTTGTACTATATTCATAGTGCCAATCAATGACATCCTCTGTATACCTTTTAGTCACACAAGCTCAGGCCTGAGCAGATACTGAGACTCTGAGAGCACCAACACTGGTTACATGTAAAGCTGATGGCATTAGAGCACCTTTTGTTGGTGAAACTAATGATGGCATTAATAACAACATATAATAGTGATAACAAAAAACACATTTGGATAAATGATACAAGAATAGCACCTATATTTCAAGAAGGCACAAATGAACAACTAAGGGGAAAAATGATCCTTCTGAGGATTATATATCATGTTTTTTTTTTTCTCATAGAATCAAATATTACAGATGCATGGAATGGAGTAAACGAGCACCTAAAAGAGATTAGACAATTTGACAAACTCGATGATCGCCGCAACAGCCACTTCCTTTGCATCACCAATTGTAGGTGATTCATCATTTGACTCTCGAATGTGGCAAGGTACTTGTTAAGAAAGTTGAATTACTACTTAGCCATATTGTCAATCATAACAGAAAATGATTGACTTGTATCAGTGCAAAACCTCACCAGATAGGCAGCAATAGACACAAACTGTGGTGAAAAGCCGTAAAGAGTCACGCATGCCGGACCTCTTGCGGTGTTTGAGGATGCTGGTGACAGAAAGGTAGAACTCCCTCTGCTCTCAATTGCCAATTCCCCGCTCACTGACAAACTGTCGATGTTTTTGAAAGATGGGGTGATGTACTCGGCAGCCTTTCCAAAGCCATGGCGAGCTCAAGACTCAAGAGCCTTCTTGTAAACAAATGCCTTGCTGTAGAGCCGTCAGCAATGTTTTAGTACCTAAAATTTAATAACAAAACAAATAACTAAATAGATAGTAGATAGGCGATCACAATGTCAAATCAACCACTCACCATGACCTCAATTATTAGATGAACTCATTTCGTATCCTACTAACAAAATTGACAGATATTCAAGAATATAAGGATTAAAGTTAAACATGTAATGTTCAAAGAAGCATACTGCAAGTATTAAAATTAGAAATTCCTGGCTGACAAGTTTGATATATATGGGAGAACTTCTGCATATAACCAGGTTTTTATCACAAGAATGAAAGGGATAAGCAATCTCAGTAACTGCACCAACGCTACGGTGCCGTCTAGAAACACAAATCATTTGCTGTCTAAATAGATGACCAAAGCCAACCAATCTGACATCAAATTGTTCGAATGAGGCATATGCAATACTAGAAAAGTTCTTCCTGTCAGTACCGAAGTCCATTGGGTATTAATCACAATGTGGCAATCAGGCAACTGTGTCAATCAATAACCACAATATCTCACAAGTTGAAAACTCAACGTATCTGTTCTTATCCACCTTGGTCTTGTTACCTCACAACTTGCCTGGTCAAACAAATCAGTTGGTCAGGAATGCATATTTTCATGGAATCATAATACCTCCTAACCATAACATTGCAGGAATGAGAGACGCTAACTGAAATACGTCAGCATACATACATCATAAAAGTATAAAGAAGATATGTTCAAGTCGTACTTCTAAAGTCCAGTTCTCCCATTGTACAGGTCAAAAAGAGAGATGGCTTCTACTCCTTTCACTTTAGTTTGTTTATGGTAACGTGGAGGATTTCAAATTACTTTGATGTTAAAATTACCTTGCCATAATTAGCTTAACTAATGGATTAGAATAGTGTTGTTGCTGTCAGTGAACAATAACTGGTGTTGCCAATCTAAAAATGAAATTGACTACTAAACTCAATAAGAAAGCACATAGGTAGGCAAAAATTCAGAACAACATGATCTGCAGCTGCTAACAGTGAGAGAATGAAAGTAAACAAGCTAAGCTCAAAGTGTGAGATTCTATGTGGCTAGAGGCAACACTTAGGAGGTCCCATGCAAATCCTGGCAATGCCAGTCGGTCATGGAATTGCTACTTTCGACAATGCTTTGACAGATTTTAGTTATGTGATTCCTAAATGCAGAGATCATAAGATTTTGGTTATCAAGAAAAAAAGCGGTAAGCGGCTAAATGACATACCTGATCCCGCCCTACTACCTCATTTTGCAAGTGATTTGGACCGTAACCTTACATGCTAGTGATGCCAGTCTCTCAAGGTATCAGTTCACTTGAGCCCAACAACCTTGGAAGTAAACACAAGAATTAACCGATAGTGTTAGAAAATGCACAGGTGGATGTAAACTCCATGTATATATTCACCTAAAATGGTTTGACTAGGAAAACATGTGTCATACAAAATTGCAATTCTTCTGTCATATGCCCAGATCGACATAATAATTAACAGAATATTGGCTGATTAACAACTAAAAAGGGCACAAAATAAATAGGCACACACGGCAGTCAGGGTATTAAAAGGAAGCAAATCAACAAAATTATACTGTTAAGAAAGATCTGTCCCCTCAAGCTTGTGATTATTAGGTGATATCATAAAGTGTTTAGGCAAAAGGTTGTAATTATCCGCTAGCTCAAGTTTATCAATGCCAGGTTCAGTATAACACCTTCATCCTTTAAATAGAAACCCCTACCACCAAGTTGCCCAACTACTTGAAAAAATGTAAATAGGCAAAAGGTTGTGAGAATGAAAGAGAAGCTGAAATGGCAAGCACAAACTTCCCTACCAAGAGCTACCCTTGCAAGTTAGCAACACCATGAAACATGATATCAATAGTGTTTGAGAATCAATCTCCAGCAGTCCAGCAAGGTATGTGTCCATGGAAACTCATTTGACTACGTGGAGATCCTTGTAGCAAATAAATATGAAATCACACGCTAATATATCTGACAAAGGCTGCTGATCCGGCCTCTTTTTAGCAGATGAATCCTTCTCTTCTGCAATGCAGCAAGGAAGTCCAAATGATACAATGTGCATACACATGGAGATTAAAGGGCACAGTGTTTACCTCATGGGCATTCCCTCAAACACATCCTATGCGAGTCCGATGTTGCAGATGGAGTGGAGGTGCTGGGTGCTACCGGGACTGTGAACGCGGGTGTAGACGGTCAGGATTTTGTGGCCGCCGTCCCCGTCATCTTGGTGCCTGGTAGGAAAGCCCCATGTTGACAACCATCGCTAGGGAAGGGGGTGGGCATACGAGCAGTGTCAAAGCCAAAGCCACAGTTTTATGCGACAGCAGTTCGGCCATTGTTCATCGCCAGCCGTACTGACCGTCAGTCGTCTCGACATATCTACTGCACATGCATGGGTGCTGCTTGTGCAAACATAATAAAGAGCCCGTACGTCCATGTCACCCAGCAAGACCAAGCATGCCGGCGAAGTCCTATTGATGGTGAAGCTAAGGCGGGAACCAGGAATACGCCGTCTGCTGGAACGGGCTCGAAGACATCGCCAAGGGAAAGGAGGCCCAACGTGCGAGTGACTGGGCCAGAATAGGGAAGTGACACTGGCCCTGCGTGGCCCGATAGGGGACAGCTGGTTAGCTGCTCTTTGTAAAGCCGTGGAGGCGAAGAAAGAAGAACTGGACCTGTACACGACTCTGAACCGAGCCGGCGCCTCTGCCGGCCATCTCGTTGATCGGCCGGCCGTCGTCGTAGATCGAGGTTTCCAATTACCGTTAATATACATCATAGCTACCGTATACGTTGATTTGGTTACTGTCTATCCACTCTTGCTCTTCCTGCAATGCGAGATGCAACGACACGTTTCATACTGTTTCCCGTGCTGGCGGTGCAAACATGCCTGGCCTGGTGCCTGCTGAAATTTCAGGGAAGCATCCATCGATATATTTATTATTAGAACAGAATTTTCCCTTGATGATATATATTTATTTATTATTTCATCAATTGTTTCCCGTGCAGTTAATCGTTTGATTTGATGCAAGTATGCCAAGCTTTGCAAGCTACTCGTATCACGGTTCAGCAACCTCTCTTGATCGAGTAGCGTGGTGCCCAGACCTATATATCTTTACAGGTTTTTCCTTTCTTGAAAGAAAAAAAAAAAACGTCAAGTTTTGCTTGTCCACACTCCTCGTTTGGGACACGGTCCATGGCTGTGGTGAGGGCTGTCAGCGAGTGCACAGTTGCACGTGAGTCGTGACCGTTGGCAGGCTGTGTGATTGCAGCCTAGCCTAGCAGTAACTCTCCTCTCAGGGTTGAGGCAGACAGGCACCATTGCCGGCAAGGATGATGGTGCCTGCCCTTGCATTCACTTGTCATCAGTCTTTGGCTGCCTGGACCGGCCCATACCATACCATACCTTGAGTGCAAAGTGCAGTCGCACCATACCATACCTTGAGTGCAAAGTGCAGTCGGCACGAGGTTGCATTATGGAGGGTGTGGAAGGAACTAGGAAGGAGAAGCGCTCACCATGTGTGACAACGGAACAAGAAATACTGCTCATGGATCTATACATGAGAATAAATGGGCATTGCTGACCTTCAACGTCTTGTACTGACACTTTGTTGTTGCTAACATACAGCTTATTTGGATTGGAAGAAATAGGGTTTTGCTAAGGTACTCCCAAATAACCGTGGACCGTCGATCTAGGTGGCTATAATCAGATATTACCTCCTAAGAAGTAATAGGAGAAATATTTTTGTATTATCTTTTAGAAATAGAAAGTAATCATATTTGAGGTCACATATATGTCAATCAAAGATCTAACATGCATGCAAACATGTGACCGTTGATTTGTATTGGATGATTCCCAACATGACATGTAACATTATTTCGTTAATTAATAATGTACGTGGAGTTGTAACCTACCTCAACGTTACAAGTATAATAAACGTTATTAGTTTGTGCATAATTGTTAGTTGTGCATTTTTTACTGCAATGTGACAAACGTACAGGTGCATTTTAGTTATTTATAACAAACCAGACGTTCAAACCTGAGAGCATGTGCAGCAGCTCACCTGCCCTGTGCTGCCTGTGTGCATGCATAATGATGTACGGCAACGGGCGGCATGATTAGTTTATCTATCTGGGCAGGAGATTCAGGCTTCCCGCTGGCATAATGATTTGAAGGAGATCAATTGCTTTGCGTGCAAGCAGGGGACGCTGGCTGCCAAAATCCACAGCTATGAACTTTACAGCAGCAGTTGGTTCGTTGTTAGTTGCCCGCCGTGTACTGATGATGGTCGGCTCGATATATATATATATATCTCTGCTGCACAGTGCACATGGGGCTGCTTGTGCTGAAAACAGAAACAGAAACAACCCGTTCCAGTCTTTGCCTCACCTCGTTTATTTATTCTATCCAATCATATCCATCTCCTGAATCTTTGCTGCAAATGCAATGCGAGATGCAACACGTTTCCTACTGTTTTCCGTGGCGGTGCGGTGCAGACATGCCTGCCTGCTGGTGCCTGAAGAAGTTTCAGGAAACATCCACTGAGATATTTGTTTTTTTTTTTAAAAAAGCAGACTATTAGCTGCTTACAATGTACACTTGTGGATTGAAACCGGTCCTTAAACTAGGAAATAGTATCACTTATCAACATCTAAGATTCTGATTTTGATTTTAAATAGGTATACTAGTAGTATACTACTACCAAAACCATGCTGAATATTTTAAACCTAGCTAGGAGGGTTGACTGAACACTATTACGACATAATATATATATATCACACTTGTTCTATGGTGATCTTGTGCAAATTTTAGCAAAGGATATGCGCAGAATTCTCCTGCATTTCTCGAAGCTTCCGCTCGATCGATCGTCGCAAGGCTTTTCAACCGAGTGCAACAGCTTCACCAGTCGCCACAGAAGGCTCCAACGTACATCAGACACTGATGTTTCGTGTCGCTACGAAGGAACTAATCACGACAGTGATAAGCGAGGTGATGAGTCGATCTAGGCCTTTTATGTTTCAGTTGCGCCAAAACAAAGCCGTCGTCGTCATGACAGCCAGCCTGACGGAGCTGATCAAGAGTGGCCCTGTTTCCATGCCGTGCCAACAGGGGACTCCAGCAGTGCCGGACGTTCGTTCGTTTCCTGCACACGTCCTGTCCTGGCCATACACATCTTCTACCAATATTCCAGGATGTCGTCATTCCGTCTTGTGTGTGGAAGCTAAGATTTGATTTTTGATCGGTTTTAAAACCATCTCGATCGTTTCCATCTGGTCAGTTCAACTGAAATGAAATGCATGAGTAGTCATAGCTAGAATATAATTGAAAGATCGAGATGCTGAAACATCTAATTGAAAGATTTTTTTTTTTTTTTTTTTTTGACATGTCTAATTGAAAGATTGAGATGCTGAAACATCTACAACAACTCCTGAATTTTGGATCTTCTTCCCGGTGGTCGGTTAAATATCTTGCGGACTAGGAACCTAGATGTACGACTGGCCCAGACGGGCTTGTCTTGGCGCAATGGGATTTGGATTTGCGGTTGGTTTGGCCCGTTGCCCTGGACGAGACGACGGAAAACCGGCAAGTGCAAGGCGACAGCTGCAGGCTTTCTTTAGGAATTTTTGCTCAGATGTGCTATCTTTGCCCGGACCACCAGCTTTCTTTAACCAGAGGTCCCCAAATGAATATGTCCCCATAATGCAGCTTTGCTATTTTAATTCAGTTGGAAATGGTGGTGAAGCGTATGAATTTGGATGGTTTGTGTTCATAACCGTGAAATTCGGGCGCTCCAAACTCGACTAGATCTCTGAATTTGGATGGTTTATGTTCATCATCGTGAAATTTCTGCGTTCCAAACTCGAATAGATCTTAGAGGCGAGAGTGAGACACCGTAGTAAGGGCCTTGTTTGGCGGGGCTCCCGGCTCTCTAAAAATGACTCGCTTCCTACGGCTCCCGGAAGGAGCCGCTTCTCTAAAGGAGCTGAAGTCATTCTAAAAAACGTTTGGCAAAAAACGCTCTGTGGAACCATTAACCATGCGTCAAGTTATGAGCCGCCGCGAAACTCGTTTTGAGGCTTCTCGTTCCCAGGCAAAAAATGGCTCCGGCTCTTAGATAGCTTCTCATGTGAAGCCGTTTCCAAATCACCCGTTTGGTACAGCTCCTGTAGAAGCCGGAGCTGAAGCCCCTCGAGGAGCCCTGCCAAAGAGGCTCATAGAAATGCAAAAGTAAATGTGAGGATTTGCAATGTACTCGAGTTGTAAAAGATATGGAAATTACTACTACACCAATCCAATAGTTAATACTAAGATGAATCATCACATGGAGCTCTAGCCTCAATGGAGGATTACACATGTCTGGTTAATGCCGAATTCTCCAAATCAAATTCTCTAGCACAAACCCACACACACACGCGCAAACACTCAAACACTGCAAGTACTAGAACTAGAACTAGAAGAGGGGTAAAAAAAAGAACACCCGGCTATAGTTCTTGCATCAAGCCGCTACTAGTACTAGTACTACTACACTAGACTGGCTAGCAGTAAATAAAAAAAAAAAATCTAGAGCACCAGTGCAGTGCAATCCCCGTCCTGCCCTCCACCCTGTACATCCTAAAAGATTGTACTAGGGGGGTAAAACCGTAAAAAGCGCATTCAGCAGCGCATCTCCGGCGGCGCGGCGGACGGGAGGAGACCACGAGCACGGCAGGGGCGGCGGCGGCGACTAGGCCGCGTAGCACCCGGCGGGCGACGACGACGAGGAGGGTCGTGGGAGAGGCGGAGCAGGAGGCGGCGGAAGTCGGCGACGGGGCAAGGGATGCGGAGCGCGCCGGGGTGCGCGTACCCGTACTCCTGCGCGGCGCGACGGAGCAGCGCCGCGAATGGGGTTCGCCCAGCAGCTCCGCACGCACCGCGAAGCGCTCCACTGGACCGCCTTCCTCGCCTACGCACACGGGCACGTGGCCCTCTGGTACTACCGTACCCGCCTTCCTCCTCCTCCTCCTCCGGTCGTCGTCCTTGCTGGTGGTGTTGGTGGTTGGCTGTGACGACGCTGCGACGACGCCGGTGTCATCCTCGCTCGCTGACGCCACCGTGCGGGACAGCCGCCGAAGGAGCCGCTTCATGGCTGCGGGGCGAGGCGAGGCGAAGTGGAGGAGGAGTGGGGAGCGAAGGAAATTGGTCCTTGGAGCGAGGCGAGGCGACGGGCTGTGGCTGCGGAGGTCGAGGAGCTCGGAGCACGAGGTGGCGTTTGGCTGCAGCGGTGCGGGACGGGACGGGAGGAGAATGGGAGTGGTGGGAGTGGGAGCTCCGCGCTTTATAGAAAGAGAGGAAGAAGAGGAATGGGGAGGGGAGGCGTCGTACAGATTTGTACCCGGCGGGTACAGGTACAGGGCGGCGGCGACCTGGGCGGGCGGGGGACAGAAAGCCGGTGGGCCGGGCCCGAGTTGCCGGCTGGACCGAGTGAGTGGCCGGCCGGCCCTTTAAGGAGCCACCCACACCGGTCCCTCCTGCCAGCGCCACCACTACCTTCTGGGTTGGGGCGGTGCGTGGGCCCAGACGCAGAGACAGACAGACCGGATGGGACGGCGACGGGGCCCCGTCCGTCCGGTGCCGTGAGGAGACCGTGCCGCTGCCGCGTCCGTGGTCCGGGATCGTACGGCCGAGGGAAACTGTGGCTGGGCTGGGGGCGACGGCGACAAGCTGGCGGGGCCCACAAGGACGTGCATGGCGCCATGAGCATTTTTTCTCATCATTTTTTAAAAACGCGCGCTACCTCCGCTAGTGTCAATGCTTGTCTTGACGACCAGACGTTTGGATTCCATTCCTCCGGGCCGTACGTACGCTGCGACGATATTTTCTATACGGTGATGTACGCGTGTGTGTCGTCTACGGCTACCGCATGCCGTACTTTGTTTCTACGTACGTATAGTCGTAAGATTACGCCTCCTATTGCGTGGCTCCCATTGCCAGTGGTGGTGATGGCAATGCATCATTGATGGATCCACCGGCATTGCGCCTTGGTGAATTCAGGCGGAAGGTGTGTCATCTGGCATTTACCGACAGTGGCTCTACCCTAAAACCCTAACTAAAATACACAGTATTTGAAATGACCCCTCAGTATGACAGGCAACTAGTTTGTTTCATCCGATGTTAATAATAGCTCTAAAACTGTGAAAACCTCACGTACGTCGTTCAAACAAACCTTAAACAAAGTTAACCGAAATTAGTTGGAGATGGTTTAGTATCTTTACTACCTAAGAAGGATGGAACCTATACCTCTTTTTCGTGCGGTCAAAAACGCTTCAACCTTCGCCTCGCTCCGTGCGAACGAGAGGCTTCGTCGAACGGCGGACTCCCCCCTGCGATCTCTCCTCCTCCCGTAAATCCAGAAGGAAACTGTCCCGTAAAAAAAGAAGGACCCCTAATCACCGGTAAAAAAAAAAGGACGCTCCTCCTCCCCACGCCCCCGGATCGCTCCTCCTCCCCACGTCCCTTACGCTTTCCACCATCCGTCGCCGCCTGCCATGCGATCCGTCTCTCCTCCTCTCCTTTGGTCAAAAGAAGGAAATAAACCCCGCCACGTGATTGACGCCGCGGTCCTTCCTTCCCCGCGATCCCTCCCCTGTGAGCCATGTACCGCCACCCTCCCACGATCCTTCGCGCAGCCACCCGGCCGCACCGGGGAAGGGGTCGATTCCTCGTGACACCGCCACCGCCGGCGGACGTCGCGCGCCGGAGTAGCAAGCGCATCGAAGGCCTAGAAGGTCAGCGGGAGCGCGGTCGGTGGTTGTCGCACTCTGCCGCGGGCGCACGCCGAGGTCCGCTGGATGGGAGCTTCGCCAACAAGGCAAGCGGCGGCGTCACCGGGATGGCCCACCGGCTTTCCACCGCCGGCGAGGCCATCGATGGTGGACCCCTTACCGCGCCTCCTTCGAGAAGATCGACAAGGTGTGCCAACCCTTTCCTCTCTGCATCCCTATCTCTCGTAATCCATGCGGCGCGAACGCCCTCCCTCTCTCAGATCCGCCGGGGACATACAACAATGACTCCAAAGTGGCAAGATCGTGGCGCTCAAGAAGTTGCGCCGACAACCAAGTGTCGTAATAAGGTGGAGTTCTTTTGCACAATTTTTTTTTCTTAATAATAAAAGTGGGGATAATGAAAGACTACTCGAATATTGTTATGGTTTGCTTGTCCTTTTGCAAAATGATAGCTTATGGAGCAACGATGCCTCTGCTTATATTTTATCCTCAATGGAGCCATTCATGCTAAAAAGGATATCTGTTAGAGTTCAGAAAATTCATATTTGCATGGCCTATAGAGAGTTCAGAAATTTCATATGCGCATGACCTATAGAGACTCCAGAGTATTCCATAATGGTAGCTTTGCAAAAGATGTACCATATACTGATAACAGTTTGTCATCATACATCCTTCCTCTGAAAAACTTAATGGTAGCTTTGCAGTGTTAAAATAAAATTTGATTAATTATACTGCCTCTAAATAAATGTACCTAGGTTGAATGATGCTCCGGAATCTCCCACAATTAAATGATGGTCATTTGTTTTGTTGCCTCGCCGTGTCAAATATTCCTCTGTCGTGTGGTTATACTCGACTGATATAGTAGCTGCTGCTAATTTCTTCAAGTTTCACCAAGCTTCTTGCAAGCAAGCTGCAAGCCTGTACATGTGTTTTCCTTAACACATGTATCTGCAATAGAAGTGACGCTGATGCTTGGAACGGAGGCATGGATCATTCAAAGGATGTTGTCGATTGTCGTTATGTTCAAAAACAAATCGCAGCAGCAGCAGGAAAAGCACCACATGTTCTATTTTTTTCATATACTAATTTCCATTATTAGAAATTCTGGTTCTCTGCCTTTGGTCTATAGTGCAAGACAAATCATATAGAGGCAGCGAGGCAAAGCACCACATGTTCTGTTTGTCGTATCCTAATTTCCATTATTAATACTTGCAATTCTTTTCCGTGATTCATGCAGATCTGATGACCATATATAATGTGCCACTTATTGATCCAGGGGTGTTAACCTCCATTCATGTATTTCAGGTTTGTTAACCTTTTTATATAATTTCCATTTCCATAATGTGCTTTTGTCATGTAACCAATAGCCAGTATATGTCACTAATTCCTTTAGGACCATTCATCTTTATTACTAGCTGTAAAAACATTGGTCGTTAATTTCTTGGGTCTCTTACCAGAATAAAGATTTTACTCTTATTGTTGAAAATGCAGCTCCTTCTAATCTTGTGCAATTTGGGATGAAATCCCTGTGGATGATGTACTGGGTAGAGGAAACAACACACCCACCTACTAATGTGAAGCGGGTAATGTCCACCTATGGAAATCTTCGGTTATTTATAAAGAAAGTAGTTGTCACCCTTTTCTACCTTTAGAAGATATCTAGAGCTGATGTGAATTTTTGTTTTTATAGAAGGAAAAAATATGTGGTCTGGTGATTTTAGCTAACCGAAAGGATTTTTTAACCCCCATTCAAATAAATTTTGTTCAAATAAAAAACCAGTAGTTTACAAAGTTGTAGGTTTCAAGTCCAAATGATCATAAGCTTTTAGAATTTTTGGAGTGAAGGTTTAGCACAGTTATAGGAAAAATGTTTAAGGTAGGTGAGGGTCCCAATATTACCTCTGCACCATGTGATTGATCTTTGTTTTTTAGAGAACAATCTGATGTTGACAAACAACGAGAAGAGTAACAACTTTGACTGGAGTTGAGAGGGAATGGGAGAAGAACTTGCAGGAAGGGACTGAAGATGCCTTCGAATTTTCTAATGGAAGTATGGAACTATCTGGTGTGTCCCTTATTTCGGTTGCAGTTATTTTCTGTACTATATAGTATGACAATCTGATGCATGTGAATAAGGAATAAACCATGCACCCTTCGTTTGGGAATTAAATGACATTGATTTCTTAAGCTTCAACTAATTAGTTGTGGCACAACATTGATTTCTTTGGTGGGCTAACACTTTTTTTTTTTTTTTTATGACACATGATTTTGTACTTCCTCTCGAAGTACTAAAGATTTTTGGCCAGCAAAAAATAAAGTTATCTATGTCTTTGACAAGACATGTAAATCACTACTTTGTATAGTTCATAAAATTCCACCCTCAGCCTTATATGCTGTTGCTGGGGCAAAGTGCACTATGGTACTTGTTCTTGATGGCTTGCCACATTTCATATCTGACTATCTGAGAATGCAGATGGTACATGTTCTCGAGCAAAACTGAAAACAGATGCTACTGTCATCTCTATTTTTTCTATAGTACAATTAAAAATAGATGTTACTGCTACACCTAATAGTTCTCTGTATATGTTTAGTTGCGATCCATCCATGTGCTTGTTCATAGTTGTCTGAATATATATTGATTTTTTAGTCAAGGGCCAGTTACTTTCACCATCCAGATCGATTCACTTTGCATGTCTTGCACAAAGCAAAAGCAGACCACAAAGAAGCAAGCACTCGTGCTGTCCGGATCCACCCTCCAGGTAACTTAATCCCCTTAATTACTACTCATTGATGATGATTATAAAGCTCAGCTTGAATTTGTTTGCAAGTGACGTTCTACAGGTAACTTAATCCCCTTAATTTTTGGCCAACTGAATTGCTATCATTGAATTGTGTGGGTGAATGTTAGTTTATCCAGGCTTCCGACAGTGGTTGTGCATTTGAGTGGTTGCCAGCTTGAAGTGAATGTTGTGGCTGCTGCAGCAGCTGCCATTTCAGCGTTGATTGTTTTATATGAAGAAAACAAGCAGCTGCAGGTGACTGTTGAAGAAGGGCAACTGGGCAAGCTCAGTATGTTTGCTGCCATGTGCATCTACTACCTCAGCTACTAAAACTTCAAGCTCATCACCGAGCTGCTCTTTGACATGCTGTTGAAGTTGTTCTTCATGTTCTTTGCGCATTTGGGACATCATCGTTGATGTTGACCTTTGCACCATAGATGGATGTTGCATGCTATCAATGCTTCAGTGAAAAGGATTAACAGTGAGAGTGACCAGATGCTCGTCGGCGACAGCAAAGCCAGCAGTGAAGCTTTTTGTTTTAGGCTTTGGTTGCAAGGTCATGGTGCTACTACTAGCGTTATGTATTGGATTTACAAGTTACTGGTAGATGTCTCATATCTGTTGACCCTAAGAAGGCCAGGCTGATCCTAATAATAATAACATATCTAAATATCTGTTCTAATAATAGGTTGATTTTATTTCGGCGTAAGAAGCCCGAGTGATATCATTTTCTCTCTTGGCATCTTCCTAATTGTTTTGGTTTGTTGTTTAAGATATGGTTATCTAGATCGATTGCTTATCTGCATTTGCTATGGCAACAATGCTTCTACGATGTAAGCACTTGTTTTTATGCCACGAACAGCCTCAGCACTTGAAGCACAGAAGAAAAACTGGGCCACAGCCTCAAGATCTGGAGCCAATATAATTGATTGATCATTGTTGTGCACTAATTTTCTGAACGCCATTATCTCTTCATTCTTTGTAATCATTATTAATTACCTCAACAGAGAATTGGTTCTGAAAAGAAGAATAATTTGTTTGTGTTAATATTGTTTGATCTGGATGATTTCTTATTAATTCAATAATCTGTGCTTGTGCTACTTTGTGAGAGAACACGTAAAGATAACAAAAATATTGTGTGGATCTTTTTTGGTTTTGAGTGACAAGTTCACCGTAATTGTGTGCCTTTGTGCAAATTGTTCATGCATTATAATGGTCCTACACATGTTTAAACTTTAATTTTCATGGTGTTTTTTTTTTTTTTGTTGTAATATATGGGCATATAAAAATTTCCACATATAAGAAGTTAACAAATGAGCAGTTATGCAACAAATGAACGACGGTGGGTGAAACGTCGGTATTTAATATCATAGTATTGTTATCTTATGTTGCGATCCGTATATTTTTATATAAAATGTAGTTATCCCGCAGAAGAACGCTTCCGCCGTTTAACTATAATCACGTACGGGCCATCCGTAGCAGGTGCGTAGAATATTAATAAAAAACAAAACGATTGATAATTTCTAGTAGAGCATTATACGGTCGAAGCAGTCGATCTCCGTAGCCGAGCTGTCCGGACACCAGCCGAGCCGATCGACAGAGCCACGACGGCCGCATGCAGCCAGCGAGCGGTGCGACGGCCGGCCCGACGCGTACGTTCTTGGTCCCGCGGGCACAAATGTGTTGGCCGTACTACTGCTAGCCCTCGTTCTGTACGCCGCGACCCGGCGTACATGTGGTACTGTGCACGTAGTACGAGCAGGCGTGGACGTCGAGCTGGATCAGCCCCGGCCGGTCGGCCTCTAGCAGTAGCAGGACGTCACGTAGTGTACGTGTACCTACTGGCTCGCTGGTCTGGATCACCGTCGCGCCGCATTCATTGCTTGTTCGTGTGCCCCGGCCCTAGCATGCACGGCACGATCGGAAAGTCTACACTGGATGGAGCAGGCTACAGACACGTAGACGTAGTACGTGCGCTCGGATTCTGGCGCTGATACAACCAAGCCAACATGGTAACTACGGGAGAGAGCGACAACCTAGTGGGGACCACATGGAATTGTGGACTAGTACGGACGTGCATGGCCACCGTTTTCTCTTCCAAGACAAGACACGATCTCGATCTCGCTACCTCCGCTCTCGTCTCGTCTGGTGCGGGTGCGAGTGCGAAGCTTCCTTTTACTACTCTCACCGTCATTAGTAGAAACGTCAAGGGTCAATGCTTGACCAGCAGGCGTTTCGATTCTTAATTCTTTTTCCGTTTTCTCACGGCCGGTCGATCGTAGACGATGCGATATTTTCTATACGGTGATGTATACGTGTCTGTGTACATACGGCTACTGCCTTACTGGTAGGTAAATATGGTACTATATTTTGTTCCTACGTAAGTGTACTCGTAAAGATTACGCCTTCCATTGCGTGGCTGTTGCGGCCAGTGGTGGTAATGGCAATGCATCACTGATCGAGCTCACTCATCGATGGATCCACCGGCGGAGATCGGCGCCGAGGGTTTCGTGCTAGAGCCACGCAATGCGCCTTGGTGAATTCAAGTTGGAGCTCTGTCAATTCCGAGGTACGGCGTCCTAAACCCTAACTAAAATTTATTTGGAATGACTCGGGATGGCAGGCAACTATACTTTGTTTAAACTGATGTTCGGGTCTTCTCGGTCCCCCTGGAGCGCTTCATGGGGGCCAGGGTTTGCGTGCGTGTGTTCAAGGGGGTGAGTGTGCGTGCGCGTGTTGTGGCGTCATGTTGTCTTGTGTAATTCTCAAAAAAAAAAAAAAAAAAGTATACATGTGGGTCACATATTCTGGAAAGCCCTCACGTTGAAATCTTAAACAAAGTTATCCGAAATTAGTTGGAGATGAATGATTTAGTATAATCACGGGGGCATTCGCTTTTTCCTACGCGTGTCTATCGTTTATGGCTATTGCCGTACTGGTAGTAGTATACTACTCTTGTGTTTCTTACGCGTCTAATTTTATTTACTAGGAAAAATGCCCGTGCGTTGTTCACGGGGAAAAATAATTACCAAACATTAATAAGAAATGTGAACAAAAGTTTTCATGCTTCCTATTATGTAAATTTCATTTAAAAGGCTATATTTTCTATAGCCACTTTTTCTCCTTCAATTTCTCTTTCCCAAAGAAGTCTGAAGTCTATCGGAGCCCCATGGCCACATCCTTCTGCCACGCACAAACACTATAGCGCGTTGGTAGCCCTTCCTGCTGATTCATCGAAACCTATACGTCCAGCCAGATCTCGCTTCCGCCACCGAGCGGCGGCGGCAACTCACCAGATCCATCCACCGCGATGGCGTCCTGCTGCATCATATCCACCGCGTTGCGCCGTCGCCGGGTTGGCAGCTCGGAACTTCGCGCTGGGCCTCTCCACAACAAACCCACAACACTACCCCGGTGCATGCTCCCATAAGGTCATATGCTATGAAAAAAAATCCTTTTCCGAGGCCGTCACGCTTGCTAATTTGAAAAAAATCCTTTCCGCAAGAACTTGGTATTGTATTTGCAAATGGACTCAAGGATCCGTAACAAACTTCGTATTTGCAGTGAGACGGGGGCAAATTTGCCCATGCGTTGGGAGTAATTTATATTTTTTAAATTCATTATTTTTCATCTCGCTCGTTCATTGTTATGTGTAATAATATGCAATGACCTTCCTAGATATGTTAATATATGCAAATCTTATCAAATTAATATGAGTCTTCTACCTATGCACCATTAAAAAGATAGACCTTACGCGTGGTGTGCCACTAAAAAAAGTTCGCCGCACCAGTATGTCATCGGCCGAACTTCTTTTACTCTTTACTGTGCCCGTCCGTCCACTCTCATCCTAATGGTGTGAAACTGCTCTCAGGGCCCAACCTATAAGTGACAGGCCACTTGCCGTCGCCCTCTCGCTGCATGGGCCAGGCCCCCGCCGCCGCCTTTCCGTGCCTCTCCCTCGTCCCTTCCCCTTCGTCGACAGGTCGTGAGCCCAGGGGGGCCGGTGCATCGAGGCCGCCGCAGGGGCAGCGGTGGAAGTGGAAGACCACGGGGCTGGTGGGGTCAGCGACGAGCTGGGCGCCGCTGTGGACGTCGGATTTGATCACCGTGTCGCACACACCGGCATCGTGGCGTTCCGGTCTGACATGGACGTGCTACCCATCCATGTGCGTGCGTGGTGTGGTGTGCAATCGGCCACCATCGCCATATTGAACTAATCTTCCTGATTTCTCTGGTCCAAATCCGTTTCAAAGTTTTAAACATACATCGGCCGTAGCACCAGCGGCAGGTGGCCGGCCGGGCGGCCGCCGATCGATGAGCAGCACCTCGATCTAGCTATTAGGTAGCAGCTAGCTAGTTGTTGCTTGCGATCGACAATAGATACCAGCACGCGCCGCCGCCGCCGTCGCAGGTAGTAGCTAGCGATGTGCCGGTGGAATTTGGAACGATCAGTTGCCGTGGGCAGGACACCGAATCATTGTTGTTGCCGTATCCTTGGCTTAGTAGGAAACCGAACCAGTTACAAAGGGCAGACCCAAAACGGTGGACAAGAAATTTTCTCTCTTTATTAGTAGGTATATAAAAACAAAACAACTGATAATTTCTACTCCGTAATGGAATACGAGACCTGCCGCCAAGCCGGTCCGACACGTGGGCCCACGATCTTGTTCCGGTCCGTACAGCGAGCCACCATCCGTGTATCCGTACGCCCGCGTTGCACTGTGCACGTACGTGCTGGCGTGGACGTCGTCGTCGAGATGGAGCACTCGATCAAGCCCGGTCGGCCTCTAGCTGGACGTACTGTACGCACCTACTGTACTCGCTCGCGTCGCACTGGTCTGGATCACCGTCGCGCCGCATTCATTGCTTGGCCCCAGGCCTTGCTAGTTGCCGATACAGTAGTGTTACCCAGCAAGCACGGCACGTTCGGTAAGTCTATACTGGATGATGGAGCAGGCTACAGACACGTACGCTCGGATTCTGGTGCTGCTGATACAAACAAGCCAGCATGGTAACAGTAGCAGAGTAAGTACTACGTGATATATAAATACTCAATAATTAATTAGATTTTGATGGCTTCCAAACAATCACTTTTCTCTTCATTTTTACGTTATTATTAGCTTAGGTAGAAGAGTTTTTTAAGAATGCTCTCCATCGTTTCTCTAATCACTATAGATCAAATAGCACTACTACAGAATTGATTTTACGTGGTGTTCAGATTTCAAAAATCGCCACGAAAAATAGTTGGCCTGGCACCCCCCGGCCAGGGGAAAAACCGCCACGGTTAATCGATTAACTGTGGTTGTTTTTGCAAATAGCCCGCCACGGTAAATGGCCACCAGCCCACTATGGTTAGAAAAGCCCAAATGGCCCGTTAACACGTTCACGTATATATATGCCACCTCAAACCCTAACTCAACCTCACTCTCTCACCCCTTCCCCCGGCCGGCCTCCACTCCGCCTCGAGCCCGACGCCTCTCCTTCCCCCGACACTCTCTCACTCCCCCCCGGACAAGACACCCCTCTCCTTCCTCCGATAGCGGCGGCCATCATCTCTCCCTCGACGGCGGCGCTGGCTCGGGCGGCGGCGTGGCGGAGGCGTGCGGGCAAAAGCGGATCCGGCGGGCGCTGCGGGCAAGGCGGATCCGGCGGCTTCCGCTCCCCCGACTCCGGCGGCGGTGCAGCCGGATTCGGGCGGCGGCGCTGCGGGCGGCGGATCCGGCGGCTTCTCCTCCCCTTCAACTCCGGCGTCGGTGCGAGTTCGGATACGGGCGGCGGCGGCTGCGGGCCGGCGGATCCGGCGGCTTCCCCTCCCTTCAACTCCGGCGGTGGTGCGAGGGCGGATCCGGCGGGCGGCGCCCCGGGCGGCCGATCCGGCGACCCCTCCACCTTCAACTCCGGCGGCGGTGGTGCGGGAACCTGCGGGGTGCGGCGGCGGCCGGCCATCTCCGGCCCATTTGGGCTGAATCTGGTGTGTTTTCATTTTTTGTTTTTTTATTCTGATTAACGGTGGCGGGCATTAGGGGTGCTAAAACCGCCACGGGAAAGAGCTCATTTTCGTGACCTTAGCTTTGTGGCGGGCTGAAAAACCGCCACGGAATTTTTTGCCCGCCACGAAGTTCGATTATCCAATGAGTGTACTACTCCCTCATCTTAAATTATAAGGCATTCTAATAATCTTGGAGAGTCAAAATATCTCAAGTTTGACATAATTTATACGATAAGATACTAACATTTAGGATGTCAAGTAAGTATCATTGAATTCTTCGTTAAATATATTTTCATAATATATCTATTTGATGTCACAAATCTTTTAATTCTCTCTATAATTTTGGTCAAACTTTAAATACTTTAACTTTTCAATATTCTTGTAATGACTTATAATTTGGGATGGAAGAGTACTAGAAATAGTCTAGAATAATTTCGTACCTGCTTTCCATGCATTGGATTTCCCCATAAACCCCATGATCAGAAAAATAAGCGGTGGAGATCAGCAAGTGGAGTTACACTGACGGACGCTCCACACGCTCGTCCCTGGTGGCTGGCCGGATTGAATTGTAGTGAGTGAGTGCGACGGTGTTGTCGTGTTGACTAGTCAGCTCTAGTGCATGGTTGATGCCGATGGAAGTGAATACGGTAGGGCCGACCCCACATGGAAGAGAGCATACATGGCCCATCTCCTAATAAGCTATGACTTGAAACTGTAGCAGGCTACCGGCAGCTCGTATCGTTTCTTTTTTTTCAAAGAAATGCAAATGCCCCAGCAGCAGTCTGGTCAATGCCGGCACATAGGAGTACCGTACAGTCCGGAATCACGGACCCGTACCCTTCGCTTTTAACGGCAGTTTGGACTTTGCAACAGGCGTGCGTACAGTACGTGTTTACCCCCGGCCGTCGCCAAGGAATCACCATGATTCACCCATTGGCTTTGTTGCTTTTCTTGCAGACTAGCCGGAGCCCGGCACGTTCTCCGGCGCGGCTTTCTACGCGCGTGCTTGCATTGGCACTGTACTACATCGGCCTCTGCCTTTCTTTCTCTTCGCATGCATCTCGTTAGTTTCCTGCTCTCTCCGTTCCAATTTATAAGTCGTTTGATTTTTTGTCACTAAAGTTTGCAACACTGTCTTTATTTAAAAATTTGTGCAAATTTTTATTTCTTTTTCGTGGGTTGTTTTGTTAATATAAAATCTTCAAAAAATAGCTTAAATTTGATCATCCGCCTCTGCCTTTCTTTCTCTTCGCGTGCATCTCGTTAGTTTCCTACTATTCTTGCCCAAGCTCTTTTGTCTCTTTAGCTTCCACTGAAATCTACTCCGGTTACTCGAAAAAGAACCTTGCCGCCGGTGACTAGCTTCTGATCGATAGATGTCCCACCTTGCCGCCGGCGAATTCTCAACGTCAGTCTTGTAGAAAAATAACCTGCTGCTTCCTAGCGGTTTCCTTTTCACAAAATCCAACGAACGACGACCAACAACTTTGCATTCGAGGAGATCCATTTGGCTGACTTGTCACAATTAATTCATGGTCGCCATTGGCTGAGCAATATAACGTATACTATTCTTATGACACACAATGGTTACACGTGTACACTATGTATGAGCCACGAAATACGAGCGTCACTTTGGAACGCGCTTATACTACTACACTCACGGATCTCGGAGAAGAAACAGTTGGCACGTCCCTTTTATTGGACTCGTCTCTGCATGCGTTGCTCCAGGAGCAATAGTCGATCTTCCCCGACGTGACGTACGTACGTATCTTCAGCTTCAACGTAGTTATACTTACTTGCATTGGATTATGTACACGTAGTACGTCGATCGTGTTCTCGATCGGATCTTCGTTCGATCGGCTGCGACCGTCGACGGGTCGTCGTTGACAAGTCGGTACATCATGCATTGGCCATGCATTGCTTAATTTTGTACGGAACTGGTCACGTACGGTCCTAGCTAGTCTACTAGAGCCAGCTACGTGCCGGCCGCCGGTGTCACGCGCGGGCAGCGGAGGTGACGATCGGCGACGCGGTCTCAGTCAGAAAGGAACAACAGGCCGTGCCCTGCTCCGATCCGATGATTGCACAAGTAATGAGGGCCAAGCCCAACACGGCCCCATGCGCAGGCTCAGCACTGGCACATGCTCCGGCAGATGGTGTGAACGTACTACGTACGCGCGCTGCACCGGACTGCACGCGGTGTCAAATTGAACAATTGAAGAGGCTGGCTCCTGACCGCCGTCCGGGCCCGGGCGGCACGGCGGAGCCGAGCTGTCCAGACGACAGAGCCACGAGACTCCTGGCCCCGGCGGCCCGACACGCTCTTGGTCCCGCCGGCATGCACACGGTGGTGTCCGTACAGCTAGTCACCATCCGTACGCCCGCGTTGTACTGTGCAAGCGTGGACGTCGAGCTGGAGCACTCACTCACTCGCTGCTGGTCTGGATCACCGTCGCGCCGCATTCATTGCTTGGCCCCGGCCGGCTTGCCGGCGCTTGATTAGTACCCAGCATGCACGGCACGTTCGGAAAGTCCATACTGGAGGCGGATGCAAGCATGAAGGGGCTCCGCACCTAGAATTACTATTCCTTACCTGCTTTTCCACTGTATTTCCTCGCATAAATCACCCATCAGATCAGGAATTGTGACTTGTGAGTGAGACGGTGTTGTCGTGTTGACTAATCAGCTGTAGCGCCTAGTGCGTGGTGGAGTGTGTGAAAAGATAGGAGGCGAAGGACCCCACATGGAAGAAGCTAGCACAGTATCTTTGTACTACTCCCTCCGTCCCCGAGAGATCGTCGTTCTAGCAATGGCGGTGTGTCCCACGAAGACCGTCGTTTTAGCTTACGCATCCTGCATCGCCACCTACTACGCACTGACGCTGCAACTTTGTCGGCCATGCAGCTCAATCCCTTCACTCTCTCTTCAAGCAAGGCAAGCAACCTTCGTCACCGTACTTGATGAAACGAATTTGCTTTAATAAAAAAATAGGGAAGAGAGAGGAACAGGAACAGGAAGCAGAGGTGTGCGGGTATGTGTGCTAGCTTCTTGGTGCCCGTGCCCGATCCCGGGACGACAGGGACGACAGTCCTTATGGGACGGAGGGAGTAGCTTTGAACTGTAGCAGGGTAGCCGCAGCACTTTTTTTTTTTCTTTTTCCAAAAAGAAATGCAGCCTGGTCCGTGCCGCCACATACCGTACAGTCCGGAATCACGGACGCGTACCCGGCTTTTAACGGCAGTTTGGACTTTGGAACAGGGGTGCATGCGTGCCTACTCCGTGTAGTACGTACGTGTGTAGAAAAATGCATGACCGCTGACCGGTTTGTTGCTTTCGCTTGCAGAACTAGCACGTTCTCCGCCGCGGCTTTCTATGCGCGTGCTTGCATCGGCATCTGCCTTTCGATCTCTTGGCATTTCATGTAGTCTTCTTGTTGCTCTCTCTTGCATTCATCGGCCATGCATGCATGCAACATTGCAGCAGCATGCGCGCCTTCCGTTTTTTTTTTCTCTTTTTCTTTTTGGACTATGGACATGATCGCTTCAGAATGGGGAGCTGAATCTGCAGCCTCAGTCTAACTGAACTGCAGCAACCACAGCCTACGACTTTTTTTTTTTTTTTATCGAACGTTTATTCCCTTGGATCAAAATAAGTTCACATCTTGCATATCGAGGAGCCAAACAAGTATGAAGTTTTACTGAATTGAAAGAAAAATAATATTAACATTTTATCTTCAAACAAGTTTGTTTTAAAAATATATGACGTGATTAATTCAATGATGTTTATTTAGTATTATAGGAGTAATTATTATTGTTTTTTATATTGCCCGCCGCTTACCTTGCCCGCCGGTGACTTCTGTAAGTCGTACAGATATATATAGTGCTCGATCGATCGATCGTCTAGAAAAACAGATCCAGCTTCCTCGCGGGTTTCTTGTACTCCAGATAATCGGACGAACGTACGAGATTACGGCGACCAGCTTTGATTGGCGACCTCTCTTGCTCCCTTGCCAGTTTCCAGGACACGTACAGTACGTACGAGATCGTAGATTTCACTGACTTTGTCAATGGTCAGCATTGGCAGTATACAATTACCTGGACTTAATATATACACGTGAATGCACCATTACATGGAATATACGAGCCACAAGCGTCACCACGTACGGGATATCGTTCCGGAGAAAGAACAGTTGCCACGTCCCTTTATTTGACTCGTCTGCATGCATGCGTTGCTCTTGCTCCCCGACGTGTGATGACGTACGTACGCATGCACCTTCAATTCATTGGATTACGTCGTGTTCTCGAGTCTTCGGCTGCGCCTGCGTGCGTCGCTGACAAGTCGAGGCGTGTATGGCCATGCATTACTTTTGTACGGACTTTTATCATGATGCTGGAGGTATATTGTTCAGGCGTGGCGTGGAGGTCACGTGTACTATCGGCGATGGGAAAAAGTCGATATTAACCTCCTCAACTTTAAAAAACCGCTTTTGCTCATATAACTTCAAAACCGGGCAAATGATCGAACTTCTTCAACTTTAAAATCGTTCTCCCTACCCTGGTTATATGAAATTTTGAAAGGTAGTTTGTCTTCTACTTTTTATTTATTTCAGCTCAATCTTTGAGAACTGATAGTAAATAAAAAAATACAAAATACAAAATTCAATTTTGTTAGACTTCCGATGTGTAGATCTAAACAATGAGTATAGAATATTATATAGTATATAGTTTTTTTTGTATCTTTAGATTTATGCTTTGTTCTAATTAATTGAAATAATTCATAGCCATAGTTTACATGATCCAATTGTGCTGAAATTTTTTTATGGTAGGCTAACTATTGTATACTTCAACTATTGTAAACATGTTAAGACTCATTAGACCATGTATAACTTTGTTATAGATTTGTTTAAGTTTGTGCTTGTCAAATCTAAATAAACACGGTTGTTTTCTTGACTCTATTATTGCATTACATATTACCTTGATTGTATTGCAATTAATTTGTGGCCACCATCACCATGATGCTCTGCATTCCATGTCTCCTGAAACAACCGCACAACATGCTATGATGACTATAAGAGACATCCGAACAAAGAGAGAGTGTAAAAGGATAATCACCGCATGAACGAGAACGAGGCAAGCGTCGGGGCTTATGTGCGTCCGATTGGCTGAGCAAGAGCTCACATTATTGAATATAAGCTGAAGGGATGATCAATAGCCTAATCTAGCTAGGATTTTATACAATAATAATCTCTCCGCATAAGATGGACTTGCTCGGTTCACATTATTTTTGACAAGATATTAACTTCTCTCATAGTTCACGAATTGAACGTATCCAAGTGGCTTCATCACACATCCATCCCCAATGTTGAGAAACCTATAAAGATGCCACCATCCTAAAATAGACTCAAATATCAAAATTTGAGAGTTAGGGATCCGGATGAAACACTCCTACAAAAATTTAGCAACCACGAGTAAACTTTACTTTTTTTTTTTATTACAAGGACAACCCTTTTCAATGAAGTTAGTACAAGAGTAGTAATTAGGATGCACCTTCAGCAAACTATGTTGGGACACCCTGAAAATAAAGTGGGATTTAACTCACAACCCCATCGACATGTTCCTCAAGGCAAGAAATGAATTCCAAAACATCATCTTCGGGAGATCGTCATCTGTGCTTGCTGGAGCATTTGGAAACTAAGGAATAGTATCATCTTTGACAATGGTAGAAATGAGATAAGCTTCGGAAGAGAATTTTCATACAAGAGTTTGGCTTGGTTTGTATCAAGGCCAAAGGGGTCAAATGTAATCTTCCAAATACTTGGAGAGATAGCTATGTTTAGTATCACCCTTTTCTTTTTGGGCCTGGTTGCCTTATAATTCTTTCATTTAATTTAAAAAGAGGTCGGGGACTCCCGACTGGTTCGGTAAAAAAAAAGAATAGTAATTAGTAAATTGTTGTTTGCACCTCTACTATTTACACATGCCAAAACAATTCTAGGTGCCTTGTCATTCATGAAAGATACAAAAAGGTAGGGAACCATTCAAAACTCTAAATGATTTATGCTATCACAATACCCCACACAGCGTTTTGCGGGCTTGGCTTGCCGCGGATTCATGACTACGGGCGGATATAGTTCGAGGGCGACTATGTTCCTTCCCAAAAAAAAAAAGTTCTAGGACAACTAGGGCCGTGGGACATGGCCCAAAAAGTCCTTTACCACAACATTTAACTTTCTGGCCCAATATAGCAATAGGTTCCCACTCCCAGCTATCCAGCCCAGCAAGCTCAAGGGCCCAAGGCAGCCATGAGCAGCAGCTGCAGCACACAGCAGCAGGGCGAGAAAAAAAAGCGACCGAAAAAGGGTAGAAGCCAAAACAAAAATCGCCGTTGCCGGGGATCGAACCCGGGTCGTCCGCGTGACAGGCGGAAATACTCACCACTATACTACAACGACTTTGATGAACGATATTTGCTTGGGCTCTTTAAGAATATTAAATTAGTTAACCAAATAACGAGCCGAATCGTATTCGAACCCGGCCGCCGCTTTTACATAATCCCACGCACGCCTACAAATACATGGCGATCAACACGATCGATCGAGAACATGGCGACCGACATGGACCGCGAGGAGCTGGTGTACCGGTGCGACGGGTGCGGCGGCGTCTTGGAACCCTGGGACGCCGAGCCCCCGTGATATACGACTGCTTCCACGTCCTGCACGCCGACTGCGCCCACGGGCGCGACGCCTGCCCGCGCTGCCAAACACCGCGGCGGGTAGACGACGACGACCAGCCGGAACCGGTGGACGAAGCGGCCCCCGCCTCGCCACCGCCGGACAACAACCCGGATGAGGACTATTCCGCGTTGGCGAGCGACGATGGCGGCGGCGAGACGGGAGAGCCCCGGCCGAGCCAATGCGGCGGTGAATTCAAGCCCGGCAACGGCGAGAACCCCGCCTCGATGTCGGGTCGGGGTACAACCAGGCGTCGGCGTCGGCGTCGCGCCCCGGCCGGCTGCTGCGCCTGCTGCTTCCGCAGAGTTGCCGAGCTGGAGAGCCGTTTCCAGGAGAAGAGGCCGAGAGAAATCGAGGACGCCGACGAGGAAAAGAAGAAGCCGCGGATCGGCGGGAGGAGCGTTTCAAGTTTCCCACCACAGGACCAGACTGACTGAACCTCGCCGCTTGTTCCATTGCACCGATGCAAAGGGCACCCCTGTCCCTGACATAGTTCTGGCAGCTCAATCCGTCGACTATGTTCGCCGATCCTAGTGATCCATGTCATCAACTAATAGAATCTCTGCTTCTGTAACAAATCGTACGTCACGTGTCTTGATCGAGCCAGAAATTAGCCGCAGTTGAGCCTGAATAATCAGTCAGTAAACTTCTGACGATCTTATTGATGATCAGTGATGTGCATTAGTCAAGTAGCATAGCGAAAGATACCAAAACATAAAATACATCTAATATATCAGATTGACAAATTCCATGATCAGAAGTAATCAAGCCCACAGTTAAAACTGATGTCACAGTTTTGCAGCAGCATGGCACACCATCAACACACAAATAATTTAAGGGCACCACAAGCACCAGGTTAAGAGCAACAGTAGGAACACCATAACCCCACATGGGCTGGCCGGTGGCTTTTGGCAGCCACCTCTTCTTCCTCTGCTGGTCCCCCTTGTTCTGTTGCTGAAGCTCCGCCACTGCGTGCTGCATCAGTTGAGTTTCTTGTGTCACAGTAATGGAGCTGGAGGTGGGGGCAGGGGTTGCCGGGGATCGAACCCGGGTCGTCCGCGTGACAGGCGCAAATACTCACCACTATACTACAACGACCTCAATGCAAGACGTTTCCATTATCCATTGAAAACGAGAGAGGTAACCAAAGTAGCCAGCCGAATCGTATTCGAACCCGATCGCTTCTACATAGTCCCACGCCCGCCTAGACAAATACAGAACAGCACACGATCGAGAACACGGCGACCGACATGGAGCGCGCGTGCGACGACGGCGACGAGGTGGTGAACCAGTGCGACGGATGCGGCGGCGTCCTCGAGCCCTGGGACGCCGATCCCCCGTCATATACTACTGCTTCCACGTGCTGCACGCCGGCTGCTGCGCCCACGGCCACGACGACGCCTGCCCGCGCTGCCACACGCCGCGGCTGGTACACGACGACCAGCCGGACAACAACCCAGATGAGTACTCGGCGTTGGCGAGCGATGACATGGGCATGGGCATGGGCAAGGGCAGCGAGAAGGGAGAGCCGCGGCGATACCCAAAGCCGATCGATGCGACGGCGACTTCGTCAACCACGCCTCGCACCTCGGCTGCTGCGCCTGCTGCTGCTCCCGCAGAGCCTTTTGCTGGTGTTCGCCGTCGTCGCATGGCCCAGCCTAGCTGGAGAGGAGCGGAGTGGAGGCCCGGTCACAAGCCCGCGCGCGTGGCGTGCGTGCCGGCGTCCTCGTCGTCGGAAAGCGGGGAGCAGAACACGCGCTAGCCTAGAGGGCGTTGCCGTCGCTGTCGCCGGGGCCCCGGGGATCGACATGTGTGTTGTCGTCCACTGATTCTCCTCGGAATATGCTTGAATGGATCAGATTCTTCAGAATTTGCGACTGTACCAGCAGCCGCTTCTCTTGTCAAAGCGGTTGCCGGGTCCCGGCCATCAGTGACCGCCGGCTGACCGCGGCTGCAATTTATCAGGTTTATCCGTTGGTTTCAGCTCGTGCCAAGGAAGAGAGAGAGAGGAACTACAAGAAACTATATTGTCAAAAGCAGCTAATTGCAAGGTGTAAAAAAATTAAAAAATTATACGTATGTGATGCAGAGAATCCCCCGTGCAGAGCAGCACGTGATGGGCCAGCGAAACATGATCAGATTCAAACGGTAACTAGCTTAGATGATGAAACGGTCTAGCTGTGCTGCACGTCATATTTTCTGCATCATGTATATGAAAATAATTTTTTTTTCCGACGGAAGGCAGAGCCTAGTTGTGACTTGTGAGATACTCCCCCGTCCCTTTGAAAGTGTCGTTTGAAAAATATCCCTCATAAACACGCTTCTTCCTTAGCGAGCGACGTTTCAAAGGGGACGGAGGGAACACATTTGTTAATTAACTTATAAAATGAATGGGGATAGGTACTTTTGTTTGGAATCAAAATAACATGCTTGTCCTTTTTTTTTAAAAATAACGAGCTTGTTCTCAATTACATCATGTGCAAGTACTTTGGTCAATAATAAAATCATGAGGAGATGAGGTATACAAAAGTAACCCTAAAATTGTGATTTTTAGCTAGGGGTCATAAATTGTAGGTTTAACTATCATGAAATATATAAACATGCCCCTACTTTTTTTCTTGAATCGTTTTTGCTTATGGATGTTCTATGTAGCTGGTTTATGCTACTAGCGCCTGTTTGGTTATTCGCACATCGTAGCCTGGCTACATAGATGCATATGATTCAAGATGTAGACGTCCACATGTATATGCAACCTAATTCAGCTACGACTCGCATAGATGCAAGAAGCCTTGCCTTGATTTATTTATTACTTATGTTTGATTTATTTTTCTATCCTAATCACGGGCTTGCAAGTTTACTTCCATGCATGTTAGTCAATGGGGATGATGTCACACCTCTAGAAATGGCAGCACTAGCGTCCAGACGTCCGCCGCGTGAGTGCGTCCAGACGCCGCTCCGTTCTCGAAGCCCGCCCGTCCCCCGCGCAAAAATCGAACGGATTGCCCCCTGCGTATAGAACGGAACCCCTCCCTCCCATGCCCTCCCCAAACATATGGAATAACTATATATATACTGCAACATGTTTCATATGTTAGATTAGAATATTACTTTTATTTCAACACTACAAAAAATGAGACAACCATTTATGTTAGATATGATTACACTTTCACAAAGAAATAATTAAGACTCAAAGCTATTTTGCTTGAAGTGGACTAAATAAAGTGGACAAAGTGTTGTGTGTTCGCGTGTTTGACTTTGGCCACGGTTCAACCCACGCTGAAGTGATTGAGTTATTTTTTCCCGTTGCAAACGCACGAGCACGATCCTTGTAAGGGATTAAGACTAAAATTCAAATTCACATCTTAACTCACTCCAACTCTCACCACTAATTCACTGCTCCTTCCTAGCTTGTAGTTGCCAAATTAAACACACCATTTATTTCAGAATGAAGGGGAGTAGATTTCAAAATAAAAGATTATACTCCTAGTAAATTACTACACGAGAATGTTACCCTTTTCTTTTTTGAAAAGGCACGAGAATGTTAGCAAAACACGAGACGATGTTACTTGGCTACACGATTAAGAAGCCAACGAGTTGGGCTGGCATCACCTTCGGTTTCCCTCAACACCTAAAGCCCAGTTGTTTAGGCCCATCCCGAACACAAATATATGGTCTCAAATTTCGAATAGGAAATACGTACTGTGTTCATGTTCATATGGATGAATGTGCGTGCGTGTGAGTGTCTACGTTATTGCACTGTAATTCTCAAAAAAAAAAAAATGCACGTACATATAACTACATAAAATGGTAAGATACTTGGACTGAGGAACATCTGAAGTGGAGATCGAGACACCATATCCACTGGGGCGTCACCCACCGTGCATGTCGATGACGGCGTTCTCCGAAATCAAATGTGGCTCCGACAAATTTACAACAGAAGAAGATGATGGACGACGGGTCTCCGGCGGGAGATTGACGGTGACCCGGCCTTCCAGCATATCTACCACATTTTGCATGCTTGGCCTCATGTCCCGCTCGTGCTGGATGCAGCAGAGTGCCACGTTCACTGCCGTCTTGACCGCCTCCTCGTCTACATCCACCATCACTGCATCCACCAACTCCATGTGCTTGCCTTGCGCCATCTTCTCCCGCAAGTTTCGCGCCAGGTTCGGGTCCAGCATCGCCGATGACGAGGGGTCGAAGTTCCGACGCCCGCCGATGAGCTCGAGAAGGGTCATGCCGTAGCTGAACACATCGATCGGACCTGTCTGATACCGCATTGACGAGCATCTCCGGCGCCATGTAGCCGAAGGTGCCCCTCCCGCGAGTGTTGATGATGCTGGTCAGGTCCCGGCCGGGTGATGGAGAGGGAGATGCCGAAGTCGGAGACGTGCGCGCGGAGGTCGACGTCGAGCAGGATGTTGCCCGGCTTGACGTCGAGGTGCAGGATCCGCCGGTGGCAGTCTTTGTGGAGGTACGCGAGCGCCCGGGCCACATCGACGGCGATGGCGAGCCGCTTGGGCCACGTCAGTTGGCGCCTTTGCTCGTTGTTGCGGTTGAAGATCCACCTGTCCAGCGACCCGTTCTCAAAGAAGGGGTACACGAGGTAGAGGCCGCCCCCGCCGTGCTGGAGGCTGTAGCCGAGGAGCCGCACAAGGCTGCGGTGGTGCACGTTGGCGATGATGGAGACCTCTCTTCTGAATTCTTCTTCGCCGGCCTCGGTGCGCCCATTGTGCATATGTATCCGCTTGACGGCGACGGCCGTGCCGTCGTCGAGGCTGCCACCAAAGACTTGGGCAGAGGCGCCTTGCCCTATTCTGTTTATGAACTCTTGCGTTATGGATTGGATTTCATCGCTTGAGAATTCCTTCGGGATGTCTTTTATATGAAATGGGGTCAGTTGGAATTGGAGTCGAAGCACCGCTTCTTGTTGCTGTGCCGGTTCGCGTGGCTCGGCCTGCTCATCAAGAGCATCCCACAATCGTCGAATTTCTTGGGCATCAAGAGCAACCAGCCATCGTAGGATGACTCGGATCCTCGGATAAAGCTTCCAGATGCAATACGAGGACACAGCAACGATGTTGGCCACGAAAATGAGATCGGTGCGAATGTGAGTCTTGGCAGACGACCAGAGTAGGAAGACAAGCAGAACTAGGACAAGAAGTCCACCGGAGAAAACTTTCTCCTTCCGACCGGAGGAGTTGCAAATGTAAAGGAAAGCAACGGCGTTGTAGGCTACCAACTGAATGAATATCCAGACTTTAGTAGTGTTGTATTCTGTCATCGTGTCCAAAAGATAGTAATAATCTCAGAAAGAGCAAAAATCATATTCACGCTCACAGTCACGACGATAAAGAACATAGGCAGATATAATCACAGCCAATAGGATGGTTACAATTGCTCCATGTAAGATGGTTCTCACGAGCCTTTTCAGCTTACAGTAGTGCAGGATGAAGCTAAACTTCCAGACGCAATATGAGGATATAGCTACCATATTGGCCCAGGAAATGAGTTCAAGGCGATAAGTGCCGTAGTCGGCTGGAATTCCAACAGAAGAGATGAGGAACACAGACATAACAAGTAGAAGATATCCAGCAGAGATATACTTGTCTAGCTGACAGGAGGAGTTGTAGATGTACAGGCAGCCAAGGGCAAGGTAGGCTATTAACTGAGTCACCAGCGATGAAACAGCGTAGGTATTGGAATCGCCGTGACGACCATAAAGATAAATGTAGGCAAACATGATCACAAAGAATAGGGTAGTTACCATTACAACATGTAAGCTGATTCTGAATGGCTTGCTGCATCCTCGAGAAGGATCGACAGGAGGACTGCAGGCTTCTACATCCACCATGTTTATTGTACCTCTACTACACTGATCTGCAGACTGCAGGTTGGAACGGAAGAAAAAGCGCTGTGGAGAAGAAAATCCAGGATAGTGCGTGAACTACAACGGTACAGCCGTACAGGCAGTGGAGCCAGGCTACTGCTGCCTAGCATCGGGGTTATTAAAAGCCACCCGTGATTCCTCGCACGAGAGAATTTCAAGCATTGGTGGCTTATTCGTGTGCTGACACGTGTTGCGGCCTCTTTTACAAAAAAACCGCCCGCAAACGAGTTTTACACGAAACCCCTCGCGTTGCCCACCGCTCCCACCCCAGGTGCCCAACCCTACCTCCCCTCCATTCCTCTTCCTCCAATCTCTCTTCTCTACTCTGCACGCGGTTTGCCGTATCTAGGAGGCACAGGCGTCCTCGTATCATATCATTCATGCGGAGATTCCAAACTTGACAAAAACATTGGTGTACTGTGTACGTTAATGTGACTTGTCCATGCATGTACCAGCAGGAACTTTTTTTTTTTTTTTTTCGAAAGCGTGCATTTAGCACGTATTGCATTAAGGGAAATTAGAGTTGGT
Source organism: Hyparrhenia diplandra (assembly GCA_015847255.1). NCBI lineage: Eukaryota > Viridiplantae > Streptophyta > Magnoliopsida > Poales > Poaceae > Hyparrhenia > Hyparrhenia diplandra. Next base: position 398,957 of record JADLZK010012231.1, on the reverse strand, counting down.
TACAAAACATGCTTTGGCCAAAAGGATTGGCCACAGCGTGCAGACACACACATACAAGAATCGCCGGCTTTAACGGCGGTGCGAGGAGGTTGTACTAAAGAAATATAAGTTGTGCGACCGGAGAAGAGAGCGGCGCGCGGCGAGCTGCTACTGCTGCTGGATCACTGCCGCAAGAAGCCTGGCGAGTTCCCTGAACCCCGCCGCCACCCACTCGTCCGCTTCCCTAGAGATGGTGTCAACAAGTCGGGCCGGGCGACGTGGAGGCGTTATCGAAGGTGCGCCGTTCCTCTCCTTCCACACCTCCCGAGAAACAAGTAGCACCAAAGAATCGAAACCCTTTCTGAAAGTCCTGGCGACGTGTTTCCTGGAGTCGAGCCACCAGGCGACCAGGGATGCATCCGGTAGAGGGCAAAGGTGGCCTAAGCCAGCGAGCTGAAGTAGTCGGTGCCAAACCTCCCTAGTGAAGACGCAACCGGCGAGGAGGTGGTCGGCGGTCTCTACCGGCCGTGAGCAAAGGGCGCAGTCGACATCTTGCTGCAGCCCATGTCGCATCCGCCTCTCCGCCCGTCGGCGTCCATGAAGGCCAAGCTAGAAGAAAAACTTCACTTTTGGGGGCGCCTGGGTGCGCCACAGCTCCCTTGCCCCAAGCGATTTGGTGGAGCCGACAAAGAACGCGCGGTAGGCGGATGCCGAGGAGTATTCGCCGTTATCGTCCACTTCCAAACGGCGATCCGCCGTTCCGGTGCTGGCGCGACACCCTGTACCTTTTTCCACAGCTCCGCGTACTCCACTAGCGCGGCAATGGAGTATGCCGACGCTACGTCTATGATCCATTGTCCCCCTTGCAGGGCCTCGCTGACTGTGCGCCTCCTCCTTTGGGGCGTGACCACCTGGAATAGATTAGGCGTCGTGGAAGGATGGCACCATCCGGCGACCAGCGTCCGTCCGGAAATTTTGCACGTGCGCCGTCACCCGGGATGACCAAGACGGAAGCGGCAAACATCTTGTCCATCGCACGCTCCGGCCTACCAGCGGCGGGGGCTCGTCCGGCACGCGTGCGGCGAAAGGTCCCTTGTGGTTTTTGGTAATTAAGTGACAACATTAGGTGGGCTAATAATGTCTGATTGAGATAATACACAGGAGATTAGTTCACATGTGATGACGCAATGAAGGAGCTTTATTGCATATGAGACATGACATGGAGTCATGTGACCAAGATGGTGAAGATCAAGATGAGGCTTGGCTTGATGGACCCGGTTGCAAGGGTGAAGAGCAAGTCGAGGCTTTGAAGTCATGGACCGTGAGGCGGTGAAGCTTGAGCAAGACTTGGCGCCGACGGACCGCCCGCAACGGTGAAGAGCAAGTGAGGTCAAGATCGATGGACCAAGAGGGTCATGTGATGATATGAATTGGATCATATCATTCTTGATCGTGTTGATGCATGTGTTGCATCGACACTTGGAGGAGATGGAGCGGAATGAAAATGCGCAAGGCAAAGGTATAACCTAGGGCATTTCATTTCGTCGGTCATGGGAGCTTAGAGAAGTTTATGACCGGGTTTAGGATAGATGGCCGTACTATCAAGAGGGGCGATCTTGTTTGCATATCGGTCATCTAGTGCCACTTGTGCGATCTAACTTTGCGATGTGTTAGGATCGAGTGGCGCGGAGAGCTAACCCTTCCTTTGAAAATGATTGTGAAAATGCTAACACACATGCACATGGAGATGTACACTTGGTGGTGTTGGCACATTTGCAAAGGCGGTGGTGGTTTGTGGGGTTGAGATGGGTTTGGGTACCGCTCACCCTCCCGTCGAGCTTGCGAGGCGGGATTCGCATTTTCGAGAAAATGAAATGCTTATTTTCTATTGCGCCGGATGCAATTCGTTGGAGAAATCATGCTAACTCTCATGCTCAAGTTGGTATACTTGTTGGGTAGCATGGTGGAGGAGTTAGCGGCGCCGACGGCTTCAAAACCTGTTTTTGAAGGCGCCGACGCCGCAGAAGTGAGCGCCGGACGCTGGGCAGGCCGCGCCGTTGACGGCTTTCGGGCAGCGCAGGTGCGCCGGAAGCGCCCGGGCGGTTGAGCGCCCGACGCTGGCGCCGGGTGCCGCGTCCCGCACCGTGTTGTGACGCGGCGCTGGCGGGCGAAAGATCTGGCGTCGGGACGCCGAGGAGCCGCCCGCCGACCGCCCGGCGTCCGGCGGTCGGGCGATTTTTACGCCGCCTGACCGCGTCCGAGTTGCCGTGTCGGGCGCGTCCGCGCGCGGCGTCCGACGCCCGTCTTTGACTTCGCGCTCAACGTTCGAATTCGAACGGTCGGGACACGTGGCGATTCTGGGAGCGCCCGGACGCCACCACCGCCAGTCCGGCACCCACAGTTTGCGCGGCCCGCGCGACCCGAAAAGACGGTTTGAAGTGGGGTTTCCCCACCTCTATATATTCGTGGTGTGGCCGGCCTTGGTCATCTGAGCACCTTGGGGACTTTGTGTCCATGCTTGAGAGTGCTAGAGAGCCCTCCAACTCACTCTAACTTGATAGTGTTCATCCGATTGAGTGAGTGAGTGATTACGTGCGATTGCTTTGAGAGATTGCATCGAGTGGCACTAGGTGATCGTGTTGCAAGTCGGAGCGCTTGTTTCTCTTTGAGGTTGCCACCTCCTAGACGGCTTGGTGGTAAGAGACTCCGTTGAAGCACGCAAGGGAGATTGTGCGGTGCTCCGGAGGAGGATTTGTGAGAGGTTCGTGCTCACCTCGCGGGGATCGTGAAGAGCAACACTAAAGAGCGTGTCTTTGAGTTACCACCCTTGTGAGTGGTGTCTTGGAGAGCCTCGAGGGGCTAACTAGCAGAGAGCCGCATAGTCCAAGAACCATCGAGGTGTTGGTCGACACAACGAGGAGTAGGGGAAAGTTGGCAAGCTTCCCGAGACCTCGGTAAAAAATCACCGGTGTCATCTTGTGTTCACACTTCGCGGTGGTTTGCATTCTCTTGATCACAAGCTTTGTTCTTACATTCATATATATATAACTTGTGCTTGTGATAGAGAAGTAGCTCTTGCAATTAGTAGCTTGTGTAGCTTTCTAATTGCCTTCTTGCTTGTGTAGCTTGTTTAGTTGCTTTGCTTAGTTTGTGTATCTAAGTAATTTGAGCCTTTGGGTTAGGCGTGTGTCGCCTTGTCCTTAGTGCATCTAGTGAGCTTAGGTTGGCTTTGCGCTTTTGCTCATTAGAATTGTGTAGGAGCTCACCATTGGTTGAAGTACTAGTGCATAGGTTTGTGTGACCTTGTAATAGAATTGGTTAGGAGCTCAAGCTAGGCTTGTCACCTCATTTACTTTGTGTAGAATCTTTTGTGAGGTGGTATAGAGTCTTAGTTAGAGGGGTGAAGTCTTGGCTAAGCGAATAGTTTTAATTCCGTACTATATTCGATTAGACGGCGCAATTAGTTTTAGAAAGGACTATTCACCCCCCCTCTAGTCCCCATCTCGACCTTTACAAATGACGCGTGTCCACTCCCACCGAAGCCGGAGAGCGAAGCCGAGGACGGTGAGGTCCGGTAGCCCGAGGCCACCGCGATCTCTGGGAGAGCAGACGATGGGCCACGCGACCCGGCACTTGCCGCCGGCCACCGTGCCGGACCCGGTCTAGAGGAACGCCCGCGACGCTTGTCGATCTGCCGAATTGCCCACGGGGAGAGTGCACAGCAGATGGACACGTGCACCGGGATGGCTGAGAGCGTGGTCTGCGTGAGCGTCTTCCTCCCGGCTGGTTGAGCAGCCCCGCTTTTCGTGGTTGGGATCCCGGCCGCAACGGCGTCCACAATGGGCTACTCCCGGGATCTGTGAAGTCCGGAGACGGAGAGAGGAGCTCCGAGGTATTTGACCGGGAAGTGCCGGAGGCGGCGGGGGAAGACCTAGAGGATCTCACCGACCTGGTCCTCCGGCAACGGATATCTATGCTCCAAAGAGAACTTCCCAATCGTAGATAATACTTCTATTAGTTTGTCTAAGTATGGCATCATATCACTCCATCCGCATCGGGTGTCCGATAATGGCTTGAGTGTAGTAACGGGAGGATTACTCACGCTGCGTGCTGCAGTGTAGTATGCAAGAGAAAATATAAATGAATTTGACTTTGATGCTTTGGGTGGAGTCATCGCGGCCTAGTGCATTAAAAGGAACCAAGTGGAAGACAATGCCATGCCTCTTTATGGCTTGGTAGCTTGACAATAAATGCAATTTAGTGTTTGAAGTTACTTAGTAGTGGGGGGGAGCGTAGCGTGGGAGCCAGGCCGACGGGTCGAAAATCCTCCTAGAGAGCCTAAACTTTGTTTGCTTGAATGTGTCGTGAGATGAGCCAAAGAAGAGAATAACAAGCAGACCGAGTAGCAGTCCGGGTACGTGTGAATAATACTGTGTACTCCCTCCATCCCAAATTATAACGCATTCCAAGAATCTTGGAGAGTCAAAGCATCTCAAGTTTGACCAAATTTATACGATAAGATACTAACATTTAGGATGTCAAGTAATTCTTCGTTAAATATATTTTCATAATATATCTATTTGATGTCACAAATCTTTTTAATTCTCTCTATGATTTCGTCCATATCCAGATGGGTTTGGATCATTGACAATTTAACATGGATGTATATACGGTCCAGTTCGTGCAGGCCGGCCGACAGCATCGTTCCGTCCGTTCTCTGCAGCCTTCACTCCTCCCACCCACGCCGGCCGCCCTGCCCCCCAACACTGTCAGGAAGAGACACCGAACATCACCATTTACGGCGGCTGAACGTATGATCGAAATAGCTAAAACACTTGTAACGTACATATAAAATACATATAAAAACATTTAAAATTGCAAATATATGCAACGTCCCAATAAAACACATGCAACATTAAGATAAAACGCATTGGCAACAATACATCTGAAAATGCAAATGAAACAACATGTACAACTATAGCAACATAAGTGTACAAAGATGGCAACATATGCAACACCTCGATCTATTTCTGTAACATCCGATACCAAACAATTACAACATATATTTGAAACAGTTAAAACATCTACGTGCAACCTGCGTTACGTTTTTTAGCACATCGCAACATCTCCTTGAATTGTTGCTTGGGACAATAGAGGCTCATGGATGTGTGGAGTTTGTTGAACTCTTGGGCAGTTGCCGAGCGCCGCTACTCCTAGGCGACTACGTGTCACACCTGGCAGGACAAACGGTCGCGCGCGCGACTCACAGGCGGCCGCTTGCCGAGACTAGGAGTTGGCTATCAAGCGCTTCGTGTGTGAGCGGAGCGAGGCGTGCGGGGGAGTAATTTGTTTTAGAAACGGATGAGCGGATAAGGCTCCAGTGGCTAGCGAGCAACAACGGTTTGAGGCGCTCGAAGTCCAGATGGGACCCACTGAGCAACAAGACGGACCTCACCGGCGGCGACCTCTGCGGCACCCACTGGGCGGCGATCCGCGAACTGCTCCCAGCATACCGAAGCACCAAAAGGGTCGCGGTGGGGGACGGGGAGGCCACAAGATTCTGGCACTACCGTTGACTCGGCGACGAGCCTCTCTCGTCCCATCTACTGGCCCTCTACTCACACTTCGATTCTAGAGCCAGCTCTGTCCAAGACATCATGGATGCGGACACCAGAAGCCTGTTCCGGCGTCGATTGTCTGCGCAAGTAGCGACGGAGCTTGCCACTCTCGACGACATGCTTCAGGAGGTAGCTCTCTCCAACGACCCGGATGACTGCACCTGCTTCTTCGAACACAACGACCACCGCTTGGTGTCTAGCTTGATCTACCAGACCTCGGATCAAGGTCACCAAAGCTGCATTCGTCTGGAACTACTTCGCTCCGCCAAGGGTAAATTCTTTGGCTCGCTCCTAACCCGGAACAGAATCCACTGCAGGGTGGCGCTAATGCGCAAGAACATAGTGGAGGACGCTAAGTGCGAGATTTGCAAAGCGGCGGATGAAACAACAGATCACATCTTCTCTGAGTGTCCCTTCATTCAAACTTTCTGGGAGCCAAAGGCGTTTGTACTTCTATTAACATGCTTTAAGATGGTTGTATTTTTTTTTTGCTTCTAGCTAGACTTATGCTTTGGCATACTATCTGTTAACATGATTTAAGATGGTTGAAAAAAAAAAATCTCAACTTGTTCCTGCTACGAATAGGCTAAAGCAAGCACACATCTATACTACTCCTTTAATCTTGAGGAAGCCTGCTACGAATAGGCTAAAGCAAGCACACATCTATCTATACTACTTTAATCTTGAGGAAGCCAGAGTACTGTAGATCTACAGTAAATCGAAAAGCTGCAAAATGTAGACTCCTCTACTCCAGCTTTCCCTCCACGAAGGCCAATTTCAAAAACCTTAGATATGAAAAAGGTTAGGAAATTTTAATTCATATAATATAATTTTCCAAATGCACATTTAACCTTTCACATAATGCTTTATCTATTAGATTCCTTGATTGGTATGGTGACACCGCTCATTGATACACCTGTGACTGCCAGCTAATCGCCATCTACATGATCACAGAAGAAATACAATGTTTGGAGTGGTACATTTGCAGAGAGGAGGAGCGGTCGTCAGCTCTGTCGACTGTTTTCTGAATAAGCAATAAACTGAGTTCGGTCTTACAGAACTTGACACTTAAGTGCTAGAATAAGACACTGCCAGATAAAGTTCCTGTTTCATTTACATAGCATATACTTGCTTACTGTTCTCTGCTTCTCTGATTATAGTGTACTGCTACTGTACTTATGACCATAACTCACAGTTTACATGCGTTCAAATTGTTGCCGTAATTTTTACCATCTTTAGTTACCTTTTTACTATTATTGTCTGATTCACCCATCCACAGTTCTCACATTGGTACATCAAATTACAAAAACAAATTAACGATTCCTACTGTCTATCTGAATGCGATACCTTTAGAGTTGAGTTTTATTCATTGCATACATTGAAATGCCACATAATTTTCAATAGTGAACATCTGTACCATATGCTTTCAGATTAATGACTGGAATATGTATGTTTTACTTACTGCTATGGTCTAATTTTCACCCTACCACTTCTATGTCATGTAAAATATAGGTAAGGAATAATGATCTGTGATACTCTGAATTGAACACAACAACCAACCCATACACATATGCTTTGTTAGATGTGTAGTAATAACCAAGAATGATCATACCTGGTGGGTCTTTGAGACCTCATGCAAGTATGCGCTGAAGTCGCTTGCAAAAACAAAGGGCATAAGCAATGACATATTGTTTGTAGCGCTCTTTTTGGAGTACCGAACCTTGTTTTGCAGCAAGTCAAGGCCAAGTACATAATGGCCATTGAGCACCTTTTTTTCTGTCCAGTACAGTGCCCGAGGAAATCATGTGTCGGAACTATCTCGATATCACAGAGAGAAATATAGATAATCTCATCTTCATTCATGCTGATCACAGGGTTTATTAGCCATCCACCTTTTGGAAGCTCCATCTCGCGAAAAACACTGGCTCTCTTTGAGATCACGCACAAGCACACCTGGGCCTTCCTTCCACTCCTTGAAATCAGAGGACAACTTCCAGGTTTTGAGATATAGCTCATCTTTCGGCAGACCTTTAGAGTAGCCAACCAAGGCCACGAACTTGATGGCGCCACAGACAACGCCCATGGAACAGAACTCAGCTGCACTGATCCCAACCCGGTCTTCATTGGGGGTGTACGAGCAGCACCCCTGGGGCAATGGAGTGAAGCTGAACTTGGGCCCTTCAGTTGCGAACAGGTCACAGATCAAGATGCCTGTGTGGAGATCAACCCAGCAAACAGAGCCCTCAAACGCGAACGCCATGTCGATGTGGAAGAAGCACGAGGGCCCACACAGCTCGGAGGGGAGAGGGAGACACACCTCTGTAGGCACCCACTGACACGCCGGCAGCCACTGGCGGGCTGAGGATAACGACGCCCACTGGCCGGCCGTTGAGGTTTGGCCGGTTGGGGTAGACGACCGCCACAAGTAGAGGTGGGCGTTGGGGAGCCCCGAGTCGGCCGAGGTGACGAGCTCGGCGAGAATGTAGACCCCGTAGCGGCAGCGCAGGATGGCGGCGCTGGTACCCAGGCGTTTGATGCCGGGCTGCTCAAGCGGCGGAATAGCAGAGAGGGAGCTGCTCGACGCGTCGTAGACCAGGTAGCCTCCGGACCCAAGGATCCCAACGTTGCCAGGTCGGTACGTGCCGGCGTAGAGCACGACGAGGCCCTTGTCGGAGCTCGAGACCTTGCCACTGTTCATCCCTCGCATCAGGTATTTGGGCAGATGCCGCACCATGGCCAAGGAGCTTACTTCAGGGGATCGACGACGACCAGATCTGGATTCAGGGCAGCTGCTGCCGCTTCCAGACTCGCCTCTCTGATTGCGGGTGCTACTGGTTTGCCCGTGCCATGGGTGAATTCCCCTCGACAAAGTGCACGCAGCGATGGAGAATGACCCATGGAGGGGCATGATCGCTAGGGTTTGATTCGATCGAGGAAGGAGGTGCGCGGCGGGCGGCTGCGGCTGCGGCTGCGGCTAGGTCAATGAGAAGCGGGGAAAGGTAGTACTCCCTCCGTAATGGTATTAAAAAGTCCTTTTTATAATAGGATTACGCATACCAAGGAGTGGTAAATTAGGGGTAGTTTTTTTCCATATTTCGCCTCAATAAATAGGTACCGGGTGCATAATAGCACCAAAGAATGCACAGCTCGGTTGGCTAGTGCTGTCTATCCCGAGGATGGTGGTTGCAAGTTCAATTCCTGGTTGGTTTGTTTTTTTTGCTCATTAGCTATTTTGGCTCAACCAGCATTTATTAACCGGGGCGTGGGTCCCGAGAACGAGCACAAGGACTACTTTTTACGCTCTTAGGTAGGGAAGTCGGAGAAGGACTTCCTTTAGCGTTACGAGGGAGGGAGTAGTATCTGAGGGGCAAAAAAGCGCACGGGGGAGGACAAGATGTGAATTGCGTGCGTTGGGCGGTACCCGCAACCTCCTCGTTGGGCGTGGACCAGGTGCGAGCCCGTTTCCAACCGCAGAAGCACACGTTTTTCTAGGAAAAAAGTCCACGTTCCCCCCACCATTATCACGAAGTTCACTTTTCCTCCCTCAACCCCAAAACCCTGGACAAATCACCTCCCTCAACTTTTCAAACCATGCATTTTTTTTCCCTCGAGAGGTTTTGAAGGCGGTTTTTTTCTACAGTAACCGTGGTTTGCTACAGTGCCGGCGCCTTTGTCTTTTCCTTTTTTAAAAAAAATTGGTTGAATCTTTGAAAAATCATAGTAAATCATAGAAAAATCATAAAATGAAAAATCGGTTTTGTTGGACTCCACATGAGTAGATCTACAGTGAATATATAATATGATATGCTTTAGTACAAAGTTTTTGCTACTTAAAGTTTTGTCTTTTCTTTTTTTATTTATTTTGGCCTTTGAAAAATCATAGTAAATCACGTAAAAATCAAAAAATAGAAAATCTAATTTTGTTAGACTCCACATGAGTAGATCTACACATTGAATATATAATATGGTATACTTTAGTTCAACAAAATAATTATAGAAGGTGCGATATGAATTATTTTAATTAATTATATATTCACCGTAGAACTTTGTACTAAAGCATATCATATTAAATATTCACTATGTAGATCTACTCATGTGAGTCTAACAAAATTGGATTTTCTATTTTCTCGATTTTTTCATGATTTACTATGATTTTTCAAAGATTCACCAAATAAATAAAAAAAAGAAAAAGACAAAACTTTCAAGAAAGCAAAAACTTTTGTACTAAATCATATCATATTATATATTCACTGTAGATCTACTCATGTGGAGTCCAACAAAAACCGTATTTTTATTTTATGATTTACTATGATTTTTCAAAGATTCAACCGAATTTTTTAAAAAAAGGAAAAGACAAAGGCGCTGGTACTTTACTTGAGAAACCACATTTATCAGTAGCAAACCCTGCGTTATTATAGCAAAACCGCCTTCAAAACCGCCGAGGGAGGAAAATGCATGGTTTGAAAAGTTGAGGGAGGTGATTTGTCCGGTTTTGGAGTTGAGAGAGGAAAAGTGAACTTTTGTGATAGTTGGGGAGGGAACGTGGACTTTTTCCTTTTTTTTCTATCTAATTGTAAAAGTAGACTTTTTCCTTCCTTGTTTCACAAGGAAAAAAATGGGCCGGCCCATCTAGCCAATGCTAATATCTTTGTTTTTAACTATAATACTCCTTTTCTCCATATTGATGATGTGAGTTCACCAGTTCACCACAGCCCAGAGAACTTGATTATAAAAATAAAAGGAATGGATAAAAGAGACACATAGTTTTATTTTAAGAAGACGCAAGGATTACATTCTTCCAAATAAGATGGCTATGGCTACATTCAGATAATGGGCCTAAACATGTGGGCTGACTGTTGTAAAAAAAAAAACATGTGGGCTGACACGAAGACCGGCCAATGATTTTAGCAATGGCAGAGCGGTCAATAATTTACTTCTTGGCAGCGAACTGCGCCTTGATCCTCTGCACGTGGCGATGTCGGTCCTGAACGCCTTGCCGAGCACTTGATCGGTGACGGCGGGGTGGCACCAAGAGCGAGTCCGCAACACGTATGAGCCCAGGGTTCTGGCTGCTGAGCCCAGCTATGCCGACGGCGGGTGTCGCGCCGGAGTTGAACTCGAAGTGGACGAGTCCCTTGGGGAAGAGGAAGACGAAGACGTCGCGCGCCCTTGGACAGCACCTTGGCGAAGAGCGTCCCGTCGGTGGCGACGAATCTGACGTGCATCTGGCCCTGGACGACGGTGATCACCTCGGTGGCGCGCGGGTGTGTGTGCGGCGGGTTGAGCCCCCGGCGCGATGTCGAGGCGCGCCATGGAGACGCCCAGTGAGTTGAGCCCCGGAAGCGCGTGCACGTCCACGAGGGTTACCTTGGAGCCGAACGCGTTGGAGGTGTCCCCGGCGTTTTGCACGACCGAGAAGGCGAAGTCGCCCGCGGTCACCTGCGATGGGCATGGGTCCTGCACACCTGCCCGTTCACGAACACGGATGTGACGGACGGCGGTGTCCGTGACGCAGAAGTCCTAGAGTGGGCTCGGGTCGTACGCGAGAGGTAGAGGAGACGGCGACGCCATTGCTGCGACGACGAGGAGAGCGAGGAGGAGCTTGCGAGACCTTCTTGTTGACATGGCTGTTGCTTGGCTAGGAGTAGTCCACACATGCGATCTTGTCAGTACTCATGGGCCGAGCACTGTATCTGACTGAATCGGCATTGACGGCAAGTGGCTGAGTGTTGGAGTCATGGGCCGATGGGCCGGTTAGATGATAATTGACATGTCATTGAGTATTGGGCCAAGGCCTTGTAACGTTGAAATATGGCGGCTACTTGAGCCGAGGACAGTTGGGTGGATCGTTTTCGATGAACTGAAACTTCATTCCGTTACTCTGTTTTCTGTTCGTTATTTCTTGAGCAATAGAAAGCTTGGATTCCAAGTTATCTGCCTTAATTTGTGTTCTTGATACTTATTCAAAAAAAAAAAATTGTGTTCTGGATTTTACAATCCTACTTAGCTCACGTCAGGCCTGATCGGTGGCCGTGATAGGCCGACCCAGTCCGTATGAGTATCATGTTGATGGGGTCATGCGCACTGACTGGGACGACAGCAATGTGTGACAACAAGTAGCACGTGACGCAAAGCGGTGAGCGACCAGGCGATACATACGTTGATCTAGATGGGTTTCGATCATTGACAATTTAACATGGAAGTGTGGTCGAGTTGGTGCAGGCCGGCCGACAGCGTCGTTCTGTCGTCCCGTTGTCATCCTTCACTAGCGTCCAATTTGGGGATGAAAACAATTTCAAACGGGAGTGTTTATTGTCTGTCTTATATTCTAATATTTTTTTAAGCATCTAAATAAAAACATTTGTAAATACTTTTGAAAAGCTAAGTTAATTAGAACATGCGTCATAAACACTTGTAAAAACACCTGAAAACGTTTGAAAAGCCATTGCAAGCTTCAAGACTTCCCCATACTTTGCTCCCAGCCGCAGAATAAAACAATCCTCATTATACCACAAGTTGCTAATATTGATACTCATGTAAAAACCATCAACATTTGATGAGGTATGCTTAACATCCAATTTGTACCATTCACATCTAAAAACAACAACTGTTTATCGGTGTACAGTAACTGAATAATATCTTTAAGTGTACCATAATAATTAATCTTCTCATTCTTATATCCACCCACCTATACAACACAACCCGGAGTTTTTGGATAGATTCATGGCTACCAGACGGGGACATCCGCACCTTCGCCCCCAACCTCTTCAAGGCGTCAGTGCCTGGGGCGCCGGTGAAGGACGCATTGTCCGCCATCATTGGGTACAAGACATCACGGGCACCCGCACTCCCCAGTGCTCCTAGAGCACGTCCAGTGGCGGAGCCAAGGGGAGGCTGGCAGGGGCCATGGCCCCCCTAACATGTGGCAACAAAAATTCTACGTGTGTCTTTATAATTTTTATTTACATTTAACAGAGTGAATATAACAAATTGTTATCATATATACATATTAATATCTTATGGATTATAAAATCATACTAAGCACAACTCTATTAAATTAAAAATAACTTGTATGAACACATCTAAAAGACATTAGATAATAAAATTTCCCTATAAACACATATGAAAGACGCATGCAGCTCAGCCCACGGTACCAGACTGTTTCATCTGGCGTGGGGCGGCCGGGCGGACAATACATTGTTCGATCGATGTACTGGGCCTTCTTCGCTGGCTGGACGTCCGTGGCCAACGTGAAGGAACTCTCACAAGGCAGGTGTCCCCCCCGAAGGTGAAATTCTTCTTCCGGCTAGCTAGCTTTGCATGGTCGCCTCTAGATAGCGGATCGACGCAAGCGGCATGGACTTCAGCCGAGCGCTTTGCATCCGAGATGGGACGGAAGCCCTGCGTGGCCCAACATTAACACCACACAAAAACCCTTCTACGTGAGAACCCTAATTGTCAACAAGTTGTGAAATGAGCATAGCTCACTTAATTAGCCGGGTTCAAGACTTTCGAAATGAGCGAGCGCCAAGGTGAGAGAGAGCCCCCCACCGCCACCCCCGGCCGGCGCCCACTCGGCCGCCCGCCACCGACCCGGCCCTAGCCAACGCCGCGCCCCCACCGCTGTCTCCGGTTAAGGTAGGCTCAGCCGCCCCTACGAGCCTAAGTGGAGGACGAAGAGCAACTCGACCGAGTTTCTCCGACGACGACGAAGACATTGAAGACGCCAGCCGTCACCATGGCTGCCCGGATGCTCGGGATCCGGGCCGGGCGAAAGCACGAGGATCCGCCTCGCAACCAATGCTCCCGTGATCCGCCGCCGCCTCAACCACCCCTCTCAACCCCCACCGCCGGAGCACGTCGCCTGAGGGAGCGCTTCATGAGTGGTTCGCCATGGCCGGGCAGCATCCGGTGGGCATCTGGGGCGAGATCCGCGGATTCGCCGCCGGGTATGCCGCCGCCCCAATCGCGATATGGCGGCCAAATGCTCCATTTCCGTGAAAGATCATCGTCGCTGCGCCTGGCCGCTCTCCCGCCTTGGGTGCGTGCTTGAGGTGGCATCCTTCGATGCGAGAGCGGCCGCACAACCTTTAATGAAAGAAGATCTACCGGCTCCTCCCTTTCCGGCAAAGCTTATGTCGCCCGTCCACGCGCAAAGGGGCCGGTGATCCACTTCCATGAAAGTCTCGCATGGCGTCACGAGCCGCCGCCTCGCTTCTCCCCTACATCCCGCAACGGGCGTAGCGGGTCCGGAAGCGGCTCGTGCTTCCGGCATCTCTACGAGCGCGCTCGCCCAGCGCCGAGAAGCTTGCCGACAGCCAGGCAGCCGACCGGCCCAAAGGGAGGGCCTTTCAATCTCGTGGTACCGAAAAGCAAAGAGCGCATCCGGGCTTCAATGAGCGGGATGGAGACCCTCTTTCACCAAGATGGCAACTCTACGTAGGGAAACACCGGTGGAGGAAGGATCGCCACAGACTCCCACCCCGGGCGAGAACTCGAGCTCGCTGGGAGCTCATTACTCACCCTGCCAGATTCAAAATCCCCCTTGCCGCCTATAAGAAGCACCCGGCCGCCCATGCTTCCGCCGCCTTGCTCCGGATCACCAAGTCGCGCAGCGTAGAGATCCCGTCCGGTGCCTCGTGTAACCCAAGAACGGACACGTCTCTAAATTCTGCCCGGAGCACCGCCGCAAACCCATCGCCGACCGCCTCACACTCCCAAATAAGCCGATCCATCAGCGCCTCACCTTCCCTGAAAAATCCATCCATAACCGCCTCACCTTCCCCGACCTTCCGCCACCAGCCAATCCGCAACACAATCCGCTACCACCGAATCAATCCACGGTCCGCGCCTGGGCCAAAGAACCCGCAGCCGCAGCGGACCCAACTCCGAGGAGATGGCGCACTACCCCGGCGAGGCTGCTTTCCGCCCCGCTCTGAGCCGGGTGGCCCTGGTTTCCACTGATGCTATGGCGGCAGAGGCAGGCCGCCTCCTCGTCCATGCGGCCGCCGCCTTCGTACATTGCCACCGACCGCAGCCCTTCGCCGACTATGGAGGTCAACCTGGCCTTGGCACTGCAGCTGCAAGTTGCGAACCACACCTTCAGCGTCACGCGGCTCTCCTCGACCTCCTTTGTGGCGGACTTTAAGTTCGCGCCATCCAGGGACCGTGCGGTACTTAAGGGCCACATCACCGTCAACGGCTCAGCGCTCCCCATCCGCCCATGGCGCTCAGCGGCGGGGGGCGATCGAGTCCACCGTGGTTCCATGTCAAGTCGACTATGGAGAATGTCCCCCTCGAGGCCTGGAATGAGGATGGGGTGAAGATGATCCTAGGCGACTCCTCGTCATCTTTGAGAGGTTTGACCGGTCCGATCCGGCCGGACGACAAGGAGAGCTCCCAATTCCTCTCCTGCTGGGTGTGGATGGAGCGCCCCAACAACTTGCCGCGAGCCGTGGAGTACCACATCTTCGAGGCGCATGCTGGGCAGGCGATGGAGATCAGGAACCTCCCATCCCTCACCGCATCCCGCCATGCCACCGTCGGGGAGAAGGGCCGACAACAATGTCCTGATCCACCTCGAGGGGTATGAGGACTGGAGCTCCTTCCCGACTGACTCCTCTGATGGTGGTGATTCACCGAATGGGGGCACTTCGGCGGGCCTGCCGGACTTTGTCCCCTTCATCCGCACGTGGGGAGTCATCGATGGGAGGCCGCTGGTGCACGCCGCTCGCCTGCGCATCACCGGCCAGTGGAAGCCCGCGCCCTCACAGTGCAACCGCGACCCGGATGGTGATGGGGACTACAACGAGCCACGCCGCGATACGTTACGGGGGAGCTCAAAGGTGCGACACCCGATGATCCCGGTTGCGCCCGGCGGTCGGTCCGCGCGCGCGGATCATCCTCGATCCGTATCGCCGGCTTCACCGAGGCGCCCAGGGACGGTGGAGCCCAGCGGCGACGCGACGCGCGCTTCGCGACCGGAGCATCAAAGACGCGGGATGCGTGATGAGATCCCGCGCCTTGAGGAGTAAACGCCACCGCCTCCCGCTCACCGTCACGCCCGTTCGCCGCGCTTTCGACACGGACCCGCTAGCCCACCTCTACGACCCGCTCCACCGATGAACCGCGAGCCGCCCACGCGACCCGATGTACTGGAGGCGGCCTTCCTCGGCCGCGCAGGGGCGATCCTCCACGCCGCCGGCACGCGTGCCGTGTCCGAGCTCGGGTGGAAGGGGGAGGCGCGAGGAGCACGACGCGATCGACCCACGATCCTCTTCGTCCGGGCGGCCCAAATGCCTGGCGAGGGCTCCCAAGGTGAATCCGGTGATGAGGTACGGGAAATCTCTGAGCTTGTCAACAGGATGGACATCGATGTGTCTGCCGGATCAGCGCAGCGCACGCACCACGACGATGAGGGGACACCGAGGAGGAGCTCCGCCGTCGGCCACCCCCGTGGTGCCGGATAGCCTCCCCGGGGCTGTTCCGGCCCCTCGCCGTCGCCGGGCCCGCCGCACCGACCCCGCCACCTCCTAGAGCACGCAAGGCGAGGCGTGAGGCGACGCGCTCCGCCTCCTACTGCCGCAAAATCGTCCGGTCCCGTGGCACCGAGGGCACAACAAGTTTATGAAGGAACCGAAGTTTCATTGACAGTGCCCAGCAGGAGCCTTCGGATGAGGTGGTGACTGAGTACCTCGACCTGTACTCTGATGATCTCCCAGAGCACGCAGTGAGGGCCATTCAGGTTGCTGCAAAGATGGGCAACAAGAAGCTGGTCAAGATCCTTGAGGCAAATGGTGCAGAGGCTGGAGTTATCGAGATGGAGGCGTAGTCACTTAGCTATCAGAGTCCCCGTTGTTTTCAGTTTGTTTCATTTATGTTAGAGTTTGTGATGCCAGTGACAGCCGGGCCTGTACCGGTGGAGTTAGCAGAAGTTAGGTGTTGTTCGTGATCCTAAAGCTCGATGATGGCAGCTTGTCTAGTGGGTTAGGATTGTTGTCGGTCAGCTGTATGCCGAGCAATGTGGTCAATCTGTTGTGTGTTACTTTAATGGTAATTCTGATTGTTGCTGGCAACATGTGCTCCTCTCACTGTGGTTGCAATTGGCTGCTATGTTGTTCTCTGGTTCATCAATGTTAGAAAAAGACCCCAAGATTTTGAACTGAATGTAAGAGGTTTAAATTCGGCGGCAAGAAGAGAAGCAGTAAGGCTGGTCTGTCAGCAAATTCGACCACACATTGTTTGTTTGCAAGAGACAAAATTAAACCATATTGATGGTCAGTTGGCTTGGGAGTTCCCGGGCCCACGCCAATAACTCCTTTGAATACATAGCTGCTGATGATACTAGAGGTGGAGTGTTGATTGCCTGGGACACTGATTTCATTGTGGCTTCGCTGGTCCGAAAGGATTGCTATTGCCTGACCGTCCAGATCAATGCAAGATTAGTAAACACCTCATACATCTTAACCACTGTTTATGGTCCGACAAATGACGCGGGGCAAGGGCATCCTTTCGACTGAACTCGCAAAGCCGCCGACCAAATGGATCGGCGTGGCTGTGCCAGGAGACTTTAATCTTATCTCGCGATGCTCGGGACAAGAATAATGACAATGTCAATAGAACAAACATGAGAAGGTTCAGGCAGGCCCTTGACAATAGCGAACCGGTGGAAGTGAAACTCGCTAAACCGGCGCTTTACTTGGAGTAATGGGAGGAGGAACCCGACAATGGTCAGGGTTGGACAGCCTTTCATAACCTCGACCGGATGAAATATACCCGCCCGCAACCTTGTGGCGCTCAGTAGCTCCTTGTCGGATCACTGCCCAATCTATCTCTGTATGCAATCTAATCATCGCAAGCGGGCTGCGTTTAAATTTGAAGCATTCTGGACAAGGATTCCAGGGTTCCTGGATGTGGTTAGTGAGGCTTGGGCATTGCAGGCAAGAGGGCCAAACCCAATCATAATGCTACACAATAGACTACAAAACACTGCTGCGGCACTCAGGAAATGGAGCAAGGAGCTTTTCAGTGAAGCGCGGCTTCAGCTGCAGATTGCAAACGAAGTCATTATGAGACTTGAAACGGCCCAAGAGTCAAGAGAGCTGTCCATGGTGGATTTGGATTTGTTGAGATGACTTAAGCAACAAGTTATGGGTTGGGCGGCTATTGAGCGTGCAAGGAGAAGACAGTGCTCGCGAATCACCCAAATAAAGGAAGGGGATGCCTGTACGAAGTTCTTTCACCAACGTGCAAAGGGCCGACGTAGGAGAAACTTCATTGCCTTTCTCAAAAATGATCAAAATCAAATTGTTTGGCAACATAGTGAGAAGGAAGGGATCCTGCAGCTTTACTTCCACCAGATCCTTGGCACCAAAGTCCAAAGACAGCGCACCTTAGACTGGGAGAATCTGCAGCTAACATTCTTAACTGATCAGTCCTTGGACAGGCCTTTCACTCTCGAGGAGATCAAAAACACGATCGATGAGTTGCCAACAGAGAAGGCCCCTGGCCCGATGGTTTTACCGGAGCCTTTTATAAGAAATGCTGGAACGTAATCAAAATGACATGCTGATGGCAATGAACTGTGTCTATGAACTCAGAGGAGGAACTATGGCTACAATGAATGGCGCCAACATTGCCCTGATCCCAAAACGGACTGCCCGGAATATCCGACGGAGTTCAGACCCATCAGCCCCATTCATTCTTTTGGTAAGCTTCTGACCAAGACTCTCGCTCTCCGCCTTGCACCCCACATGAGCAGTCTAATCTCAAAAGCACAGAGCGCCTTCATCAAGGGCCGCTGTATTCAGGATAACTTCATGTTTGTTCGCAACTTGGCAAGGGCATATCAGAGGAAGAAAATACCAGCTTTGCTTTTCAAATTGGATATCTCAAAAGCTTTCGATACGGTATCTTGGGAATACATGCTTGACCTGCTGGAAAGAAGAGGGTTCAGCTCAAGATGGAGGGAGTGGATCACCATAATTTTCAAAACATCACACTCATCGGTACTTCTAAATGGAGTGGAAGGCACACAAATCAGGCACCAACGTGGTCTCAGGCAAGGTGATCCCTTTCCCCTTTCCTGTTTATCCTCGCGATTGACACGCTACACAACCTGTTAGAGATTGCAACAGCTGATGACACTCTTACACCACTGAGAGGACGAAATGTTACAATGCGGCTGTCCCTATACGCTGATGACGCAGTTATATTTCTCAACCCGGTCAAAGATGAGGTCTCAGCTTTGTTTCAAATCCTCCAGCAATTCGGAGAGGCCACGGGACTGCAATTAAATCTACAGAAATGCAGTGTGGCACCGATAAGATGTGCAGCCCTAAATTTAGATCACATACTAGAGGACTTTGGCGGGATAAGTGCAGCCTTCCCAATAACATACCTGGGTTTACCGCTCTCCTTGGGTAAAATCAAATTGATTCATGTGCAAAAAATCGTTGATAAATCCAGAGGTCATCTATCTACTTGGCAAGGCAAGCTGCTGAACGCAGCGGGCAGGAGAGAATTAGTAAGATCGGTCCTCAGTGCGATGCCCATATATCTGTTGACATCGATCAGGCCGCCAAAGCAATTGCTCACTGAACTTGATCGTCTAAGGAGAAGTTTCTTATGGGCTGGCGACAGTGCAATCACTGGAGCAAAATGCAAAGTATCGTGGAAAGGGGTGGCCAAGCCGACTGAGTTTGGGGGTCTTGGAATCATTGATTTAGAATGCTTCGCCAGAGCGCTAAGACTACGCTGGCTATGGTTTGCTTGGACTGATCCTGAAAGACCGTGGGTGGGAACTGAGCTGCCGGTTGATGATACAGACAAAGCACTATTTAACGCAGCAACGGTGGTCAAGATTGGAGATGGAAGACGTGCATCCTTCTGGAACTCTAGCTGGCTGCACGGCGGGGAACCGTCAAAGCTGTTCCCCTTGCTGTATCAACACAGTAGGAGAAAGAATAGAACCTTCAGAGAGGCAGTGACTGACGACTGCTGGATACATGACATTGCTCATGATCTAAATCACATCCTGATGCGTGAATTCCTGAGATTATGGCCTGCAGTTAACTCGGCAAAAGCAAACATGCAAGAAGACGAACAAGACTCAATCGTTTGGACTTTGGAAAGCTCCGGCCAATTCTCAACTAAGAGCGCATACAGTATTCAGTTTGCAGGACAACTCCAGTCAACCTTCCCCACCCTCATTTGGAAAGCATGGGCACCCCCAAAGTGCAAATTCTTCCTCTGGCTCCTGCTCCAGAACCGACTTTGGACCGCGGCAAGGTTACAGCGCAGGCAATGGCCTAATAACTACTTCTGTGCTCTATGCCACAGAAACCTCGAAACGGCACACCACCTATTTTTTGAATGTCCATTCTCCAGGAAGGTTTGGGAAATGGTGGCGAACTGGAGTGGATGCCCCAGCCTGCGACCTTCGACTTGGCTGCAGAATCAAACCGGCCAAGGAGGATCTGCTCAAGCCAACCCGAGAGTTTGTTTCACTGATTTGGTGGCGGCAGGGGGAAAGAAAGAGCACTCTGTGTCAATTCTAACACTGTGGAGCATTTGGAACCTCAGGAATGCAATTACTTTCAGAGATGAACAACAAACTGAACAGCAACTACTCAATGTAATCATAGATGCGGTGAAGCTTTGGTCATTAGCTGGGTGCTCTTTATTTTTTAGTCACAATTCAGTAGTTTCAGCTAGTCGCGAGTAATCAGCTGTTGTAATTTCAGAGCCCTCCATGCCTAGGCTGAGGGGGTTAGGGCGCTCCTCGCGCGTGTAAAAACTATTTGCTTCTTCTTCTTAATATAACAAAGCCGGAATCCGGATCTTTCAAAAAAAAAAAAAAAAAATAGCTGGGTTCATTACGATGAAACATGTCTATCTGGATTCAAGTACGTCCTTGGAGTGTCATAGATTTGTTATTCAAGAATTTAACAACGTTACTCTTAAAAGGATAGGCATGGTGTGCCAGTTGATTGTACGCTCGTATACGAGCGTTTGGATGTGTTCCGGGTGTATGCCTCGAAAACAAAAACTGTCAACAAGCTAATACGTATGCACGAGCCAAACGGATGGATGCATGGGATGCGTGAGTAGAGCTACCGTCCAAAGAATACCAGACTCCTCAACGCCGATCGTCTAGTGTTTGGACGAATACGCCCTAGTGGCTTAGTGTTGGGACGATTGACCAACTAGTTATTGCCTGGTCTTAGCGCACACATCTACTAATAATCAAGTTCGTGCACAACTAAATTGAATAAATTACAATATGTTAGCGTATACATACAGTTTCTAAATAGTTGTGTTGCATCATGCGGTGTGCCGGCCTGCACCACCACCAGCTCCGAATCCATCTCAAAGTCGTCATGCTGTACGTACGTGTGTCGGGGACTCGCACATTGCTATCCAGCACGCACGACCCCATCATCATGTAAATTACGACATGGACCGGGTCGTACGTCGCGTCGATCGCTCCGTCACATCAAGATCCCGTCAGTTCGGGAATTGTTAAACGCCTTCTCGTTATCCATGGCTCTAGATGAGTTGCGTTTATTTGCCCAGCCCTGCCGCCCTGGTAACACAAGTCGTCTCACAGCACGGACTCGATCAGTTGCGTTTATTTCCATGAACAGCGCGCAGCAGCTAGATTTTGATTATTTCGCGCGTCCAATCCAATTCGCGTTCGATCGTCAGCAGGCCGAGCAAGAGCAGGTCCACCACACGTATCTACGCAGTCAAACACACACGCTGTATCTGTGTGCTGTGAAGCAAGCAACCTGCGAGCACCGGCCGCCTATATATTCATGTTCACCATGCCCCTTCTCTTCACCCATCATCCAAGCTAAGCTAAGCTTGCCCATCGATCTAGGTACTCGATCACACCTCGACCGCACGTCGATTCTTACATACTCGAGCTGCTTCGTTCTGATCGAGGACACATTTCAAACCAAGTCATAATAGTTTGTAGGCAGCAGGTAGCCATGGCAAGCAGCAGGTCTTGCAAACTCCTCCTTGCTCTCCTTGTCACAGCAATGGCGGCGTCGCCTCTAGCGCTCGCGTACGACCCGAGCCCTCTGCAGGACTTCTGCGTGGCCGACACCGCCGTTACATCCGTGTTCGTGAACGGACAGGTGTGCAAGGACCCATCGCAGGTGACCGCGGGCGACTTCGCCTTCTCGGGCCTGCAGAACGCCGGCAACACCGCCAACGCGTTCGGCTCCAAGGTGACGCTGGTGGACGTGCGCGCGCTGTCGGGGCTCAACTCGCTGGGCGTCTCCATGGCGCGCCTCGACATCGCGCCGGGGGCTTAACCCGCCGCACACGCACCCGCGCGCCACCGAGGTGCTCACCGTCGTCCAGGGCCAGATGTACGTCGGCTTCCTCGCCACCGACGGCACGCTCTTCGCCAAGGTGTTGAACAAGGGCGACGTCTTCGTCTTCCCCAAGGGTCTCGTCCACTTCGAGTTCAACTCCGGCGCCACACCCGCCGTGGGAATCGCCGGGCTCAGCAGCCAGAACCCTGGGCTTATCCGCGCCGCGGACTCGCTCTTTGGTGCCTCCCCCGCCATCACCGACGAGGTGCTCGCCAAGGCGTTCAGGATCGACAACGCCACCGTGCAGAGGATCAAGGCGCAGTTCGCCACCAAGAAGTAAATGGACTGCTGCTAGGTCTCCGTGTTTATCCTGGCCTACTCTCTGCACTACATAAATATTGCGGGGGCATCAGTTATTCGTCATCAAATTGTGATTGTTTGATTTTTATTGTGTGCATTAATTCGTCATGTCCTTGATGGATAAATAATTCTATTTTTTTTTCCGAAAGTAGTGGAACAGCGCAACTATAATTTACTGTACATCTTAGTAAAATAATCGTATCCCCTTTAATTACCCATTTCTTAACGGCAGCACTGTTGTTTAATTTGATTATGTGTTCAGTTGAAGCTCCAGTATCCTTTGTATTCTAGGGCTTGTTTGGTTCAGGATTCACCTCAGGGTATTCCAAGAACATTTTTTTTCCATTAACAAGAATTGAGGGCATGTATAGGAATAGATATTTTAGTGTAAGCATATTTATGTTGCAGAGGAAATATGGGTATTTCAACGGGACCCAATCCCCTATTCCCCGGGGAAATATTCCATTAGGGACGGGGATGGTGGAGAATTTATGCCACGGGGATGGAATTGGTAGAAACACTATCCCGTCGGGGATGGCGGGGGACGGATGTTTCTCATGCCACATCGCTCTCCCGCAAAGCCCATGTAAAGGCCCAATAACTGGGAAGTATACAACGCACCGTCTCCAACCCTAATTCCCTCCTCTACTCTTCCGGTCTTCATGAATCCCGTCGCCGGCCAAGACTTCCCGCGGCGCTTCACTCCTCCACTCCAATCCCGCTCCCAGCCCACCGCCCGCCCAAGGGTTCCCGCGTCGGCCGCCCGGGGGATCCCGCCGCCGCCCCCCAAATCTCCACGCTTCACCTCGAACGCTGGTCCGGCGACATGACGCGAGTCCGCCTTCGCGATTGCGACTCGAGTCCGCGCCTAGGAGGTGCTATCGAGCCACCGCAAGCCCTTCGCAGAACAGCCCTCGGCCACGGTGCTGGCGCGATCGCGCTGCCTCTCCATCGACGGCAGACAACGCGCTTGCTTGCGTGGCTCTCCATCGACGACTCCATGACATGGCCATGCGGGACGGGGACCCCGTCGGTCACGAAATCCCCGCTCGGGGGCGAGGGGATGGGGAGAAGTCTCCCCGTGACCGTTCAAGGGAAGGGGATGGGGAAATTTTCCTCCACGGAGACGGGGATGGGGAGGCAACCTCCATTTTGCCTGGCACGCCCTGTTACCAAGGCACATATGTGTACTCTCTATAGGGTGGACATGTCGACAATGTTGGAAGGTCTGCGTATTTATATCGATGCTTCTCCGTTACGGATCAAAATTCTATTTTTAACAGGAATGCAGGTCTTGGAGTCTTCCTTATCGTAACAAGATCCCAGCAAAAAATTTCAATGTTTATATTAAAGCTTCCCTCCTCACCGCTTCCTCAGTTTTTTTCACCGCAGAGGCGGCTGCTCTTGCATTTGCGGGGGCTATTATTGACAAAGTTGAATATCATAGAAGCAACTTTCCTCTCGTACAACCAAAGACTGGTCACCTACATCAACTTCGAAAAGCACAACGCCTATTCCTATGTGGGATGCCAAATTCTACACTCAAACCTTCATCAATGCAGGGCAAGGCAAAAGCTTCAAGGTCTACAAGATCCCTAGGATTCTTAATAGGGCGGCTCATGTCCTAGCAACACAAGCTCGCAATCATCAAAACTTTGTACCTAATGTAGGCGTCAAATTGTCGAAACTCTTCTCATATCTCGAGCTGCCCTATCCGGGATGCTCTTGATCATGTACTTTGGGATAACTTATCCCAAATATAGTTTTATGAAGCATGTTTGTTATATAAAAAAAAGAACTAAACGTTGGTACAACAAATTTACTGCCCTCCTTACCTTTATGTGGGCCTAAACGGCATCACAAACACTGCATGCACGGTATACATCCATGCGTCTTTCGTATGGCAGAAATGGTAAACGGTTCGAATTAAGAAAATTGGTGTTAACAAGAGATAGGCTATATGGCTCGACATACAAAACACTCCATACGGGCTCTTAACCCTGTGCCATGATCGTTCAAGATATGGGAATCCTAGGCGCACTATGGGTTAAGATGTTCCTATGGCTCGCAGTACACCGGCATCATTGGACGCGGACCGGAGACACAGGCACAGTCTTGACACACAAAACATCTGCCTGCTGTGCGACCAAGAGCCCGAGACAATTAACAATTGTTCATATCATGGTTGTCTGCTCCCATTCTAAACAGATTTGGCGGCATGGGGCTGCCCGTAGAGCGCCGCTGGAAGTGCTACCGCTTCTCCAACCAACCGTTCAATGCTAGATTGGTGGGACACTAGAAAAAGTCACGGCGTTGCCGGCCAGTGGACGTGGCCTTTGTACTGTTGAAGTTGATGGCTGGGAAGTCAGAGAAGCAACGGACCATCTCCAATCTGCAAAACAGAATAGGCAGCAACACACTGAACTGAAATGGATACATCCATACATATTAGAATGATGTGAGATGGCAACACTAAGGATATATGCTTCATAATGAATGTGGGAACTAACATGTATAAATCAGGCATCCTCATTCCATTCAACACTGCTAAGTGATTGAGGTCGTAAATAAAAGGCAGTAATGCCATCTTTAGTAGCTTAACTGGGAAAAAAGTTGCAAACATTTGATAAAGTTTTAGCCTAATGCTGAGCATACAAATTGGTAGTTGTTCAACGCAGAAGCCGACTACCATGCTACATATACAATTGCTCATGTTTAATTTCAGATCTTTTTCACCAATATGTGTTACTGATTATGTCAAAGAGCATATTATTATTAGTAATGATGAGGGCTGTGAAAGGGATTCTATGAGAAGAGCGGCATATTATTATTAGTAATGATGAGGGCTGTGAAATGGATTATATGAGAAAAAGTCATTAAAACTGTCAAGATCCTTGCTTCCAGGTTTCTGATGCCTAGGATCATCTATCTATCTGCAGCACTCAGGAAGCCTATATCTAAAATAATCATCTTATCTGCAAATACATACAATGCCATAACTCTTCAAAATGAGTTTGAAGATCGAATATGATCAAACGTAAGATAGAAGGAGCAACATGGCCAACTCTTGTCCCATTGAAGTTTCATATAACAGTACTCGCTAATCTAAAAATGATGCATTCAATGCTCTATTGCTCTTCTGCAAATAAAAGAACCAACACGATGGACCATTAGTTGTTTGTGTTTAGTATAGTTATTTTTTAAGAGACCATTAGTTGTTTGTGTTCAGTATAATTATTTTTGAAGAGCACAAGTGCCTTTGAGGTGTTTCATGGATGTGCCTACCTCATCATTTGCTCTTTGTGAACATGAGTCTTGTGTGCTCCTGAAATCAATATCTTACAGATTCATTGGCAGACCCCATACAGTTCTGCAAAAACAAAACAAATGATTATTATTTATACCTTTGTGTTTCATCAGCTTGGTTACATTATGCTGAGTCAGGTGAGGTCTATGCACACATGACACTGTTGCTACTAAGCCTGATAATAAAGTTTGTTTTACTTTCTCATCTATTAATGGTTCTATGGACTGCATTCGACTTGTATTATACAATTCATGAAATAGTCTTATATACAAGTCTGACAACAATAACTTAGAATTAACTTATCTACAGATCAACAAAAGGCCAAAGCACCATCTTTGCTAGAGAACCTGCACTTTTTTTCCTGGTATGGCATTCTTTCAGAATTTCAGAGCTAGGACTCAATTTTCTCTTTATTTTTTAATGAATTTGTATATGTGTATGTGTATGGCCAAATATATGGATGCCATAGGAATGCCAAGAAAATTCTATTGCATGATAACTAATGGGTACCTATTTTGCCAATCATGCTCCTTATCTCAAACCAAATCCCACTTACCACTTTATTGTTCGGATTTTATAACAATTCAAATAGAAAACAGATTTGGTTACAAACTTATTCCACTTTCTGTTTAGTAGTGAAATTTTAAGATAACCTACAAACTGAACGTTAAAAATCTAAAAAGACGGTATACCAATTTCAACAATTATGTGTACCACTAATTTGCAAAGTAAACTCTACCGCTTAGTTAAAACTAAGAATTCATTTTGATACGATAGGGCACAATTTTTATATTTTCATGAAGGGATCTCCAAATAGGATGCAGTCAAACTCAACTAAAGATTTGGGTCTCAAATTTAACATAGGGATCTCACACGCTTCGGAGAAATAAATCTCATTGCCAAACACCATCTTTCCCTAAATACTATCTACATAATGTAGTAGGAACATCAGACTACAAGAGCCACTACTCAAAATAGGTGTCTGATTAGCCACTGTATGTATATAGTTCAACATTTTTTGCCACAATGGGATGGCCAATGCAAAGGGCACGCGGCAATGGGAGGGCATTGTGCCATCTATTTTTTTTTTTCGCGATCGGGCCGTTCACCCGTTTTTTCATTAAGAGGAGGAAAACCAAATCCAAGGCCTAGTACAAACTATCAAACTAGATGTCGAGTGGACATCGCAAAGACGGAAGAAAACCTGAAAAAAACTAGAACAACGAACGAACAAAAACCAAAGGAAGATGAGAAAGGCCATCGGCCACAAAGAGATCCTGAAGCACCGCCTTTGAACTAATACATGAAGCTCTGTTGCGACCAAACCCGACAACACCGGCATCAAAGTCTTGAAGCCCGCCTGTATCCATAGGTAGCCCGCCTGCCATCTAAATTGTGTACTGTTAATTAAGACAAACAACACTTAGTTACTGTAAAGTAATGTTTCCAAAATCACTACAAAGAATTTAACATTAATGCATCCATGAGTTTCTGTGACCATGATTCATCTTCATCCATATCTAATTGGTCTCACTTTCATATATATAGATCAACAGTTCTAAGTCACCCATGGTGTGAAAACGTCAAGGTTGTAGGTAAGCTCCACATAGCACCAGCTTTCTGAAATAAACCATGCTAGGGTACAGGTCTGTGATTCCAAAAACTGAATCCACGTTAAAGACTAATGCATGTACTCACTAAACTGTGGCAGCACAAAATTTCACGAACCCATGGCCCATGGGATGGGAATGCGAGTTCCTTCTTGCATCAGCCAAAGATGTTCAATTGAGAGTTTGAGACAGAGGGACGGGGAAGTTACCTGAGGAAGGTGAGGCGTCGGGCGGAAATGGCGCGCCCCATCCTGCAGCGACGACTGCTGCGACGGCGCCGATGCTGAAGAACAGAGCGCTCCCGCGAGCGGGGAGCGGCGTCTCGTAGCAGCAGCGCGCTGTGCTCCGCGGTACTTGCGGCGGAGGTGGAGGAGGGTGGGGAGAAAACCCGAGCGGCGTGGGGAGTGGCAGCTCCATTAGCTCCGATAGCTGGGCGCCGACCAGGGCTGGGCTGCGCCGGGCTCGCGGCGACCAGTTGCGCTCTTCGCAACCTCGGGAGGTGAGAGGGCGGCGTGAATGCGGCGGCGACGCGGCCTAGCCGGTTGGTGCGCCCGAAGCGGGGGTGTGGCGAGCGAAGGATGGGGCGGCGCCGCCCAGAGAGCGGAGGAGGAAGGAAGAAGTAGCGACGGCGGGCGGAGCTATCTAGGCCGTTCGTGAGCCCGATCCGACGGCCAAGAAAAGCGCGCGACGTGGCCGCGCTAGAAAGCCTGCTTTTGGTGCATAAATCCTATTAAGGAGATATGGCACTCAGAATGGACTGCAAGCTGCAGAAACTTATATATATTCATAGATTATATAAGTTTGATCATTTTTTAAAGGCAATCATTAAAATAAATTTTTCCCGAAGAGAAGCATCTTTGCTTTGACACATTATATGAAGACTGACTAGCGTGTTTGGTTCCCTACATCCCCCTCAACCAAGCTCCCGGGATGTAGGGAACCGGTGTTTGGTTCCCGCCCGGCCCTGCGCGTGGATTCCCTCCCTCCCAGCCAGGCTCGCTTGAAACGCCGGAATCGACGTTCCTCCGCAGCCTCCCACGATGCAGGGCGGCGTGCGCCGCGAGGCGATTTCGGCCGGGCGAGAGATGGCGCCGAACTTCGCTAGGGTTACCTCCCCATTCCCGCCATTCACCGCGCTATATATCCCCTCCCCAGCAGACGCCTCTCGGTTCTTCCCTTTGTCGCCTCCCTTCGGCGGCGCTGGTAGGTGCTCCGCCGCCTTCCCCTCTTCTGCACGCCGTGCTTTGTTCTTTAGTAACATCCTCATGCTTTTTTGATCCGGTTGTTTTGTACTAAATCCGCTCCAAATTGTAGGTCGTTTGACTTTTTCAACCTTAACTTTGACCATTTGTCTTATTCAAAAATTTATGCAAAACATCAATTCATTTGTTGTGGCATGCTTTATTAATAAAAGTTTTTAAAATCACTTAAATTGACTATGTTTGCACATTTTTTTTTTTTAATAAAATGAGCTCGACCTACAATTTAGAACGGAAGGAATAGGTGCTGTGGAGCTGTGCAGGCAAATGGGTTCTTCCCCTTCTTTGTCCGTAGATTCTTCCCGATTCCGAAGCCCTAGCTCGCCTAATGGAAAAAAGTTCGATGCAAAGCTTAACAATCTGAGTACTTAGGTAACAAACCTGCGTTTGAGCTAGGCTGGGCTGTGTAGCCAACCAAACACAAATTCCCAACCAAACACACCCTTAAAACATCACAACGGGCATCCAACAGGGATGAAGTCAACGCCCAGCGGGGGTCTTTGAGCCCCCTTAGTGGAAAAACTCTGAACGCGAACTGCACCGGGGTCTCGCGGCTTACTGGAGTGAAGCTGCAAAGTGCAGTCCCCATCGTGGGCCGTTGTGCCTCGAGTATATAAGGCACATAGCGTGGACCAAAACCCCACTCAAGCGCTGCATGCTCACCGAGGTAAAGATGTTCCAAATACCGTGCATGATGCCTGCTTTGTTCGATCGATCGGGCCATATTTTTGCAAATTGCTGGTATTTTGCAGGATCAAGATGGCGGTGCTCGGGACATCCTCGCAATGCTGCCAACAAATTTGACCACTGCCTTATTCAAAAAGTTATGTAAAATATCATTTCTTTTGTTGTGACATGCTTTATTTATCAAAGGTCCTTAAGAATGACTTAAATTTGACTGTTTTGCACAAATTTTTTCAATAAGACGAGTGGTCAAACTTGAGGTTGAAAAAGTCAAACAAACTACAATTTGAAACAGAGGGAGTATAAAAGAAGACACATAGGGGGAGTATCTTTGTTTTCACTAGATGGCGGGTGAAAGCTTCTCGTGTGGGCAACTACAAAAGAGGTCGTGTCTTCTTTTTTTTTGTTGGGAACAAAAGCTAACCCTAATCTTCCTAGACGAATCCTAATATAGTGGGATATGTACACCAGCCGCCCGAATCCACGGGTCCCCAACCCTCCGGCGTCGACGAGGTCACCGGAGGCGGAGAGGAGCTAGCAAATTCGACGCCGGACATACATGTGCCCTGGCAGAACTTCGAAGGTTTTAGATCTGGCTTCTGATTGAAGCTCTATGAAACAAGATCTCGTAAAATGAATATAAAAGAAGACACATAAGGGATTGTCTTTTTTTACTAGATGGCGGGTGAAGGCTTCTCAGGTGTGGGAAATTGCAAAAGAGGTCGTGTCTTCTTTTTTTTGTTGGGAAAAAAAAAAAAGCTAACCCTAATCTTCCTAGACGAATCCTAATATAGTGGGATATGTACACCAGCCGTCGAATCCACGGGTCCCCCAACCCTCCGGCGCCGACGAGGCCACCGGAGGCGGAGAGGAGCTAGCAAATTCGACGTCGGACATACATGTGCCTTGGCAGAACTTCGAAGGTTTTAGATCTGGCTTCTGATTGAAGCTCTACGAAAACAGTATCTCGTAAAATGAATATAAAAGAAGACGCATAAGGGAGTATTTTTTACTAGATGGCGGGTGAAAGCTTCTTAGGTGTGGCCAATTACAAAAGAGGTCGTGGTTTTTTTTTTTTTTTTGCTGGGGACAGAAGCTTCATTCATTAAGGTGATCTATTACAATCGGATTATAGACAATTCTGCAAGAAACACGGGAGAGATTGACAAACAAAATCATAAAAAAGAAGCTAAAAGTGTTACCATGGGGAATTAATCCCCAAGAGGTCTACGTCACCTCATCATCATCATTGTGCTGTTCATGTGTCTGATCCAAATCCGTAACCATGCAAGTTTTGATTTCACTTTTTAAATTTGTATCTCCTTGCATAGATTTTTATTGCATCTCAAAATTTATATGAAAGTATATAGAACTTTTCATCTACCGACTACCATTCATGTTTCTTTTGGAAATTTTTGGGCACATTTGATTTGTTCTGTTTGAAATGAGCACTGAATTGAAGACGCACTCGCTCTGCCACCTCTGTTTGGAGACGGTTCCATTCTCAGGTCTAATGCATTGGACTAGCCCATCTTGCAAATGAAACTCGTACCGTGTATGCCCTTCCCCGTTAATCCAAGGCGGAACCTACAGTGCACGGCGTTTTTTTATTTATTTGCATTTGCAAGCGAGAGTTCATGGGTGGCCTGGCCACTAAAAATCCTTGCAAGTATAAAGGAGACGACGTTGTGAAGTACTACTTCAATTAAAGCATGATACGGTAATATAGTAGTTTTGATTTGAACTTGATGCAGAAACGGGCACACTGCAGCGACATAGAAAATCAACGGACCGGATGCCGTCGACGTGCCTACGCGTACACGGCGGCGGCAGCGGCGGCGGCTATAACCTCGAGACCTATGCCCACCACGGCTACAACGACGGAGATGCAGGACCTAGCGTCCTCAGGAATGCTATCACGCAGAGCCGGGTACACGGCCTTAAGGAAGGCGATCATCTCCAAAGCCACTCGTGCGGCGCGCGGGGCCTGCGCAGCAACCATGGAACCCTGCGAGCCCGCCAGCGCTCCGCATGGAGTGACAGAAACGATAGGCGCCGACGGAGGAGCACGGGCCGACGCTTTAGACAGCACGGCGTCGTGCCCCGCGTCCTGTGCAGCAGCAGCATCGTCCACCTCCCGCTTCGCCGCTGCCGCTTCCCTGTCGCCCCGCAGGTGGCGCACCAGCGTCAGGACTTTGTCCTGACGAGTGCCGCCGCTGCCTTGAGCTTCTCGAAAACAAACGAGGCGACCCTGCAGACGGGCTTGACAACTCGATCCTTGACAAATTCCGCGACGGCTTCCTTGGCTTTGCGCACGTAGTTCATCACCACCTCAGCCGCGTTTTGGACGGCCGCCAACGCCTGGCCGATCTTGACCCCGACCAGCACGCCAGCACCGAAGATTTTGGAGGCAATCCCGGCTGCAGGCAGCAATGCGATGCTCGCCGCGGCACCCATTATTGGATTGCCTCTTCCTCGATCGCTCGCAGTCGCAGCACAGCCTGCCTCTGTAGTGTTGGTGTGGCCTCTGCAAACGGGGGAGCGGGGAAATTTATAGACACAGGACACACCCGGGCGCCCCGGCCTAGCGGTGACGACGTCGCATGCACACTGGATTGGGAATATGCAGCGTCGGATGGGGATGGGAAAGCGTGCACAAACGAACCTCGAGTTGACGCAAGGTGGGCGCGTGGTACCAGGCGTCGCCGGCGTCCGTTTGGTTCAGCGCACAGCTCACGAGGAGACGCCGCCCGGCGGACTGCACGATGCGAGTTTATGCTACGAGTCGTGAACGGGCCTTGCGACGCACCCAACTGACGCCATTGTCCAGGCACCTCCAACAATACTATCTAAAAAACTAGATTTAGTTATTTCTATTCTACCTATATTTTTCTTCCAACTCCAACACGACTATCTAAAAATATGGCACCTAAATTTGGCTTTTACGGTCAATGACACGCAAGACCCTCATGTCATCCATCTCCCCTTGTGGCCATCGACGAACTTCGGCCATGGATAGCGGCCGGCGTCGGGGAGTTGCTGGCCGAGTTACAAGGGCGGGCAGGGGAGGTGCGCTGCAGAGGAGCAGCGCCGGCGAGCCCACCACGTGGGGGGGGGGGGTCTGGGGGAGTCGCGCCCGGTGGTGGAGGTTGCGCCCGCGGGAGGTCACGCCGACCGGGAGGCCCGCTGGGCGGAGGTCGTGCCGGCTGGGAAGGCCCGCGCAGGGGTGGTCGCGCCCGCCGGGAGGCACGCCCGCACAAGGGAGAGCCGCCGGAGCCTCGCTGCACCGCCGGCCATGTGCCAAACTGGGAGGAAGGGAGCCGCTTAGGGAGGACCGCCGACGCCGCTGGGGATGGGAGCCGCCACCGAGGGGACCGCCGCCTCCGGGAGGGCTCTCGAAAAGCAGAGGGCCGCCGTAGGCGAAAGGGGAGAGCTGTGGTAACGGGGAGAGCGGCGCTGTGCGTATGAGGAAAGGAGAGGTGCGTGGAGAGAGAAATTTTAGCCGCCCAGGTTTGTTGGCCCAACAATAATCGGTAGAGGTGGTGAGAATTTAGGTAACCAACAAATTTGTTGGGCTAAATAGGTAGCCCTGTTGGAGCTGTGTTTTTTGCTCCACTAGCTAAATCTGGGATAGATAGTCTCTTTAGGTAGCCTTTGTTGGAGATGCTCTCACCGATAACAAGCGGACGGAGAGTTACACAATTTTTACTCACTAGTAGTATATCCCATCAACCGCTCAAAATTTTATACTATTATGTATTGTTTAAATACAAAAATATAAAAAAACTGTACTAGAGCCGGTACAATAATGGGCTATAAGACCTAGTCAACAATTTTGATGACGTCGAGGAGAGACGGGAGGAGAGAGAAGAGAGCTCGGCTCTTATTCTAGCATTAAGCTGGCCACGAATGTATACTAGTATGCATTAGTGAGTCCCAATATATATGGATGGGAGGACGAATAGGAAAGAGAAGAGAAACAAATAATGATAAATAAATGAAAAAAGTCTACGTAACCCTTCATCTATTGCAACTCTTCACCCCATAAACTTTAAAATCAGGTATTTAATCCCCTTACCTTTGCAAAACAGATTAAATAACCCCTATAGTGATTTTGCTTAGTGGTTTTGCCATGTGGACCTACTAATGTGGATTTGCAGCCAGCAAGCTGACGGATGACGACCTCAACACCCTCGGCGTTGCTATGGCGAATTTGGAGATCTTGTCGCTGGCCTCCGTCGTGAGCAGAGTTGCCTCCCCGCTGCTGGCATGTACCCGCATCAGCCCCATGTTTCTTGGTTTTGTGTCCATGCCGGCTGTAAGCCCCACTTCTCCTCTCTCTCCCTCACTTCTCTCCTCCACATCATCATTTAACCGGAACTACAGCCCTTCCATAATACTTGCTCTAATGTCTGGGCTTTCAGTCGAAGAAATGCCGTTGCAGACTTATGTTTCCTGCCGGTTATGCTCATTCTTTTTCTTTCAGTTAAATTAACAAAGCAACTGCAATTCACCCCACTACCCAAATCTCGAAGCATCTATCCAACTCCGTGCTGAATCACCGGTACGACAGACGTATACGTTCCTGGATGCTGCCACCACGGACGGTTCTTTCTACGCTAGCTTAACGAGCCTTTGCATGCCAACGATCTATCTGCGCGGAACAGCGACCATAGGTGTTCATGTTGACCATGCCGCCTCCAGCATCTTGCCGCCCGTGTTCTTGAATGCATGCAATGCAGAGCAGATCGTCCAGATCAATGAGTGATGGACCCGAGGAATGAACACCGAGCATGGAGGTAAGGAGAAGACCAGCCACTTACGAGCGAGGCCCACTTGTGAACCATCCACGTCAGCTTTAAATCCACATCAGCAGGTCCATATGACAAAAAACACTAAGCAAAACCGTCATAGGGGGTTATTTAAACTGTTTTGCAAAGGTTAGGGGATTAAATACCTGATTTTAAAGGTTAGGGGGTGAAGTAATCCAATTATAATAGGTGAGGGGTTGTTTAGACTTTTCCTAAAGAAATTTTGTAGACAATTAGAAGACGAGTTATTGTATAACTTGGCTCTTGTTACTTAGCTTATATGGCCAAACACTTGACTCTATTATTAGCCATGCTCTTCTTATCACTCTCTTTGTATATCTATGTACTCCCTCCATCTCAAAAAAGAGTGTCTTTTTTTTTTTTTACTTTCGGACATCATGTTTGATCGCTTCGTTTTATTCAAAAATTTTACGTCAATTATAAAATTAATAAATCAGTATTAAAGTATCTCTAATGATAAATAAATCATAAAAAATAATATTTATAAAACTTTTTAAATAAGACGATGATCAAATATCATGGATAAAAAAAAATCTAAAATGACTTTTTTTTTTTGGAGGGAGTAATCTCTATCTGATTTTGAGAGATTATCGATTACTCGCTCCGTCAGGTCTCTCTTTTGTGATAATGAGAGTGTCACAAGACTTGGTAAGAACTTAGTTCAGCAATCTCGCACCAAGCACATAGATATCTGTCGTACCTTCCTTAAAAATCATGTTGCTAAGAATAACATCTTGCTAGATGGAGTAAGGTCGGAAGATCAATTGGCTGATATAACAACGGCGTAACCAGTGTCATAGGCTCCTGCACTGCACGGGGTCTAGGGAGAGGTGATGCGCGGGGTCTGGGGAGAGGTGATTAGCGTCAGGCCTTACCCACACACTGTATAATGTGCAAAGGCTGGGGCTCGAATCCTGGACGTTCCGGTCACAGACGGTAAAGCACTACCGCTTGCACCAGGGGTCACCCTGATCACTTGGCGGATATATAAAAAAAATAGATGAAGCACGGTTTTGGTACGTAGAGGAACGAGCTCAATGTGCTTTATCTATCTAACTTTGTTTAAAAATGTGTTGTACCTTACATTGCATTTGCATAATATGTCATGTGTAAATACTTATATAGCAATTAGGGTTTGTCTAAGGATAACCGTAGAGACGAAAAACATGTGTGGAGAAGCTTGAATAAGGTCAAACTTGATAAACATTAGTTTAAACTCTTGTATTGCATTGCATATGCATGGTTGTTGATTTATCTCATTTCTTTTTTGATCAAATTGACTGGCACGCCGACGAACAAGACCAGCTTGTTGTGTGTGCTGCACGTGGTTAGATTTTTGCATCAACGTCTTTCGGGTCTGATGCTTGAGTCATCTAAATTTGTATTTGCTCTTTTACCTCTTAACGAAACACGGTCCACACTAACATGTTCTCAGAAAAAAAAAACCCCACATTTTTTCATGTCTATTCTAAACCCACAACTATTCAATTGTTTATTTAACCATTTTTATCTCACATAGATTTTTGTTGCATCTCAAATTTTATATGAACAAAGAAATTTTCATCATCTATCCGTTCATATTTCTGATGAATCTGTTTGGGGCATATTTGGTTTGCTCGTTTTGAAATGGGAGCACGTGAAGGGGGAGGAGCTTTGAATATGTCACCAACCCACTGCCTATCTATTGTTAGTGAATCGGTGCGCGGACGAGGAGAGCCGTTGCGGGCGCGCGCTAGGCGACGCGGCGGGCCCCCGCCGCCGCCGGGCGGCGCCGACGCCGCTCCGGGGCGGGCCCCCGCCTCCGGTTCGTCCCCCACCCCGACTCCCTTCGCCCTCCCACTTCCCCTCTCCCTGCTCCCGGCCGCATCCGGCGCGGGAGTCCCGTCGTCAACGCCACCGCCCGCCGCCCGGCGAGGCGCGGCCCATGGCTGCCATCGCCGCCCGTTCGGGCGGGGCTGCGGATCGCCGCAGCGCCACCGGATCCGGCGGGAGTCAGCGGTGGGCGAGCCCGGCGCTGCCAAGCGCTCCGGGCCGGATCCGGAAGCCGGGGTCGCGGCTCCCCAGCCGTCGTGGGGTCCGTCCTCCTCTCGCCGGCGGACCCTGGCGCCCTTCCGTCCGTGGGAGAGGGCGGGGCGCGGCCTCACCGCGCGCCCGCCGCCTTCGCCCGGAGGGACCCCACCCTGCCTCGTCAGCGTCGCCCGCCGCCCGACCCGGCGTGGGACGCCGCCCTCCCCGGGGATTTGGGCGATTTCGGGCCCGAGTCTACCCCTGTCGCGGACGGCCGCGTCCAGCCGGACCTCGAGCTACTCTTGGCCGGCGATGGGTTGCGGGTCGGTTGGAGCCCGACGTCGTCCTTGTGCGGCCCTCCGCTCCGACTCTCGCCGACTCCCTCCAGCCCGTGCTCGGACCACCCTGCTGCGGTGGTGGATGTAGGGATACCGGCTGGCGAGGAGCTCTTCGCCTTCGAGGGCGTCTCGACAACGGCGAAGGCCTCGGGGCGATCCTCTTCCCTTCCTCCTCCGGAAGGCGAAGCACCTGCGGTGTGAGACCTCCGTGATGAGGAGGGGCGGGGTGGAGGACGTGCGTGTACCACTTGTCCTCACGCTCACGCCGCCCCTCATCGACCGCCCGACCCGGTGGAGTGAGCCCGCCGCCGCCGCCGCTGCTGCCCCCTTCGTGGAGGCCGAAGTTGGTGGTCGTCGCCCACGGCGGTCGCCAACGACGGCGACGGCGGAGGAGGAGGAGGACCACGACGGCGTCGGAGCGTGTGCTGTGCATCGTCGTCTTGGTCCATTTGCACGGCGGGTCTTCTTGCGCCTTGGTCCCACCTCTTCTTCGGCACCACACTCCTTGCACGCCGCGCCCGTCGCGCGCCGATGGTTTCACTCTTGTTGTAAGTCGTCGACGTGGCCGTCGCCCGGGCCCGTGCCACCCTCGTCACACCGGCGACCCGTGCCGAGCTCGCCGCGTCGGCCTCTGCTTCAACCGCCCGGGCGGAGGATCACCTTGCCGCCCAATGCACCTCCCCGTCGCGTTGCCTCTCCCGCCTCGGCCACGAGGCACCGGGCTAGAGACGCAAAGCAACACCACCTTCGCCGTCCATCTGGCGCCGAGGGGCTTGGCGCCCGGTCGCAAACGCCCTCGATCCTTGTTGGGCGAGATCATTTGTCCCCCCCTCGGCGACAGCGCGCAAGCGCGCTTAGGTGGCCCCTCCGACCCGACATTTCGAGGGCGCCTACGGGGGGGGGCGTATGTGGCGTCGCCTTCGACGCCCGCACCGACGCGGCTTCGCGAGGCTCACGACATTACCATCGACATGGTGGCAATGCATCCGTCACGGAGCGCCAGGCGGCGTCCGCCGTCGCTGCGGCCACCAGCGCCCGGCGCATGCCATCCTGGAAGCCAACTTCACCAACGAGGCTGCTACGGACCCACTCGCACCTCTGGGGGCAAGGCCCGAGGATCCCCGTAGTTTGGGTTGACCCCATGCTGGATGAGGTCGCGGCCTTCTCTACCGCGCGCTCTTACGCTTCCGTGGAGAACCAGCCCGGTGGAGGATCTCCTTCGCCACCCCGTGTGGTCCAGCTCAACCGCGGTTCGCGTGTTTGAGCTGGTTGGTGAGGATGCGCTTGACCTGGTTGGTGAGGCGCGACGGGGGGTGCTACGACACCTTCCCGCCCCGTGGTCGTGGCTCCGTCGGGTCCCCGGACAAGCTTGTGCGTCGCCGCCGAGGGCGACTCCTCTAACGATGTCGATGCTCCGCCGCTGCTGTCCTTGGATGATGTTGCGGCTGCCCATGCTACCCGCTCGGTGCGAGGAACGGCCGGTGACGGATGTTTGTCCGCCCATTGCAACTCCTCTTGTGACGCGGCCAAAGGGTAAGACGCCCAAGACACCGGCGTCCGTGCATTCGCTCTGGCGCAGCGGCCGCCTTGCGGTCAAGTCACGGAGCCCAACGCGACACTACAGGCGCAAAAAGGTCTTGCTGAAGAAGCTCGGAATCCTTGTGCACGAAGACGCCGTGCCGAAAGTGACATTGTGGCCCGGTTCAATGCGGGCTTCAAAGGGGACATGACGGGCGCAAAGCAACAGCGCTAATAAGGCTCTTTGGGGAGGCTTTGATGTCACCATCTTTGGACCTCAACCTATCCGGTTTGGAGGAGGAGGTAGGTGCTTAGGTGCATTCCTCTCGGCAGACTACTTTGTGTCGCAAGTCTGTTGCAATGTAATCCAAGTTTTTAGATCCAATAGTTGGTTGGTTCGGTTGGTAAGCTGGGTTACCTACCATCTTGGTTTGTACTTCGTTTGAAACTTTGTTTTATGTTTCCTCTGCTTAATGAAAAGTGCGCCGAAGGGCGTGATCTCGAAAAAAAATATGTCACCAACCCTCTCCCGCGGTTTTGAGGACGATTGGACTTCGTGAGCCCGTAGGTTGTAGCCCTATCTTATAGATTTCAGCAGGCCAACTCATCGTGTGTTCCAAGGGCAACCAACAATAATTGAAATTCATGTAGTATGCCGTTTACAATTATTCCGAGGGTAACCTATACTCTCTCCATAGTTGAAAAGAAAGACGTTTACTGACAAAGTGACACGGTCTCCAAAGCGCAACTTTGACTTATCTTTTCTATAAAAATATTTATTAAAAAAAATATATGTATACTTTTATGAAAGTATTTTTCAAGACAAATTTATTGATATGATTTTCACATTTCTAAACTCAATGGCCCAAACCTTTTCTAAAACATCTTTCTTTTTAACTATTTATTTTCCAATTTTGAATGCGATAGTACAGGTGTGGCCACTGAAAATTCATGCAAGTTTGAAGGAGACATTGACTTTCAATTGATGCATGCATGATACGTGAAGTAATGGTTCGGACTTATGGTGTGACAACACTGCAACGACATGACAAATCAATCAATGGAGCGGAGCCACCTTGGATGCCGTCGACGGGCCTACGTGTCCTTCACAAAAAGCTTTAGATGAAACGCGATTCTAGAAATAGAACAACAAGCTCAGTGAGCTTGATCTGTTTATCTTTGTTAAAAAGAGAGAGCCAATGTTGTACCTTGCGCTGCATTTCTATAATGTGTCATGTATAAATACTTGTATTGCATTTAGGGTTTGTCTAACCCAGATAGGGTAACCGCCAAAAATGCATGTGAAGAAGCTTGAATTGATAAACAATAGCTTAAGCTGTTGTATTGCATTTCTTATGTATGGTTGTTGCTTTATCTAATTTCTTTTCGGTCAGACTTGAGTCATTTATGTGTTCATCCACGGATAGAGGGAGCATTTGACGCTTCTAACGGTTAAGACCCCCTATTGTATGTGGCCACATGGTGCCTCCTCGCCGTCCTCCACCTATTTTTTTATAGGAGTTGGGAGAGTTACTAAAAGAAGAAAACAATCTATTTGATATTATGGACAACCGGTTACGATGGGACCGTTTCATTTTTTAGGATGGTCCGGCTTATTGTTCTTTCCTTGTGCTTATGTCGCTTTATAGCATCTCCAATGGTTTGGCAAATTGCACTTGGCAAAAGTTTCAATCTGCCAAGTCCATGAGATGTTTGTCAAGTTAAATCAAACCCCGTCTCCAACGGTTTGGCATTTTTAACTTGGCAAAACCCAAATTAGTGGTTGCATGCGGCATGCATGGGAGAGAAGCAGGCAGCGTCGAGAGGAGTTTTGCAAAGTTGAGATAACAAAATGGGAGGTCGCTAACCAACTTCTAGGAGAGACATAATTAACTGCATTGATCTCGGTAGCTACGCCACCCACGGAATTTAAAGAGCCTAAAGGAGCATGGGTCATATATTCTGCTCACTTGGCAAATATGCGCGGCTTAGACCCTCAAATGCCAAGTCTCACCAATTTACCAACCCAAATGTCAAACCATTGGAGAGGACAATTCATAGATTTTGGCATAAATATGGAATGTCAAGCCGAAATGCCAAACCGCTGGAGTTGCTCTTAGGGGGTTGGCTTACAGGTACTACTTATGTAAAATCAATGGATTGGCTAGTTCCTATTTGGACGGTTGCAATTTCTTAACCGCGGCAGTTTTCACACATGCCAATAGTTTAGAACACTCTTTGTTGCTACTATGGGGACCAAAAGCACATGGAGATTTTACTCGTTGGTGTCCATTAGGTGGTCTTTGGGCGTTTATTGCTCTCCATGGAGCTTTTCACTAATAGGTTTCATAAACTAGGTTCATGCCCGTGCGTTGTTACTGAATAGCTAAACTTTTATACTACAAAAATACACATATCGCACGATAAAATGGGGTGTTTGTATGTGGGGTGGGGGTTGGGGGGTGGGGGGGGATAAAATGGGGTGTTTGTATGTGGGGGGGAGGGTGTGTGTTAAAAGGGGGGCTTGTGCCCCCGGGTATGGATAGGCCGTGGTTGTTGAAGGAGTACTTAATTGGTTTTGAATTTGTATGCATTTAACTATTGTGAAATTAGTTAAAAAGCAATGTGAAACTATAACCTTAATGAGAAACTATGACTTTGAATGGTGGTCAAAGTTAATAAAAAGAAAAGTGTAGAAATGAAGCGATGTGGAAGGCTGATTTAGTCATAAATGCAAATATATCTGTGTGAAATAAAAGGGTAATGTTGTTTAATTGTTGAATCTTATATGAATGAATGGTCGTATAATTTTGCGTCCTCGTTGCCGTGTATCAATGGCAGAGTTCGTTTGTGGAAGCCGATGATGTCCTATTTCCAAAGATGGGAATCTAAAAGCAACTAGTGTACAAGATGACTTTGTGTATCAATATGGCAGAGTTCGTGAATCTAAAATCAACTAGTGTATGACTTAGTAATCAATGGCAGAGTTCGTTTGTGAAAGCCGATGATGTTCTATTTTCAAAGATGGGAATCTAAAATCAACTAGTGGACAAGATGACTTTGTTGTTGTATGTATAAGAATTCTTCGGTTCTGCTATTTATTTGCTGTATCTCCACCAAATAAAACTGAAGCTTCCCCATCACTAATACTGTTTTTCCTAGAGCAATTGTAGTGAATACCTGAATATGATGTGCTGCTACTCCAACTGAAAAGAACGGACTTCATTCTCGAATTGAAAAGAATATTGTTTTTGCTAGAGCAATTGTGTGGAGTTCCTGCATATGTGGCAACTTCACATGGGATCGAAAACGGAAAAAAAGAAAACCGGAACTGGATGAAAAGCCTGATAATGATCAGAATATGTTGGTATACTCGAGGGAAAGAGAGACGAGGAGGCAACTTCACAATGCTAGGGATCGAAAACGGAAAAAGAAAAACTGGATGAAAACAGGAGTATGAAAAACAGAACTTGCAATTCAGAATCCTTTTTTGAAACGAAAATTCAATCCAGAATCCTTTTTTGAAACGAAAATTCAATACAGAATCCTTGGCTGTTTTTATATAAATTACCTACCATGAACCGTTTCGTTGTTGAAAAAATGGGTAATGGGCAAACATGGGTATATGAACACCGCCACCGGCGATTTGAGGGCACGGGCTGCTTGCATTGAGTTGTGCGAAGCAGGCCCTTGGATAATTTATGAGGGCGTCTGTTCTCCCTCCCACATGCACACACGAGGTGGTGCTAAAAAGCGAAGGCAAAGTTTTTTTTTTCTCAAATACGTAAAAGGTTTGCGTACCATTATATTAAGAAAAATGTTACTTGTGGAGCACTAGATTTGGAAGCAACCAACGGTAATGAGCCGTTCACCCAATATGAATGGAGTCATCGCTAACTGAACTGAACTAACCAACACGCTATACGCCGATGCACGATTTTTGTTACATTATTGTTTTTTTTTCCTTCTTATTAATTGTTTTGTGAAGACGTGATTCTGCATAGATTAAAATCGAAGAGAATATAACTTTTACAATGTCATGTGTGGCCTGGCCACTAAAAATCCATGCAAGTATAAAGGAGACGTTAGATTTCAGGTGAAGAATTACTGCTTCAGTTGATGCATGAGCATAATACGGTGGTAATGGTTTGTACTTTCGGCAACAGGCGGATACAGAAACACAACACAGCAACGACATATCAAGTCAACGGACCCGAGCCACGCCCGTGGATGCCGTCGACGGGCCTAGGCGTCCTTCGCGTCCCACGGCGGCGATGGCCTCGAGACCAATGCCGACTGCGGCTACGACGACGGAGATGCATGACCTAGCGTCCAAAGGAATGCTGTCGCCCAGCGCCGCCTCCACCACGGTCTCAAGCAGCGACATCATTTCCGAAGCCCGTCGTCGCGGCGCGCGTGGCCGTGGTAGCCACGGAACCCAGCAAGGTCAGCTCTCTGCCGGTGCCGGGTGCGGTGGCGAGACGACAATGGCGAAGACGGAGGAGGAAGACCGGCCTTGACGTCCGGTAGTAGCCGCCGAAACCGGTGACACGGGCCGGCGCCCTTGACAGCACGACGGCCATGTTAGGCTCGGACCAGGCGAAGCTGCCGGCGCGTCGGCGCTTGTCCCAGGACCAAGCGTCCTTAGGAACCGCCTCCACCACGGTCTCATCAAGGAGGGCTATCATCTCCGAAGCCCGTCGTGCGGCGCGCATGGTCGGGGCAGCCACGGAACCCGGCAAGGTCTGCTCTCTGCCGCCGCGCCGCGGCAGAGACGACAATGGCGAAGAAGGAGGAAGGCTGGCCTTGAAATGGGCGACACGGGACGAAGCCAGGACAGCACGTCGCCGTCGTGCCCAGCGTCCGCTGAGCAGCGGCAGCACGGTCCGCCTCGCTCCTCGCCGCGGCGGCTTTCTTTGCGGCCAAGGAGGCGGCGCACCATCTTCATGACTACATCCTTGAGGAATGCTGCGGCTGCTTTGAGCTTCTCCAAAGCCCACGAGGCGAAACGCATGCGGAGGTAGCCCATCACGGCCTCGGCGGCGTCGCGAGATGGAGTCGGGGCGTCGTTGACAACGCCCGCGAGCCGCCTCTAACTTCATCCCGAAGGCCACGCCCGAGCTGAAGCTGCTCGCCGCGGATCCCATTGTTGCCTCTTCTTCTTCCTCGATCGCCGCAGCACAGCCTCCGCCTCAAAATGTCAACGGGTACCCGAAACCCGCTAACCCGACGGGTTTTACCCGATAAAAACGCTGGTATGGAACTAGTTTTCTACCCGTGGGTACGTTAATGGGCAAAATTCTTTACCCATCGGGTATGGCGGGTACGGGTGTGGAACTATAGTATCCATACCCGCGGGTATAAAATACCCGCAATAACAGCCTAAGAGCCCATGAATCTGGCCCATTGCAGCCCATGAATCTGGCCCATAGCA
Organism: Hyparrhenia diplandra; assembly: GCA_015847255.1. Taxonomy (NCBI): domain Eukaryota; kingdom Viridiplantae; phylum Streptophyta; class Magnoliopsida; order Poales; family Poaceae; genus Hyparrhenia; species Hyparrhenia diplandra. The sequence goes on along the minus strand of JADLZK010012231.1, from coordinate 355,683 downwards.
CCTCTAGTATATATATGGCTCTCAGTGAAGTGAAACCCTAACCTAATCCTCCCTTCCTTCTTTCCCCAGCGGCCGGCTGCCGCTTTCTTTCCGCGTGGGGCGACACGCATGGGTGAGGAGACCGCAACCGCGGGTCCGCGACCGCGTCGGCGCGAGCGCGACGGGAGGTGACCTCGCGCTCTTGCTACACCTCGGTCCTCCTCCTGCTCGAGAGCGACGGCCTGCTCCTGCTGCAGCTCGCACCCGTGAGCGACGGGACGGGACCTCCTGCTACACATCGGTCCTCGACTCCGACCTTGCGTGGCGTGACCCGTCCTATCAGCGACAGCGAGGCGACGGCCTTGCGAGCCCGCGAGCACGCGGCGCCACCGGGCCGCGTCCCGCCAGCACCTGCGCGCACACCTCCGACCTCCGCCGCCATCCGGGCTCCTAGCTTGGCGGCGCGATGCTCTTGAAACTCGCGGGTGTCTTGTCGGGTCGCGGGTAACCCGTCGGGTAAGAAAAACCAGCGGTCGTGCGGAGGTCTTGAGTCAGTGCGACCGGGCGGTGCGGGTGTGGGTGACTAGTACCCCGTCGGGTATGTACCCACGTTGCCATCTTGACCTCTGCGGTTGTGCCTTTACTTTTGCCCTGTAGTGTTGTTGACTGTTGGTGTGGCTTTGCCTCTGCAAGCGGCGGGGAGATTTATAGCCACCCGGCCCGGGCGCGGCGATCGCGACGTCGCATGCACACTGGATTGGGAATATGCAGCGTCGGATGGGAAAGCGTGCACAAACGAACCTCGAGTTGACGCGTGGTACCAGCGTCGCTGGCGTCCGTTTGGTTCAGCGCCCGCAGCTCACGAGGTGGCGCCGCCCGCTGAGTGTGCGATCGCGGTTTCTGCGAGTCGTGAGCGGGCCTGCAACGAACCCACCCAATTGATGCCAGTGTCACGATAACGAAGGCAGACGGAGCGTTAGAGCAAGTATAATAAGCAGCCTAGAGCCGGCGAAATCCTACCCTGATGAGAGAAAGCAAGAGAGAGAGAGAGTGAAATGGGCGATTCGGCAGACGCTGGCTCGGCGGGCATATACGCGCTGCAGGCTGCTCATATTGGCTCTGCTCCCTGCTACGCATTAAAGATGGCTGCTCCTATTCGTTCTATTACCTGCTACTCGTTAAAGATCAGCAGGCCCACCACCATGGCAAGGTGATGTGGCGCTGGTTGCAGCCCGTCGCCGGCGCAACCATTAAACTTGCTCTTAGGGCGTCCCAAATGGTAGAAGGACTGAACCAATCAGAAGAAGAACGAGACACAAATGCACAGCGCTAGCGACGAGATAATCGCCACATTTCCCAGTGATTTTTCTCTCTCTGACATGCTGACACACTCCTGCTGCTGTCATTTTTTAAATGCATCTCGCTAGCGATTCCATTCCCCTCATTGCGGACGCCCTTACGCGATTTTTACTCACTAGCTAGTAGTATATCCCATCAACCGGCTCAAAATCTTATTGTATTATCTAAATATAAATACAAAAAATATAAAAATTGTATTATCACTCTCTCTTTATATCTATTCAGTACAGTGTAATCTCTATCTGATTTCGAGAGATTATCGATTACTCTCCGGCAGTGTTTTTTAGATAATGAGAGTATCCTAAAACTTGCTAAGAACTTAGTTCAACACTCTCGCACCAAGCAAATAGATATTATTTTTCATACCTTCCTTAGAGATCACGTTGCTAAGAATAACATCTTGCTAGATGGAGTAAGGTCGGAAGCTCAGTTGGCGGAAATAAAAATGGGTGTACCCGTGTCGTAGGGTCCCGCACTGTACGGGTCTGGGGGAGAGGTGATTAGCGCCCGAACCCATCCACACAAAGTGCAATATCTGCGGAGACCGAGGCTCGAACCCTGAACGTTCCGGCCACAAACGGTAAAAAGCACTACCGCTTGCGCTAGGGCCACCCCCGATCAATTGGCGAATATAAAAAAATAGATCAAAGCACGGTTTTGGTACGTATTAGGAACGAGCTCACTGTGCTTTATCTATCTAACTTTGTTTAAAAATGTGTTGTACCTTGCATTGCATTTGTATAATGTGTCATGTGTAAATACTTATATCGCATTTAGGGTTTGTCTAAGGATAACCGCAGAGATGAAAAAAAGATGTGTGGAGAAGCTTGAATAAGGTCAAACTTCATAAACATTAATAGTTTAAACTCTTGTATTGCATTGCATATGCATGGTTGTTGATTTATCTCATTTCTTTTCGATCAAATTGACTGGCACGCCGACGAACAAGACCGGCTTCTTGTATGTCCTGCGCGTGGTTAGATTTTTGCATCAACGTCTTTCGCGTCTGATGCTCGAGTCATCTAAATTTGTATTTGCTCTTTTTCCTCCTAACGAAACACGGTCCACAAAAACATGTCCTGGGAAAAAAAACCCACAACTATTCAATTGTTGATTTAACCATTTTATCTCATAGTTTTTTTGTTGCATCTCAAATTTTGTATGAACAGAGAAATTTTCATCATCTATCCATTCATATATAGTATTTTTGTTGATTTTTTAGGGGCATATTTGGTTTGCTCGTTTTGAAATGGGAGCACGTGAAGGGGTGGGAGGAGCTCTGAATGTCACAAACACTCTCCAGCGGTTTGGAGGACGATTGGACCGCGTGAGCCCAGCTTAGATTTGGGAAGGCCAACTCATCGTGCATTCCAAGTGTAACCTATACATCGCACGGCGTTTTCATTCTCCAATTTTGAATGCGAGAGTTCATGTGTGACCACTGAAAATTCATGCAAGTATGACGGAGACACTGACTTTCAATTGATTCATGCATGACACGCGAAGTAATGGCTCGGACTTTGGCGACAGACGGATACAACAAAAACGAATTATGGCGTGACACTGCTGCAACGACATGAAAAATCGATCGACGGAGCGGAGCCATCTTGATGCCGTACGTCGACGGGCCTACGCGTACTCCCTCCATCCCGTTTTAATTGGGGAGGCCTGGCGCTCTGGGCGCCCCATCGTGTCTCGGCCCATCGGACGCTCATTCGCTAGAGCCCACGAAGAAAATCGCGGTCGCCTCGTCCCTGTCGCGCTCGCCTCGCTACTACCCGAGGTGCCCGCGGCGGAGCTGGCCGTCGGCGTCGAGACCCACACCGATGTCCGCACCCCTCTCCTTCATCCTCCACAACGGCGTGCGGAACTGCAGAGTGCTGCACGGCCCGCTATCTGGCGGGCCTCGACGAGCGCGCAGCGCGAACCCGAGCGTCGCGGCGGCGGGGCGGACGGACCGGGGGTTCGGCGGCGGACCTCGGCGCGAGTCGCTGGTGAAACGGCCTCGGCGCGGCTCTCCTCGGCGACGAGTCCGTGATCCGTCTGGATCTACTCGGGCCGCGCCCGCAGGAGCGTGTCCGCACGCCGTAGCGCGGCGTGGTGTGCCGGGCTGTGCGCGTACCTGGCGGTGTCGACGCCAGCCGTCGCGGTGTCCAGTGAACCTCGCCCATGGCCTCGTGAAGCACTGCAACCCGAGGTTCAGAGGTTGGGGATGAGGTTGACATTTTTTCGTGGTCTGTGAGGCTGCTGTGTGGGACTATGTTTGTTCTCATGCATATAACAATAAATGAAAATACTTGCAACACATGTCTAAAGCAAATGAAACATTCAGAAAAATATAATTGCAACAGTAAAGACAACGCAGGCACACAACAACCAGACTTGTAGGTGGCGTAGAGATTCGCTTTGGAAACATCCACACATAAGACTAAAAATAAGTAAATAAAACACTTAAAATAGGTAGTTGAAATGAGTGTGTATAACCCTAACAACATATGAAGCATCCACGTATACAATATATCTGAAACACAAGTTTGAATATCTGAAACACTCGAAAACACACACTTGAAACATACGTATATAGTCATAGTAACACAAACATCCACCAAAAACAACGTCCATCCATGTTAACTCATATGAAGCCACTAGTTAGGCGAAACAGATCAGCAAGACAATGTCAAATTTGGGATTTCGGCACTGCAACATATGATTTGAGTACTTGCAACATATCTCTATTACCGAGAGCAACATCGTTGATAACAGTAGGATAAAATAGCTAACATCTCGAAAAGAGTAGCAGTCAGCTCGTGGTACCAAAAAGGCTTGTATATAGCATCAACTCCTGGTTACACAGTATGAAATCCATTGCATATTTACAAGATTTCAAAGATTTTCAAACTATCCCAACAGCTGCCGGTTATATAGGATCAACTTGCTCATGTCTTCTTCCGTGGGAAGCTCATGTACTTCTCCTCGAAGTCTTTTCGATCAATGCCATTGTGTTTCGATAGAAGCAGCCGTGCAGTAGTGCACTTCCTGTACTCATCAGTCGCATACCCTGTTGGAAAAAAGTGTATGTCGTCGCTGCAGAAACAGTTCCTTCACAAAAAAGTGGGATACACAAAATCAGTTTGAAACACTTGGACATATGGTGCTGAAACATCACAAGACAGCGAACGAAACGCGTGCTCAATAAATGTTATGAAAAATAGAGAAGCCACAACATCTATCGATTTCATTGGCTGAACACAAAAAAAAAATCAGGGTAATGAAACATGTAGAAACTCGAGGAGAGCGCGATGGCAACATCTCAAACTAAAATCCTCTAGTGAATTTTGTGTTGCATTTAAAAATTTCAATACTACTACATCTGAAATCTTCTAATGAAATAGCCAAACATAAGATGGAAGTATATACACAGAGATGAATTTCACTTTAGTTGACTACTATTACACAAACGAAAATCCTCTTGTGAAACAAAGAATGGTTGACTACTACTACATCCGAAACCCTATAATGAAACATACATATATGAAATAAATTATGGCAAGTCTGTGGTGTGGGAAGCTAATGGAATTATGGCAGCACTCTAAAGATATTTTCAATAAAAGTAAGCTACAGCCCGATGAAGATATATTTATCTATGTAGATTAATACTAATGGAATTATGGCAGTACTCTTAAGCTATTTTCAAGAAAACTTATATAATGAGAAGGTAAAACATCAACCTACATCCAGCCATTTGTGTAGGTATCTACAAAAACAGATGAAACATTGGAGGCCAACTATTACAACATTTTTATACAACCATTGTAACATGTGCAATAACAAGATCTATTTTTGCAACATTCATGTGAAAATCCTTGAAACATACCTTTAAAATCTTTGAAACATTTCAAAATATAAAATTCCAACATTCATCATATCCCGATAATGTATCCCTCGTCGTCTTGCATCGGACCGCACTGCGATCGTAGAAAGGAGAGGCGTTGAGATTAGGCTTGAGAGACTTTCTGTAGCATCACCCGCCCGACGCTTCTCCTTGGTGGCACCTATTAGCCGACGGATGTTCAGCTCTTGAAAAAGCAACAGAGACACGAAGTAAATGCAACAGACCCCTATTATAAATGCAACATGCCTGGTAACATAAAGAAATGGCATAACAGGGTACCCGTAAAAATATCATTTTGCCAAAATTCACATCCAGACGCAACAAAGCGGTTCTGTAGTTGCAACATCCTTTTGGCAAACTAACAACATGGCCAATTACAAGTAAAACCAGAGATGGACAATGCAACAGCAAGGTTGAAGTAACTGCAACAGAACACTATTACCAAATGCAACATGGATACAATTGATAATTATGCTGAATTGCTAATATGCTAACAGCAAGTGTTTGGTACATATCCCGTGATGACTACATATGGAGTAAAATAATACAACATCCATTTTATTTATTTATTTAATCCAATGGTATTACCATCCTTCTTCTTTACAAATCAGATGGGCTTTTCTGTTTAGATTAGTTCAATTTTAGTCAGATAAGGAGGCTAGGACTCACGGTAACTATTAATAAATAAATCAAAATATTTGATTGGGAAGAAGAGGTGACCATATTGGAAAATCAAAATTGCAAAACACAAACAACAGAATGCATTGCACAACAGGATGGAACCTTGTTATCATTGTGTCTAGGTAAAATTGAACCACATTTTCATTCTGTTTTGAGAAGAAGAGTGTTTATTATAGAAATCCTATCCCATTTACTAGTACTGCTTCATGAACTAGAAAATGAATATGAAGCGAACATGGTAAAACTGAAAAAATTCCTGACCAAAAAGGCTGCAGGGCCGACTCCTGTGCATACACCATATGTGTTATCAAAACAGAACACAAATAAATTGAAAAGCAACTAAATGTTCTCTCGATACAAGTGGACAACAGCAATGGCGGCAATGCTGTACTTGGACAAATGAAATGAAAGTGGCGCAAACCAATTACATGGAAGCTTGTTAGCAAATAAAAAATATCATGGAAGCAGACTGTTCATTACTGCATTCTTCCTCTGGTTTAAAGCCACAAAAAAAGTGGGTGATAGAGAGACTTTGCGTCTGGAAGCACTGAACAGTAGCATAGTGTTATCCATGCACTTGAAATCATGCTCAATTCAACTACTCGTAGCTCAATCACAGACAATCATTTGTTCTCAACTAGAAATTTACCGGCAACAGAAATGGTGCAATAGCTTAACACATCACAGGAAGTTCAGAAACATCAATATGTTGATCATATATATGGGGTAAGTGGACAAATAAATTGCAACATATGCAACGAACCCTAGAATCTAGAACACATATCCAGCAACTCCTAGCATTTCCTCGACCGCAACAAATCGCTAAACCCTAGCATACAACAAACCGGAACCCTAACCCGCAACAGAAGTTGAATTAAGCGGCAAAAAAATCCATGGCAAAACCTACCAACTACTCATACCTCGGTTGTTGATTGCAAAATCCTTGGCAGCACCATGACGCCACCGACGAAGGTAAGGATTCGAGGACGCCGGAGTCCACGGGGGATGAACTCCTTGACGACGGGAGACGAGACGGTGAAGTTGTGGAGGAGGAGGAGCCCCTGGGCGCCGACGTGGAAGCGGACGCGCGCGAGGAGGGCGCGAAGGGGTACAAGTGGAGGCGGAGGATGTGGTGCCGCCGGGCGGACGGAGAGGTCGTGGGACGCGCTGGGGAGAGAAGACCCGCGTGGAGGCGTGGAGCGAGACGGTGGCGGCGGGGGAGCCGGGCGGTGCCGCGAGGAGAGGGACGGGAGGAGGACCGAGGCGGGTGGACGCGCAATGAGTCCGCACGGCAACGGCCGTCGGGGAGGACGGCCGGCCCCGGCCGTGCCGCACGCGAGGAGGTGGTTGTCCGCCGGTCGAACCGCACGGGGCGGCGGCGGCGGAGCAGAGGGCGCCGATGAGGATGAGGGCGAAAGTGCAAGGGCGAGGCGGCGCGTGGTTGGTGAGAGAGCCAAGGCGGTGGGGACGGGAGGTGGTGGTGGATTTGGTCGATTGTTGAGCTGTGGGAGCGCGAAATGTCGTTGGGGGGGGACGACTCGCCGGGTCGGGTGGCTTGGCGGGCCTACGAGTTGGCCGGTGTTGGATTGGAAGTCGCCGCGGTGATGCGGATTTGGGCCAAGCCCGTGAAGCCACGCGTCCGATGGGATGGGACGCCCCGTGCATAGCATTACGTTTTAATTGTCGCCGGAGCGACAGTGTCATGTCCCTTTAATTGACGTCCGCTATAGAAAGTAGACCACTCACCTATACCCAGATCAGCGCGCATGCGATCTTGTACTAGCGCCGCATGCGCCCCGCCCTCACCCTTGCTCCCAACCACACAAATGCTTCACGCCGCGTGGATCCGGACTTCCCGAGAAATCCCGAGAACGCATAGCTTTGCCGCCGCCGTCGTGCGAAGCACTAATTTCATAGGGGTGTTTTTGTCCTTTTACTTTCACCTTGGTCCTAGTGCATCCCGCCTAACGACACTAAATAAGGGATGGAGGAGTACTTGGCGACGACAACGCCGATCGCCTCGAGACCTAGGGGCCCACCGTGGCTACGATGCCGCTTGATGCAGACCTAGCGACCCTGAAATGCCGTCACGCAGCCGCCGTGAACGCCTTAAGGAGACCCATCATCTCCGGGCCCGTTGTGCGGCGCGCTCGCCGTGGCAGCCACGGAACCCTTCACGGCCGCTTAGCTTTCCCCGGGTGCGGTGGCGAGACGATGGCCGCCAAGACGGAGGCGGAAGGAGGGCCCCCGGCGTCCGATGTCGCCGCAACCGCGACACGGGCCGGCCCGCCGAAGACGCCGTCCGTGCCCCGCCCTCCCGCAGCGCAGCACCGCCCACCTCGGCTGCCGCCGATCCGCTACCTTGTCGCCTAGCGCACGGCGCACTGTGTTGATGACTTCCTCCTGACCAACGCCGCGGGCCGCTTTGATAAATCCCTCTTCGCTGCGTGATTTTCTTGTAAGCCGAGAAGATGCGCAGAAGAGAATCACCGCATCAACCGCTTTGTCGATGGAGTTGAGGCCGTCGGAGACAAAGATTGTCATCCGCCGCCCGGCTGAAGCGCACCGAATGCCGCCTTTAACGGCCACGCCACGGTGGACGATTCCGGCGGCCGCCGGCAACGACATCCGGCGGCGACGGCAGCCGGCAACGACATGCCGGGCGACGCAAGCCTAGTCCGGCGACCTTTGCAATGCTCGGCGCGGCCCCCATTGTTGCCTCTTGCTCGATCGCTCCCCTCCGCCTCATGGAGTTCGCCGCTTTTTGACTTTTAAACTTCATATTTGACCATCCGCCTTATTCAAAATATTTATGCAAATCATAAAATAAATTAATCAATATTCAAGTATCTTCATTGATAAAATAAGTCGTAACAAAATAAAATTATATTTCTACAAAAAATTTGAATAAGACGAAGCATCGAATAAAATGGCACGAAATCCGGGATGACAAACTCAATGTGGGGACGGAGGGAGCAGCGACGGCCTCTTGCAAACGGGCTGCGCCTGCGAGATTTATAGCCACCCGGCACGGCGGCCTATGCTAGCAGCAGTCGTGACGTCGCATCCATGCATCGGATTGGGAATATGCGCAGCGTCGGATGGGAAAGCGTGCACAAATTAAACGAAGCTCGAGTTGACCCAAGGGTGCAGTGGGTGGGGCGCGTGGTACCAGGCGTCGCCGGCGTCCTTTGGTTCAGCGCACAGTTCACGAGGAGACGCAGCCCGCCGGACTGCACAGTACTCCCCCCGTCCCTAAATGTTTGTCTCTGTAAAACCGCTGTTTCTCACAAACACGTTTTCCGGGGCGACACACAAAAAAGGACGGAGGGAGTAGGAGTTTCGCCTTTTCGATGCACCCACCCAATTGATGCCATGTCACCAATAACCACGAGCAGACGAAGCGTTAAACAATTTTTACTCACACTAGCTAAACAAAAGATTGTACTCCCTCCGTTCCACAATACTTGTAATTCTTTGACTCATATAAATTGTGTTTGACCTCTCGTCTTATTCAACTTTTTTTAATAAATATTACCACTTTTGTTATTATTTATTGCATCACTAAAGATATTGTAATAACGTTTTGTTTGTTTTATAATTTACATACAAAATTTGAATAAGACGAGCAGTCAAACACAGTTTATATAAGTCAAAGAATTGTAAGTATTGTGGACGGAGAGAGTAGTATTATCTTACTCTCTCACTAGCTAACGAAAGATTGTAATAAATAAAAAACATGTAATATATATAACCTTAGTACTCCGTATGCACAACTAAAGAAAGATGGTAGTATTATCTTTATATGTGATCTCTATTTGATTTTGAGAAACTATCAATTACTCGCTCCATTAATTCACACCACTCTCACAGCAAGCACATATAGATATCGGTGTACCTTCCTTAGAGATCACGTTGCTAAGGATCATATCTTGTTAGATGGAGTAAGGTTGGAAGATCAGTTGGCGATATCTTCACAAAAACTTTCGGTCAAGCATGGTTTTGTAAGTCAAACAACAAGCTCAATGTGCTTGATATGTCTATCTTTGTTAAAAAAAAAGAGAGAGCATGTGTTTTACCTTGCACTGCATTTCTATAATGTGTCATGTATAAATACTAGATCTAAGTTTCCATACGTGTCAATGATGCAAGTTCGATTTTGATGACTCAAATTACTGAATAAATCAATATTATTAGTAGGTTGCTTTGTGATATACTCCCTCCGTCCCTAAATAGATGTCATTCTCGCTTCTCGAGAAGTCAACGTTTTCAAACTGCCGGCAATTATATATTAAAATATATAAATATTTATGCTAAGTAATTAGTATCATTGAAAAGATCTTTAAGTCTAGTTTTTTAATAAATTTATCTAGAGATATAAATATTGCACGTATTTTTTTATAAACTTATTCAAAGTTGAAAAAGTTTGACCGCACGCACCCCATAGCGACATCTAATAAGGGACGGAGGGAGTATATGCATATGCTAGATTACTTGGGATGGGAGAGAGATTTAGAGAGGAGAAAGAGGACAAAGGAGAGAGAGACAGATATAATTGAAGTCATACAAATCTCATAGCACAATCAAATTTCAAAAATTAAGATCTTTGTATTAATATAAGTTGTTTTGCTATCATGAACCATACGTATATTTTGTCTATGATATAGGAAGAGTCTTCAAAATTTAAGCCTTATTGTTAGTGCACGATTACGAAGAATTTTATTTTTACACATACGTGCGTGTCACACACGTATGTCAAGCAGTTATTTTTTGAATTATGTCTAATAGTTTTAATAATAATGTATTAATGTACTTTTTGCTTATGAATAGTTCCTTTTATATTGTTTGCTCAAAATGATGCACTATTTGAATAATAACTTTATGATAATAGCTGAATTTAAGTTAATACTGGCCTTTTGTCTCATGGTTACATGATGAATTTTGATTTCAGACCCTTTTTGCCATCTAAAAATATTTTTTTTGACAAAAGTGGTTTACATAATTATAGGTTGTTAGTTTTATCAAAAAAAAAAGTATAGGTTGTTAGAATTGATCATTTTGTTCATGTTGCATCGCATCTCAGATATTTATTACTACTCCGCCAACAAATCAGAAGTTCACTTTTGAACTTTTCTAGATACATTGATTTTCGCTTATCGCACCTAGTTATACACTGTTATGTCTAGATACATAGCAAAAAAAAATGAATCTAGAAAAGCCAAAGTGAACTACAATTTAGAACGGAGGGAGCAGTATATATGTAGTTCGCATAAAAACACAAAAAAATAGGTCGAATCATTCGTACAGTTTAGAAAAACCTTCTTTTAGAAAAAAAAAAACGCTCCTACTAAACAGAGCAATTGTGACGGCCTTACAGTCGGCCCAGACATGAATTAATCAATGAGTCTTCCAGTAGTAGTATATCAACGGACCACTCCTCTGGTTTCTCAGCGTGATGGCCAACGTAGCGGCCCAGCTCGCTGCCGTGCTCCAGGCCTGCATCAAGCGTAGCGGCGGCCCCAAGCCCAGCCGCTCCCACGCCAAGGCCGTGCACGCGCGCATCGTCGCCGGCGGCCTCGCCGCCGACACCTTCCTCCTCAACCGCCTCGTCGAGCTCTACTCCCTCTCGGGCCTGCCATGCCACGCGCTCCGCGCCTTCCGCGCGCGCTGCCCTGCCCCAACGTCTACTCCTACAACGCCGCCATCTCGGCCGCCTGCCGCGCGGGGGACCTCGCCGCCGCCCGGGACCTGCTCGGCCGAATGCCCGACCGGAACGCCGTCTCCTGAACACCGTCATCACCGCCGTCTCGCGGTCGGAGTCCCCGGGGAAGCGCTGGAGATGTACCAGGATGCTGCAGGAGGGCCTCGAGCCGACCAACTTCACGCTCGCCAGCGTGCTCAGCGCGTGCGGCGCCGTGGCCGCGCTCGATGACGGGAGGCGCTGCCATGGGCTCGCCGTCAAGGTTGGGCTCGATGGGAATCAGTTCGTTGAGAACGGGCTTCTCGGTATGTACACCAAGTGCGGGAGCGTCGCCGACGCGGTCAGGCTGTTCGACTGGATGCCTTGCCCGAACGAGGTGTCGTTCACGGCTTTGATGGGCGGGCTGGCGCAGAGCGGGGCCGTCGACGATGCCCTCAGGCTGTTCGCGCGGATGAGCAGGAGCGAGGTTCGTGTCGATCCAGTAGCTGTCTCCAGTGTCCTGGGCGCGTGCGCGCAGGCCTGCGCTGGTGACGGCAATGTCGCTCGTGCAGTCCGGCTTGCACAGTCCATTCATGCTTTGGTTGTCAGAAAAGGTTTTGGATCGGACCAACATGTGGGGAACTCGTTGATGGATATGTATGCAAAGGGCATGAAGATGGATGAGGCCATGAAAGTCTTTGAGTCAATGTCCAGTGTCAGTATTGTTTCTTGGAACATTCTTATAACTGGATATGGTCAGCTGGGTTGCTATGAGAGGGCCTTGGAAGTACTGGACTTTATGCAAGCGTCAGGTTTTGAGCCCAATGAGGTAACTTACAGTAACATGCTTGCTTCTTGTATTAAAGCAAGGGATGTTCCATCTGCTCGTGCATTGTTTGACAAGATATCAAAGCCAAGTGTGACTACATGGAACACCCTTTTATCCGGCTATGGCCAGGAGGAGCTGCATCAAGACACAATCGAAAGTTGTTTAGGAGAATGCAACATCAAAATGTGCAACCTGACCGACAACTTTAGCTGTGATCCTCAGTTCATGCTCTAGATTAGAAATTTTGGAACTGGGAAAGCAAGTGCATTCTGCTTCAGTAAGGCTATTGCTTCATAATGACATATTTGTTGCGAGTGGTTTGATAGATATGTATTCAAAATGTGGTCAGGTTAGAGTAGCACAGATCATTTTCAACATGATGACCGAGAGAGACGTGGTATGCTGGAATTCCATGATCTCAGGTTTGGCTATCCATTCTTTGAATGAAGAGGCCTTCGATTTCTTCAAGCAGATGCGGGAAAATGGAATGTTCCCCACAGCAACCTCTTATGCTAGTATGATCAATTCATGTGCTAGATTGTCATCCATACCTCAAGGTAGGCAGATACATGCACAGGTTCTGAAGGCTGGTTATGATCAGAATGTATATGTTGGCAGTTCCCTGATCGACATGTATGCTAAATGTGGGAACATGGATGATGCACGCCTTTTCTTTAACTGCATGATTGTGAAGAACATAGTGGCATGGAACGAGATGATCCATGGATATGCTCAGAATGGTTTTGGAGAAAGCTGTGGAATTGTTTGAGTACATGCTAGCCACAAATCAGAAGCCAGACAGTGTGACTTTCATTGCTGTCCTCACAGGATGCAGTCACTCTGGGCTTGTTGATGAAGCGATTACATTCTTTAATTCCATGGAGAGCAATTATGGGATTAAACCTTTAGTTGAGCATTACACTTGCCTCATAGATGCACTGGGGCGTGCTGGTCGTTTTGCTGAAGTTGTGGCTGTCATAGATAAAATGCCATACAAGGATGATGCTATACTGTGGGAAGTTCTACTAGCTGCATGTGTTGTACATCACAATGCTGAGTTGGGGGAATTTGCCGCCAAGCATCTGTTCCGCCTTGATCCAAAGAATCCATCACCTTATGTGCTTCTATCAAACATATATGCTACCTTGGGTAGGCATGGTGATGCCTCAGCTGTTAGGGCACTGATGAGTAGTCGTGGTGTTGTGAAAGGCCGTGGATACAGCTGGGTGAATCACAAGGATGGTGCTCGTGCCTTTATGGTAGCTGATGATCTTGGAATGAATATTGGAGAACCCACAATGTTAAGCCATACCGAGGACACTTCTGGGATGACAGAAGGGCACCTAGATGAAACCTGTGCTGGATGATTTGAAATCTGGTGCTGCTGCTATCATATTCACTGAAATCTATAGCCAATGTTAGCTGAATCCAGCAGGCTCAATATGGTACAATTCGCTTGGGAGCCTCAGGTTCACTCTTGTTTTAGCTTCAAGCATTACAGCAAATTAGGCATGGTCACGTTTGGGAGGAAACTGGAACGCAGGAAATGTGCAGCAGATTTGGTGCAAAGACAACTTCATGCTCGTTTGCATAGTTTACTTTGTCATATTCTGCAAAAGGTGTGATGAGCCATGGCATGTGGAAGCTCATATAAATTCCTGGCTCCATATCCCATTATGGTAGTAGGTTTCTCTCTAGATGGGTCAATGGATGAAAATGTGATTATTTTTTAAATGTAGAACGAAAAAAAAAAAAGGTATACTACTATATGTTGTTAGAAATCATAGCAGATGATGTCTTTTGATTACATCTTACAACACATGTACTGGAGAGCGAGTGGAATGTCTATTCTGATTAGAATACACATTTTCTTACTTCTTGTATCAATTGCTCATTGAAAATTTAGAAGAAAACAACTTCCATATTGACTCAAGTTTACAAAAACAGCCTCGATGTTGCCAGTATGATGCAATAAATAAGAATTTGCCTCATTTAGATACAAATACCGCGAGCATGGTACTAATCTGTATGGTAAATACAATGTTTACAATAGTGAATAAAATCAGTCGAGACGGTTAGTGTTGTTTTCAAGCTTATGTTCCTTGAATAATAATGTTAGGACATGTCAACCATAAGTTTTATGCTGACAATAGGATCACGACTCACAAGAATTGGCAAGAGGTCACTTTATGTCCTGTTTTACATGTTCCCTTTGATCTCTTTTTGCGACAGGATAACATAAAACATATTGCATATTTCTCGTCCATATAAGATTGGCATTTATTTAGTGCAAAGCTTGTTACAACATAATATCTTGCTGACAATCTAAACTGAATGATCCAAGATGCTTAAACTTGTATTAATCTTTTCAGAGCTGGTGAGTTTAACAAGCAGGAGCAGTAACTTTTGGGTAATCGGAATCTGATTGTGCCTCCCATTCTGTCCAAGATCCATCATAAACTGGAACATCATGTCTTCCAATCCTGTAGAGCCCCTGTAAAAAGAGAGATTATTAGGGATTGCTTTGCTAGTGCCTGATGAATCCAAGATGAACAGGGAAGATTCCAGACCAGAGCAAGTATGCAGGCAGTCACACCAGATCCGCAAGTGACGACAATGGGTTGATCTAGGGAAATTCCTGAAGAAACATCAAATACTGTTACCATATTTTTATTGCTTGGCAAGCTTTTCCGAATTTCTGTACATGTATAATATATCCCTAGAAAAATTCTATTTCTAAGAGATCTGCAATGTTAACTTATCAGTATTCTTGCTCTGCTTCTCATATTTTTGTTTTGGAAGCATTGTTCCTTTGTTTCCAAGAACACAACAAAATTACATGTTTCAGATTATTAGAGTTGCAACAGAATGGAGACCTGCTTGCTGAAACTTTTGGCGCAGCTCATCTGCAGAGAGAAGGCTTGGTGCACCATCGAACATCTGGGACAAAATCAAACACCATCATTTCTTAGCAATTAGTGGTTATCCAAGTATCATGTGATGTACTGAATATTTGCATCATAACCAACCTCAGGGAATGGAACACATATGCTTCCTGGTATATGTCCACTTCTTACTCCTTTCCGTGGCTCTGGTGCTACACCATCAAATCTGTGAATTTGAATGTGGGTATTTTTCTTGAGAACAAAAAGAGACCGCATGCAGGAAGAGGATCAATAACAACAACAGCAACAACAACAAAAAAGAAGCCACCAGTTGCCAATGCAATAATGCGTCTTTTTAACAATAAGTTTGAGATTCATCAGATTCACAAATGGTGAAATATCTTTTCATTTGCACACCTAACAGTTTAATGTAATTCTTTTCAACTCAAGAGTGAGGCCAGGGTCTTGCTTCAAATGGATCACTACGTTAACTGACCCAAGTTTGTACATGGAAACCATATCCAGTTACCATCTGACCTTCTACAGAAGTGTTGGCGTGCTGCTACAGTTTGTGAAAGTAAAGAGTGAGATTTTACCTGCCCTTTGCTCTGGCATCGATTTGTTGGTAAGTCTTAGCAGCGACATTATGGGAAACCTGTTGCATGAATCGAACAGCTCAATTCACATAGGAATAACATTAATGTTTCACTTATTGATAATCTTCATTCATGGCTCCTTTTTTTAGTTGGTTATATTTACAGAATGGGAGTTGGTCATATTACTTCAGAGTTGATCAAATTTATGGAATTCCACCAAGTATTTGGGGGGTCAATGTAAAATCAAAGAAAGAAAAAAGGTTCATATGACCAGACTGATGCATATTTCTATAGTCTGTATGCAAGGCTAGTACTTTCAGTAAAAACAATTACTAGCCTTTTCCAGTGTCCAGAACAGATTAGGCTGAAATTGAGTCTGATATGTGATTTTATTTGTCTGCACAGGCAAAAAAAAAGCTGTAGTTATCCAATAAGCAAAAATGAATGTTCAGTAATCATATGGACAACATCATTTTAGCTCACCTGTTCACCATTATAAAACCTTTCAACAGCCTTATTTGCAGCATTTGATTTCAGAACATCATCAGGGCTGGCATTTTCGACATTGAACCCAGAAGCTCGCCACTGAGGTAAACCACCATCTAATACCCAGACTTTCTTGTGTCCAAACACTCTAAACATCCTAAACATCTTGAAGGAAATTATGTTAGTTGAGTACTTGAGTAAAACGATCAGATCACTCTTATAACAAAGAAAATAGTGTCCTTGACAAGGTCGTCATTAATTTTGATTACTTTTTATATCAACAGCATAACTGAATAGCAAGGTTTCATCCTTGATGAAGGTGGATACAAGATACAAACTTCTGCTTACCACCAAACACGAGGTGCACTGAAGAATCCCTTTCCATCATAAACAATAACTCTATCCTGGTTTTTTATATCCAGCTCAGAAATTGCTGCTGCAAAAGCCTCTTCTGATGGTAGCATGTGTGGTAACTGAAACAATAGCATAGGTAAATATATTATGCTTTAGGGGAAAAAAAAAAGACAAGCCATATATTACTACTATCTTGCGCAAACTAATTGAAAGAATAAGTCTCCAGTTGGTGGCAAAATCTAAGGCAGAAAGCTGTATGAATCACCACAACCCTAGGAAATCGTTGCTGCTTATCTACTTGAACTAAAATAATGAAGAAAATGAGGATGCAAAGCATATACAGAAACATTTCTCACATCAGTTGTCCGATCAACTATGCCATCTAAGTCGAAGAAACGTGCACCGGGGATGTGTGCCACCTGAGGATATCAGAACACTTTAGCTCCACAATCATCTCAAAAAGGAAGATGAGACACGTTGATGCTGAAAACCTGATATTCTTCCCATGGATCCCTGTTCTCCACCGGCATGTACCAGGAAGCATCCAAAACCTAAAACAAGTTGATAACTGTCATAAGGCAGCAAGCACATATGTCCCTGACTCTCAGATTCTTTCTGGGAGTAATAAGAACACAATATATAAAGGAAGTAAGATCAAATTGACAGGCAATCACACTCTTATGTTCTCCACATACCACTAACGCAGGGGATAGAAGTACCTCTGAACTGAATATGAACATTCAGTCAAAAATTCAAAATAGATGACTTTTTTTTTACCTTAACATCAGGCACTCCTAGGTGCTCGTGCAGCCACTGAGCAGAAACAACCGGATCGTCCTGTGCCATTACTGACCAGCGGGCAAGCTAAGAGACCTAGGTCGCCGGACTGAATTACCTAAAAAAACGAAGCTTGCAGGTGAGATTCCCAAGCTAGATAGCCCCCAAGAAGAAGAAAATAGGGAGAATAAACAAGGAGCGTCTCGGCGGCAGCAAGCTGCCTCTGCCATTAAGACTAAGATTGAGCTGACCTTACTGATTCGGATTCGTGCGGGAGAGCCTGCGGCCTGCGGGAGAGGAAGGGGAGCAGCGAGAGAGGCCGACGGGCGGAGCAGATGAGCTGATTTGGAATCGTGATTGAGGCAACCACGCCAAGGAATTATATAATGGCATGTGTGCTCATGTCTGTGTGCTGACCTTATTATTGGTTTATTATTTGCTTCTTATATCGATGCTGCGAGAGCGAACTGTGTTCTCATGTTTGTGTGCTGATAAAGTGATAATTATGCAAATCGATCAGTGACAATTGAAATCCAGTTATGCGTACGGCCGCCCTGCCCACAGAACACACGCAATGATGCGTATCCAGTTATGCATACGACAGGGCAAGCCAACAACACCATGAATAATGCATATCATGTCCTTTCAGAGTTTCAGTTAAGCATCTGTGCAAATACACCTTTCCAACTCATACATAACCGGCGACAAATCTTGCAGATTCAGTTCAGTAACACAAAAAGAAGAAGAAAAAAACCTATTGTACTCAGTTATCTGGACCCATCAAGAGCAGATGCCCTTCATAAGTTTCCTGCATTCTTCCTATGAATCATTCAAGTAAAGAGTCTTCAGTCATTGCGATTTCTTCACCTAAAATTTGAACTCTTGCCCATGCTTCAGTTACAGTTGATCATCTCATTAATTGTTTCTGGAAGCCGTCACAAATGGAAGTCTAAGGGCAGGGCACTTGCTCATGTTTCAAATCTCAAAGCAGCTGTTCAGAACTATAAGAGCATCCCTTCTATTTATTCCAAGAACAAGGTTTGGATCAGACGGAGGGGCTGATTCTTAAATCATGTTCTCATTCCATTCATAAACGTCTTCATTCCTTTGTACAGTTTGTTGAACCTATCCATGTATCCAATTGTATTCACACCCTAAGCTTCCATCTTTCTCCTCACCAATCCAGTGAAGAAATCGAAGCTGCAAACAAATGGTACTAAGTCAAATGCCATTCTTGACAAAGAATAGTTCGTGATAGAACAAACTAGTTATAGAACAAAAAACTTATCGATGGATGAAAAAAACGGAGTAAAGGACAATACCTGTTTCCATCTGGGTGCAACTCGTAGCTTTTGTTATCCTCGCCAATAGCGTATAAAGTACCCCGTTGGTGTTAACCCCTGGAAAGGATTAGTACCATTAGTTAAGTGGAAATATCAATTCAGTCATGACGGTTCTGTTTTGTGCTAACCTGGATGGTCACGACACTGCCTGACTTGCTATCGTGGGCATCTTGTACGACAACTCTCTGGCCACTACATAACAATAGAAAGTGCAAACCTCTTTCACATAAAGTGGAACATACCAAAGATAAACCATATCAATTTGCAAGCACTATCTTCAGATATTTATGATAAAGACTTCAATTCAAGTGGTAGTAAATGTAGTTGAGGGCAAAATTTCATAATAAGGTCCAATGAACATATATTGAGATAATAGTCCAGACCTATGGAGCCATGAGTTATAGTATTGCTCCTCGAGAGCCTGAAATCCTGCAGTGGAATTTGAGGACGTCAAGTATACAACTTCACCACCAACAACAAAGCCTTTTAGTCCCAAGCAAGTTCGGGTAGGCTCGAGTTGCAAAAGGAATAAAATTAATTTTAAAACATGTTTTGTAAGCATCTAAATGAGTTATAGGAAAATAATCAGTCACCACAGCAGAAGAAAATCACCACTGAATCCATTGTCAGGAAAAGAACCAACTCCCATATGGTCATGTATTGCAAAAATGGGGGAAATGAAATATGAAGTACCTTTATTTGAGAAGATCTCGAAAAGATTTTCGAATTTATTGAATAAGTATGCCAGGATGTCTTCTCGTTTTAATAAGGGTGATGTAGGATTTGCTTGTTGAAGTGCAGCATTCAAGCATGTGGTAGGCTTCTCATTGTCAACATTTAAACCAACACCTGATTAAGATCAAAGGAAACCCATCCTTGTCAAAAGAGAAGAGAGATTAAATGCTTAGAATCAGCAACATTGGAAATGCATGTTTACCGGTACAAATATTGTAGACTTTGGATTCATAAGATGAAGTGCAAAGAATACCACCGATTTTTAATCCTTTCAGATAGAGATCATTAGGCCACTTTATCCTCACATCAAGTTCTGGTAGTCCCTGAGTTTTATCACAAAGGCAGAATGAAATGGCAACGTAGGTAGTTAGCCTAAAGAAAATAGGGGACTCGTAATGCAATCAATAAGCAGCAAACATTACTTGTACACTGAATTATAACCTAACCTTGGCACGGCATAGGTCCTTGATAGCTTCAGTTATAGAAAGGCAGACAACGTACTGCATAAGGGGCAACTTGCGTGCATCCTGCATCTGTGATGTGAAAGAGAACATGAGACAGCCCGGTGGCGATTCCCACACATTCTTTGAGCGGCCTGCACAATTCATGAGCAAAGATTAAATTTGTTACCTCTCATCTCTCAACAGCACCTAGAGCATACTAAAATTATGTTAATAGAAAGATACAAGAAAAAAAAATGAAATGCAATGCACGATCTGGTTTAGTCAACTAGTTAAGAATGTGCTAAACCAATGAATTTCAATTGCCACAAAAAATCAGAACCAATTAAAACAGCTATTGATAAAGGGGTATCACAGATTCTACCTGTGTTCACTAAGAACTAAGACTGCATTTTCAAGCAATTGATCTTAAACATTATACGCATTCAGTGGATAGTTTCATACAGCCTCAATCTCGCCTGAAATAAAACTCGAGAGCTACTAAAACAGTAACGACAACAAGAAAGTCCCTAATCACACGCACCTCTCCTTTGAACTGCACGTCGGCAACGCACACAACGCCCACCGGTAGCTTTGCAAAGTTCCTGTAAACACGAGCAGCCGCAAGTCAAACAGAGTATACAATAATACAAGACGAAAGCCCAATACTCCCGAGGGCGGCGAAACCAAAGCTCTTACACTCACCGCGCGACGAGGTCCTGCGTGGAACCAATCCTAGGCGTCCATAGCATCCACCTCCCGAACCGGCGCGCCCGGAGCGCGCTCATGTACGCGGCGGCGTCGAAGCCCGCGCCCTCGTAGGCGAGCGCAACGGCGACCTCACCACCCGGCTCGCCGTCCCCTAGGGAGACGGAACCGGCCGCGGAGGCCAGCAGCTCCTGCTCCTGCGCTGACTTGCCGTACGCCACGAGCGTGGTGGCTCCGGCGGCCACGGACATGGATACGCGGGCGGATGAGCGGCGGCGGGACGCGGACAGGTACCGGCGGGCGCGCGACGGCGGCGAGTACGGCGCCGACGGTGGCAGCGGCCGCCGCCGCGGTGGTTGATGGCGGCGGGAGGCGCACGGGGAACGGCATTGCTGGGGCGGTTGGTTTGGTAGTTGTTGGTGTGCTTTGTTTCCTCCGTCACTTGGTTTGTGTGGGCTGGGCTGTGACTCCGAGTCATGCACTGATACTTGTGGGCTGGGAGAATGGGCTCCAATCCTGCAGATATTGGGCTGGATCTTGAGTGAGGGGTAAGGATGCGAGGCCCGTCATCCTCATCCACCGTGCATGCAGGCCGGTCGCCGGCGGCTGGTGCTCTGGTCTGTCCACGAGGCCGCCTTTTGCCCATGCGTTTGACGATCGCAGCATGCAGTTGACTACTTGGCGTTTTTGTACCGATCGGTAAACCCCGTTTATACCGGGCCGGACCGGCCGGTATAAAAGAAGCCAAATTCAAAATATAAAATTTGAAAAAAATCGTTGAAAAAATCTGTAAAATAGTTCGTGATTTATAGAAGCCAAGGGTGTAAAATTTTTTCAAATTAGAGTTCGTTTGGTATAAAAATTTGAATTGAAGTTTGAAAAAAAAAAAATGGCGGTCGGCAAGGCCCATGAGGCCCATTGGCCTCCCCGCCGCGGATAACGCGTGGGCAAGCGCTGGGGGCAAACGCGCCCCCCCGCTACCTTATCCGCCGCTTTCGCCCGAATCCCGCCCGCCGCCGCCGCCGTCGCCGTCCGCCGCGCCGAGAAACCGCCCGAAAGCAGCGGTTTCCTCACGGACGGAGCGGCTTACCACAGCGCCGCCTCCCGCTCCTTGCTGACCGGGCGGATTGGTCGGTAAACCGAGCGGTTTGGTCGGTTTACCGACCGGCAAGCGCGTAGCCGGACCGAGGTGAGTTTTTTTTTTTTTTTTTTGATTTAGGTTGATTTATGTGGTAGGATTGGGATTTAGGTTAGTTTTTGTGTTAGGATTCATAGATTTAGGCAGGATTTGTGTTAGGATTTAGAAAATATTTAGGTTAGGTTAGTTTTTTTGAGTTAGGGTTCATAGATTTAGGAAATATTTAGGTTAGTTTAGGCAACTTTTTCCATTAGGATTTATGATTTGATGTAGGATTTGTGGTAGGATGTATATTGTAGGAATACATTTCAACTCCGAAATGTTCGGTCGCCTAAAGGAGACATTTCGCAGAAATGACGGATCTGGAGAGCGCCGTGCGGCATTGCAGGAGAGGCCGAGATTTTCCGCCGTAAGGTTGGTGAGTTTGGCACGTAATTGGCTCACAAAATGGCAATTGATCCAAGGACATCCCCATGTAAGTATTTTTCTACCTTATATACTGTGGCCTATAGCTAATATAATGTGGTACCTTTGCGTACCGCTTGGTGGATGATATTTGGTAGGAGTACTCCAATGTTGCGCCGCCTTGCTTTGCGGCTTGTTGCACAATGTGTCTCCTCCAAAGGGATGCGAAAGGAACTGAGTACATTTGCCTTGCCGCATACCAAGGTTCGAAATAGGTTGTTGCACAAAAAATTGAACAAGCTTGTTTATGTCAACTACAACCTTCGCCGCGACTTGCGGATGTTACCCCACCAAGGAATTATGATGATGATGACTTCATTGACCGGTTCACCGAAGTCTCATTCTATGATCTGAGCAATCCGATTAGGGAATGGATGGAGTACGGCCGATCTAACCAGCCACCGGTTCTTGATGACGATTCTCGACGAAGTGGACGTCCCTCTCGCCATCAAATATTGTCGGTACAATTTATATTTGTATATATATATATATATATATATAAATGTATGTCCACCTCACCTTCTATTATTTGCTTGTGTTGGCAAAGTGACCATATAGCAACCGAGGATCTACGCCAGCGACGGGGATGATAACATCGCGATTGGGCCCGTAGAAATGTGGGTGAAACTCACATGGGGAAGAGGAAGCAACATGTGACTTTCAAGATGCCGCCTAGGAAGGCTCCCTCCAAGCAAATGCGAGGAAAAGAAACTCGGTGATGAGGAATACCAGCCGAGCATAACACGACCGACGATGGCTCCTCGGTGATGACACGACCGACGATGGTGGGAACGATAAAGGCGGTCTTTGGAGAGTCCGGGCGGTGGCGGTGGTGGAGGGTATGGCGGTGGCGGTCTTTGAGGGTATGGCGGTGGCGGTGCGATTCACACATGCGACTCAAGACCGTGACCATGGCCAACCGGACTCGCAGAGGATGTACGATTCAGCGGCGGACTACGGCACTCCACAAGTACTCCTCATCCTCCTACAAAACAGACCTCGCAGGCTTCTTATACCTATCCCATTCATGACGTGTCCGCGGCCTATGACTAGATGGGTGTACGAATGGGAAGACCCCGATTTTTACAATCGGTTGGTTGAAGAATGGGAGACAACAGCGGTATGGTCGGGGCTAACTTGGCAAGATTACAAGGCTGGCTCCGCTTCAGCCAGCCGAGGTATCTCTATTATGTCTACCGCCGAGTATGAGGAGTCGTGCCGATATGGGGTGTTCCCGTATATCCTACGCCATTGATTATTTGTATGCCATCACATTTTGTTACCGTATTGACTTATGCTATTTATTTCCGCATTGTGTGCCACTTTTTACATCAAAATGTCCAAAGCAAATACCAAAAATTCCTTCAAAAAATTAAAAAAAAATCAAAACTTCCGGGCGGTTTTGAATTTATACCGCTCAAACCGGCGGTATAAATTCCAAACCGCCCGGTTTACCGTTTTCTTACCGTTGGTCGGCGACGTTTGAATTCAATTGAATTCAAATTTGAAACCGGCCGGTTTACCGGTAACCGGACCGTAAACCCGAAACCGGAGGCCGGCGGTTTCCTAGGTCCGGTCGGTAAAAAACGCAGTGTGTGACCACATCAAACATTTATTAGGGTTTACCGAAACCCATGAATAGATGCAGCAGGAACCTCCAAGCCTCCAAACCGATCGAAGATTAATCCCAAGATAATAGCAAGGGTTTTCTGAAATGCACATTAAAAGGAGCAGCTAGTGTCAGGTTTATTTGTATAAATATTAGTGGGTGAAGCTGAAATCACATAGCAGGGCGGATAGCTATACAGTTATACGTGCACCCACGCAAAAAAAAAAAAAAAAAAACGAAAATAGAGTGAATATGGCCATATTTTCACCATATTCACACACTCACCATAAAAAACTACTACACGCCAACAAGGTAAGTGTAGCTCCATCGAATTAGCTCTAGCTCCTATCCATTCCTAAGAAAGTGTGTGTTGTTCCCCAATCTACAAATATGACGATG
Organism: Hyparrhenia diplandra; assembly: GCA_015847255.1. Lineage (NCBI taxonomy): Eukaryota > Viridiplantae > Streptophyta > Magnoliopsida > Poales > Poaceae > Hyparrhenia > Hyparrhenia diplandra. The sequence continues at coordinate 331,328 of JADLZK010012231.1, read as the reverse complement.
AACACGAGTGGGTCGGTTACCAAACCGTTTTTTTTTTTACACACCGTTATAGACACTCACACTTTGTTTTTTTTAAAAAAATATAATCCTAGATCTGAGGCAATTAAACCTTTTAAATTTAATTAAGGCTATAGGAAACAATACCAACATTTATGTCACAAATAGATTAAAATGTGTTTTTACAATCAATCAAATATTATTTACTATTTTTATCACGGATGTTCATATTTTTTTCAAACTTATTAGTTCAATCTAAAGTTATTTGATTGTATAAAACTTGAAGGTATAATGGTAATGTACATTCTTTTGAAGTATTTTAAGGGGAACCAGAGGGCTCTACCGTGCTTGATTATTAAAAAAGAACAGTTCATAAAAGGAAAACAGATACTGTAGACGCTATAATAGACTCGTACTTCCTCGGTCCAACAAAAAAAACGCATAAATAAATAATAGTTAAAGATTTTTTTTTTTTTTTTTTTTGAGGGAGTAACGGAGAAGACGGAGGATATAGAAATTATTATATGAGGAAAAAATAGAGAGGATATAAAGTTGTGTTAACAATAAAAAGTTATGCTTACGCATGAGAATAGTAGCAAGTTTTATATTAATCTCTACTGCTGGTGCTTCTGAATGAAAAAAATCACTGCTACGGAGGTATGTTTTCATTGCCTATGCGCGCCTATGCCCCGAGGTGAGGTGAGCATGCATGACACGCCGAAAGGATGGCAATAGGCAAATAACAGCACTCTACCACTAGGCAGGTAGGACTATGGTGTGGAGCATTGAGAGCTTGCAGTCCAGCAGTGGTTCCATTCCTATCCGGATCGATCGGCTGGTAGGAGTACTGCAGGAGGCCTGCCTGTGGTCAAGGGCCGGGACCGTCGGCGCGGGTCAGCCAACACGTGTGCCGGGACTGCGGCCGCCTACCTGACCAGTCACATCCAGCATTTGTCCTCGGTCTCCGTACTCCTGTGTGGGCGTGTCCCCTGCCAACTTGTCCTGAGCATAGGCCAAAGTTTGTGTTCCCCGGTACAGTATGGCTAAAGTTCGTGTTGTGTTCTCTGGGCCTTGTTTGGAACATAGGAACGTAAAATAGAGGAATGATAGGAAACTCAGGAACAAAGGAAAGCAAAAAGTAGAAAACTACAAGATTGTAAACCACAGGAATGAAAAATTTGGACAGTTTGGATTGCAGGAAATAAATTCAAATTTTCACAATGTTCAATGAACAAAGTAGTTATTCTTAGTCGTTGCTTTCTTTCCTGGTCTGACATGCATTCTAGCTAGCCATTAGTCGCTGCTTGCTTCTCGTGGCTATACAAGCATGCTGCTGCATACTTTCGAGACTGGCAAAGCAAGACAAGTACATACATGTTTATTCATTCTTTAGGCCACTGCAGGAGGGAAAAAGCAGACTAGCAGGGGAGTCTGAGAGAGCGAGCGTTGTGTTCCCTCCGTTCCCTTGGGTCGGAGTGGATTTTTCAGTTCCCGTGTTTTGTGTATATGTATCGATGCCTTTCCTATGGAATGGAAGGTTCTGTTCCTTCGTTCCAAACATCATGCCTCCGTTCCTTTCCTGCGATTCCTATTCCGTAAAATCCTGTACGAATCCTTCAATCCAAACGGGGCCTTAACAGCTTGACTATTTTTGTTGTGAAGGGTATTTTAGAGTTTGTATAGCAAGAAATAGGCTCCAATAGGTGTATTCTCTGATTTTATAAAATATAAAAAGCTAACTATTTTTTTATAAGATATCTATTTTATAAGCACCGATAACTAATTGATTTTGTGAGACACACTAAATATTAACAATGGGCGGGCACTTCATTTGCTCTTGTCACGGTTAATGTGGCCGCCACATCCGTTTTTTTTTTTGCGTGGCGGGCACGTTAAAAATGCCCGTCCACGGTTAATATATATTTTCTGTGGCGGACATTATAACATGCCCGCCACGGAAAATCGATCGCGGGCATTTTTAACGTGCCGCCACGGATTTTCCGTGGCGGGCGTCATATAAGGCTCGCCACGCAAAAAAAAAAAAGGCCCAAAGACCCAAGCGAGGTCCAATCGGGCAGTCAAGTATATAATAATGGAAGTTAGGATTTGGATGCGGCAGCCAACTCACTTTCTCTCACCCGCAGCCAACTCACTCTCACCTCTCTCCATCCTTCTCTTCCCCTCTCCTCTTGTCAACCTGGAGATGACCACAGACTGCTCCCCTCTCCTCCCTTCCCTTCCGGGCGACAAATGGCGTGCTAGGACACGGCTCCTTCCCCTCCTCCCACCGCCGGCGCCCCCCTCCTATCCCCGGCGCTGGCGGGCGTGAGGTGCCCTCCACTCCCCCGGCACCGGTCATCTCTAGCGCGGTCGGCCGTCGCCGCCGCCGAGGAAGGTGGCCGCCACGCGTGGATCCGCGCGTGGATCCGCCCGGGCGAGGGGGGTGGGGCGATGGCAAAGACGCAAGGGACGACGGCGGCGGCGTCCTATCTCGGCGGATCTCGGCGTCCCGCCAGATCCAGGCCGGGTCGCCGTCGCCGAGGACGCCCGCCATGGTGGTCGCCACGCGATTCCGGGCGTGGATCTGGCTCGGCGAGGCACGTGGGCGACGGGGCGGCCGCGCGGCAGCGGCGTCCTCTCCTCGGCGGATCTTCGGCGTCCCAGCCAGATCCAAATACCTGGTCGCTGTCGCCGAGGCGTCCCGCCATGGTGGACGCCATGTGCGGATCTCGGCATGGATCTAGCTCGGGCGCTGCGGGGCGACGGCCCAAGGCTGGGCGACGAGCGGCATCCTCTCCTCGACGGATCTCCGGCGTCCCTAAGCAGATTCCGGCGGTTGGCCTCTCGACGGCGGCGGATCCGGCAAGATGGAGGTCAAGCGAGCTCCATGGCGTTCTCCACCGCTCGTCGGGCTCCTCCCGTGGCGGCGGCGGCGGTGCTGCCCTAGATGGGACCATTTACCGTGGCGGGCATCCTAATTTGCCCACCACGTTAATCGATTTATCATGACGGACATCCTAATTTGCCCGCCACGGTTAATTGATTTACCGTGATTCGAATCAGAAGCCCGCCACGCAAAATGTTACGATTAACCGTGACCTTAGCGAGACGATACTTTTGAGCCTAGTTACCTCATGGTACAATAATATTTACCATAAACAAATGAAATGTGCTACAATGTGCTTTTTGCAAATTTTTCTGACATCTAACCAAGGTCCAATGCAACCTAGGAGTATGTGTTGGTTCCTTTGTGCAGGGAGTATCATTGTGTTAGTAAATATAGACGTTATTTACGAGTATTCCCCGAAACCGGGACTCTGGCCGTATGTTTGGTTGAGGGTTGGGTGGGTTGGGTTGGAGCCAACCCTCGTTTTTTGGGTTGGGTTGAACCCATCTCGGTGTTTGGTTGCAACTCGATTTTAGGGACGGAGTGAACCCATCCCGTGTTTGGTTGGAGCACCTTAGAATTCGGCCGGGCGGCAAAAAGTAACACCGGTATTTTAGTGATTTTGCATTAGGACCCCTCGACTATTTATAAATTAGCGAAGCCTATATTAGAAAATGTTTCTTTCTACCGTTTTTACATTAGGAACCCCGTAAGAGAAATCAAATTAAATTTTTATCCTTCTTCCACCATCGTCAGATAGGAGCCCCGCCGCCCTCGTGCTCGTTGTCGCCGGAGCCGGCCCGGGTGGCCCCGCCGCCCTCCCGCCGGCAACCCCCGTCGGATCGACCGCCTTCCCTCAAGCCCGGGCGAGCTCCAGCCTGGGCTCGTACCGCGCGACCTCGAGCCATCCATGGCGCTACGCTGAAGCAGCCTTGGGGACGACGGCCTATGGCGGCCGCCTAGCGCCTCTCCGCGGCCGCCTGCGCGCGCCTACGCCGGAGCCCGCCCGGATCCGCGGCATGCGCGGCCCCCCTCTCGGCCCAGAGCGCAGCGCTGTCGGCAGTGGGAGCACGGCCCAGTTCCACGAGCGCACAGGAGCAGCTTCACAGACGAAGACGGACGAAGACGAATCGACGGAGGAGCCTCGAACCCCGCGCTGGTTCGCTCCGTCCGCCCGCAGATTTCGTGGGCTCGGAGCGAACCCGCATCTGGAGGGAATATTCCTATCGAGCGAACCCGTCCCAGCCACTCCCCAACCAAACACCCAGAAAAAGGGGTTCGACCCCGCTGAGTTCGACCCATACCTCCAACCAAACACACGGTGGGAGTACGAGAACCTCTCGGTGAAGAAAAGACCAAGCAAACGTCATGTTTGCATGCCGATGACCTCACGTACTCGGTCTGCCATCTGCTGAGGCCGGCCGTCGTCGTCGAGGACGTCCGGCGAGGCGGCGAGCAGACGTACTGTAGAGCAGACGACGTGGGTGATGCGATGCGACAGGAAGTGAATCCGGCGACAAGACGTGAGATACTGCTCGGCAGGCGTCGTGGCAGCAGTGCACGCAGGCGCTTGCTTCCTTCCTGAATGCATGCCATTTGCAGACAGACATGGCAGTATCGGTTCTGAACTGCTGATGAAATCCCATACGGCCGACTAGTGTTACCTCCCCGTGTAACAGTGCACCACTAAAAAAAGTGTTCTGATCGGCCTAATGCTAACAATCTGCCCGCTTTTTTTTACGATATTGGGCTAGATATGTTCTAATTATGGGCTAATAAAAAATGTTATGCTTTACAAATCAATTAGCCCCATTAACTTTTAGTCAATTTATAATATAATTAAGCAATATTAGACAATTCTGTCTAGCCCCGAAATTCAGAAATACGTAATTTTTTTAATTACATGGTACAACGTAGACGCCCAACACACACGCACAGTCACCCTTATGAACACACGCGTCGTAAACTACCACCTTCGAAGGACTGAGCCGACAGATCTTAAATTTCACGAAGTGAGCCGACGGATCTTAAAGTTCACGAAGTCACCAACAGGTATCTCGCATTTGTCGACGGGGGCGTGCCGAGCACTTAATGCATAGCGCCCAAAAATCCTAAAATAAATCCAGGAAAATGCGAACATTAGTGCCAAGTCGAGGACTTAAACCCTTATGGGTAGGTTCCACCACAAGTTAACCAACCATCTGATCTATTCTATCTAGCCCCCAAAGTTGGAAATACATAATTTTTTGGCTCAAACACCCTTATCGTCTTAGTCATGGATTAGCCTTGCTATGCCTATGATTCTAGAATGCAATAGCTAATGGACCTATAAGACGGCTTGTGTGCCACATGACTGTATTTCTATGCTCAAACATGTTATAATTAGCAATGTGGGTGGTCCGGTGGACAACTAAGCAAAATCAAACAAGTTCTTTCTCTCAAGCTCCCCATATGTTGTTGCGAGGTGGCAGCGTCGTGCTCAACCTCCCTATCAATGTAGGGTTTATGAGGTATGCGATCCACCCTCTATTCCTCCTCCTTTAACTTACTTATATACTTTACTTTCGGGTGGTGTAACACAGACATGCTAGTACTTCGAGTCTAAAATATATTAGTCCCTAGCACACATGTGTCATGTGTGAGTCATGTGCTATGATTAAACTGTGTTTGAGATTACTTCCAATCTAATTATATAGGTCAACAGCTTGATTCTGCATACAAACTTAGCCAAACAAGATACGTCACGAACATAATATATATATTATAGTAGAGTCGATCTTAGTTATTTTTTAATACTATGGGCGTGTTTGGTCTGCGCCTCAACTCGCCACACTTAACTGTAGAGGCCGCCACAACACCCGAGGCAGCTGTTTGGTCTGCGTTTTGCCTTTGGCCGCCACAGCTTTACCTCTTGTCGTTTTGCTGCTGCTTCCTATCATTTCCCGTGGCAAGGTGGTGGCAGCTTTGGCGAGCTTTTTGTCCGCCGCCGCCACGCCACAGCGTGGCTCGCCACACCACATCGTGGCAAAGGTTGGCTGTGAAGCAAACATCCCCTATATTCTAACACTTTTATCCTCGGCATCTCGAGTACAAATTCCACGAGTATCAATAGTGTTTCCATGTAAAGATAATAAATATTACAATATTAAATATTGAAACCCATACATAAAATCCAACAGTCAGGACCGTAACAGGCTCGCCCGGTGGTAGATTGCCATTTTTAACAGCTTGTGCTTATGCAGAGTTGCTGATCCAAGGCGATCCTCCCTCGCCACCTGCCCACTGTACCTACTACTACTGTTCACGTCTACAAGTTTGACACGCCTGAGCTAATCAGAGCAGACGACGTGCGTGCGTGAGAGCAACGCCACATCCCTTGACAAGACATGGGATATCCTGCTGCTTGCTGCGGCGTCGTCTCTGGACGCAGGTTTGCAGTGGTTTGCAGTCATGGCATGGGGCTCGCATAGCCGCCCCAACCGTCCAACGGCACCACGGCACCAGCATTTCAGCGAGTACTGAAAAAGCCTTTTCGCGTGTTCTTCCCACTATTCCGACCGGTGGATGTAGTAGTATTGTATAGTATATACATTCTCGGGTGTGTTTAGAGCCTAAAATTTTGGCCTGAAAAAAAATCGGGTCAAATTTTGGTCCGAAAATATTGTTTCGAACTGAAAAAATACTGTAGCAGACGTTTCGTTTGTTTGTGGTAAATACTATCCTACCATGGCGTAATAGACTCAAAAGAATCGTCTCACAATGTACATCTAAACTGTGCAATTAGTTTTTTTTTTTACCTAAATTTTATACTTGGCCGGCAAAGCGTTCTTTTGGGTGCATTGAATGTTTTATGTGATGGATGGATGTGATGGGAATGCGGGAAATTTTAGAGGGAAGTTGGGGCTCTAAACAGACCCGGTTAAAAATACTGTAAGATTGTAAAGTTCAACCAAATATACAAGTAAAAACAATTATGTTATCAAAAATATAATTCATGATTTAATGATACAATTGATGTTATACCAATTTATACTTTTATTTTTATAGATAAAATTGAATCAAACTTGAAATACTTTAGCTTTATATTGTGCTAGAATTGTTTTTTTAAATGGTGATACCTTTTTCCTAAAAAAAATGTTTCTTCAATTTTATTCGGAATCAAAACGTGTCATCTTTTTCTACCAAAGTAAAAAAAAGAGTATAAACTACAGAATGCGCCTCCTCCTCCATTCTAGCACCTCTACCAGATAGGGAAATGTGGAAGGGGTTTGACTTTAGGATGGACCACAAACCACCGGACCTCTGCAGTCTTGGTTCTTCTCGTCTCAATGGACCACTTTGTTCCAAGGATCCGATGGATGAATGTGGCAGGATGATGCACTTCGATCTGGGGTTTACTGGTGGTTGTCTGTTCCAGGTAAGGCCTTGTTTAGATGGCTAAAAATTGTAACCGAATGTCACATCGTTACTGTAAGACGTTTTTGTTTGTTAGTGGTAAATATCATCCTATCACGGAGTAACTAGGCTCAAAAGAATCGTCTCATGAATGTACATCTAAACTGTGTAATTAGTTATTTTTTTTACCTACATTTAATACTCCAAACATATGTCTTTTTGGTGTATTTAATGTGATGTGATGGAGAGAAAGTGAAAAAAGTTAGAAATTTTAGCCATCTAAACAAGGCCTAAGTTTACTTCCTCGTCTTTTTTAAGAGCAGGTGGGTTTACAGTGGAAATATGTGCATGTCTACATTTAGGTTTTAAGACCCTGTTTAGTTCCTTCAAAATCCATGGATATGAGCCGAAGCACTAACTGTCTTATGCTGCAAATAGAACGTTAAACCTTGAGAGGGACGAATTATCAGGTTGTGAGTTGCAGGCGACAGTACTCTAGGTAGGCTCGTAGAAAAAAAAAGACTACAAAGGTAGGCGCATGTGCGTGTACCTTTGCAAGCACTCAGCACAGGAAGGCACACTAACTCCTTGACACGACAACAGCGTAGTGCTTGCTTTCGACTTCCACCACCATACGTACGTCCATAAATCCTACTCCATATTTTCTCCGTTTTTTTTAAAAAAAAAATTGAAGACATTACATAACACTAATCCATGATCAATCTGGTTACAAAATGTGGTCAGTTACTTTGTTCAGTCACAAGGATCATAAGCAACTATACAAAGATTTCCACGTACTTCACATTATGTTGACAATAAGAGGGTCTTATCGACACCAGTTTCACGAGTTGATGATGATGTTCAAACCAAATATATAAGAAAACATAGTCCACTAGCCCTTTATATTGGTGGCACTACAACACAGGTCTCATCACCGCTAGTTTCACAAGTTCATTGTGAGATAACTAGCTCGGGAACTCAAATAAATAAATAAATAAATACATAAATAGTCTGGATTAGTGGCCACCGTTGTCTGCCGCCAACCCACACCTAATGTAGACCACCATCTCCCTGCACGTTAGGAGGCCACCGCCCTTAGGTGGATTCACACTACCATGCCATAGAAACGACGCCTCGTCACCCCTTGCTCACTCTAGAGGCCAAGCCCTCTAGCGTCCTTAGGGGGCGCTTGTGTCAGCACTCTCCTTCAGATGTAGGTCAAGCTTGCCGACGACTAGGAAAGGGGCTATTTGTGTGGTTGTTGCGCCCTCATGCCACTGCTGCTAGGGTGAGAGGGCTAGATGCAAAGAAAGAAGAGGTTTTCGGCATGGCGTCGCTGGAAGCGAGAGGACCGGGGGGCTTTGTGGTTTGGGTTTGAAGTCTTATGTTGTGCCAGCATTTTCATAGTTAGTGTTACAAACCGACATTGTTAAAATGTCTTATGTAGTTGTGTGTTCTTGTTAATATGAGGCATGGGTGCACAGCAGCCAAAGCGTGGGGCAACTGATAGCATCATAGTATGTCCGTCCATGTGAGGCAAGCACACGTGGCAGAGATACATGTTTTAGGTCAAATTTACAAGTGATGAGATAGAGATGAGAAGTCAAAACAAATTTAGGAAGTTGGTCGTGTAGGACTTGGCAGTCGACCGTGCTGGTTTATGAAGTTGAGTCTGCAATTTTAAAAGTACCAAAACTTCAATCCAGAACAAGAACTCAGAATAAATTTAGAGACGTTGTTTGTGGAGCTGGGTCTACAATTTTAAAGTACTAAAACTCCAATTGGAACAAGAACTCGGAACAAATTTAGATACACTGGTTTATGGAGCTGAATTTACAATTTTAAAGTAGCAAAACTCCAATACGCAACAAGAAATTGGAAGAAATTTATAGGCGGCATTTCGAGTATTAGGAGCAAAATAAAAACTCAGCAGAGATCAATATCACCAGTAAAATTTACTCTTGGGGGGCCATGTCACCTACGTATATACATTTTGCATATTACCCATAAGCTTGCTTATTTAGGACAAACATGATCAAGCAGTTAGAAACAGCGCTTACCAATGGACAGTATTCGTGAAAAAATATAAACGCCAAACCGGTTAGGACACCAACATGAAAGTAAGTACAATTATCAGAAGTAGTAATGCAAAGAGAGTTGAGGGCAAGCTTAGGTCGGTCGATTGGTCAGTTACAGCACATGACATGATATCCCCACAAGAACGTCGCCGTGGAGAATGAACAAACCATCTATCTAATCCTGCCATTCGATCGATCTATCGACCAACTGTGGCACTGCATACAAAAGACCTTGCAAAAACACTAGTACAACCAAAAGGCAGGCAGCAGCGATTGGGGATGTGGCATTGGCAATGGCATCTCATACCCAAAGATCACGCGCGCGTGCGCCGAGACCTATACCATCGCCATTAGCAGAAACCTGTAAGCTTACTTACGCCTAATCACTATTGCATTCCTGCTAATCAAGCCCGTGGTAGCTAGCTAGTGGAACACGGACAGCGGCATGAAGAACCCGGCCGCGTGCGCCTCGGCGGCGGCCGCCATTGCGAGCACAAGATCCTCCCCAGTGCCGCTGCCACCGCCACCTCCACCACTACCTCCGCCCGCGGCCGGGTCGATAGCATGGGTCACCGGCGCCAAGAAATGGCCGTGGAGGAAATGCGCGTGCGGGATCAAGAAGTGCGGCGCCGGCGGCTCGGCCACGTCAACGGCGCGCCGCTCGGCCACCGTGCCCGGCGGCGCGGCGTGCAACGAATGATACTGGTGGTGCTGCAGGCCTTCCTGCTGCTGCGTCTGCTGCTGCTGCTTGGGCTGGCGAGGGTGTCGCCTGCGCCGCTTCTTCTCGTAGGCGATGCCGCGCGCCTTGGCCTGGCTGTCGCGGACCTCGCGGAGGTAGAGCCTGACGGCACGCGCGCCGAACGGGTTGGCCTCGGCACGTCCCCGTGCTCCTCGAACGCGGCGCGCAGGCGGCCGACGAGCGCGTCAAGGCTGCCCCACGCCTGCTTGAGCGGGCACGGGCACGGCGCCGGCGGCGACGGGTGGCCGAAGAAGGGCACCCCGCCGCGTGCACCTTGGTCTTGCCGAACTGGTCCAGGTAGCGCAGGAACTCGAGCACGTGCGCGCCGCTGCACCGGGCGAGTTCCAGCGGCGGACGGTGGTTCCGCAGGTACTGCCCGAACGTGTGCCAGTCCCGCCGCTTCTGCGACTCGTACCGGCTCGGCCGCGCCGCCCGCCGCGCCAGGGCTGTCTGCCGCCGCTGCGACGCCGAAGCCGGCGACCTCCATGACTCGTTCGATGGTTGGTCACCCTGATCTCCGCGAAGACGGACGGACGGACGAGCTGGATCAGATCTGCATGACGCCATGACTTGTGTTAGTCAAACAACTTGATCAATGGATAATGGTTATATATATACAATAAAAAATAACGAACGATGCAAGGGCCAAGGGTAGGTCGATCGGATCAGTCTCTTCATCTGCTCTTGGCCGGACGGGCCGATGGAGCTGGGACGGATCAGAAATCAGAATCCTCGATGAACTAGGGTTTCAGGTTGGAGCTATACTAGTCAGCTAGCTGCCACACCAACCTGTATGGCTGTACTCCATATAGCTGTGCCTGTGACTGACTAGCACGGTTTGATGATGATCTAGAGCTGATCCGTAGCAGACATGGAAGAACTGACGCACACTGAAACTTGCAGAATAACGCAGAAGGAAAAAAGGTGGAAAATGGATGGAAGCAAACCGAAGCAAAGCTGCAAATTTTAATCGACTCACTCGAGTCACAAAAGTGCAAAGTGCGTTTCGACGGTGTGCTCGACGAACACCAGACTTTTCCTGCTGGGCTGCACTGTGAACAGAAAGGGGAAGAACGACTGTAGAAGATGACACCTAGTACCGACTACTACCATGGCAGATGGATGGCGCGCCATCCGATTTAAGAGTTAAGACTAGCTGCCTGAGGCCCTTTCGATGCATCTACCAGCTGCATATGCACGTGTGTGTACTGTACTGTACTCAGGCCTCTGGCCTGTGCCTAGCTACTAGCAGTAATCTATGTGTGCGTGACTGCGTGGTGCGTACGATCGATCGACTGAAGAAACAGTAGATGATATGATGAGCGCAGGAGTAGACTGGTAGCAGTGAACGCTGCAAGCAGATGATGCAAGGAAGAACTGAAGAAGAAGAAGAGCGATCGAGATCACAAAAAGCCATTCGATCAGAAACTTAGATGCAAAAAAACACAAAGCGATCGAGTAGAGAGCGTACCAGGAAAGGAGGAGACTACGGGGCCGGCCAGCCGGCCAGGGCAACGAGTGGGTGGAGAAGAGGATGTCACCGGGTATGGAGCGAGAGGAAGAAGAGAGGATAATATATGGAGGATTTTGAGGGCGGTCACGGTCAGCATCAGCAAGCCGGGGAAGAAAGGAGGACAGAGAGAGAGGAGGTGCAAGGTAGGGAGACACTGACAAGGCTGAGGACCCCACGCCACGGCGCAGATATCAACCTCTTGTCATGTCACCTCAGCTGCAATCTCTCCCACCCGTCTTTTCGCCATGGCCGGGTCTCCCGTCTGCAGGGCCCGACCGCGGCGTTAATGCGAGCGGAAGTGGCGGGGCGCTCTGCTCTGCTCTGCACCATCTCGAAGACGAGATGTCACCTCACTCTGATCGGTGTGATGGCGCTGGCGCAGTCGTCGGCCGCTGGCGCAAGAGAACAAAACGTAGGAGCAGGAGTAGTAGGGGACGCCGGCGCGGCCGGCAGGGTGGCATCGGATCAAGCCGACGCGCCGTGCCCGTGCTCGTCAGATCGTCAAAGAGCACAGGTAGTCGTCGCACTGCATCGTCATCGTGCCGTCCTCTCGTACCGTACGTGCCATACGTGCAACGTGCGCGAGCGTGTACGAGTACGCTGGCGAAGAAATGGTTTTTACGCACGGTTAAAACCTGTTTTGTGATATTTGTATTGTCGATATCTATCGTAGCATCGGTTTTAACACCACCGTTTTATGATCGTGTTTTCAAAGTAATTTTTTTTAGTTTATTATCATTGTCTTTGATTCAAAGTTTCCATTTATTAAAAGGACGTTTGGCGTAGGTCCGCAGACTCTGCTTATGTATATATGGTCCGGTTTGGATCCAGTGGATTTTAAAATATATAATAAAATGATTTAATGTGGAGTACCATTGCATTCTATGCTTGTATATTAAAATTCACTAGAATAGTAGCATATTTTGATGGTTTCTGTTGTTAAATACGGATCCTTGATGGTAACCAAACGGCACCGTAGAAAGTTAAAAAGAGGGTTCCACAAGACAATGCTGTACATTTTCACATACTCCGAGTAGAACGGAGCATCTCCAATGATTCCCTATCCCAGGTTATCATTCTTATTTTATGGCAAAAAAAAAAAAAAAAACCTTCTCCAACAGTTTCAGAAAAGGTTGTCATTTTGTCTCCACAAGACATATATATATCACGCGGCTCCTATGTGCCGCACATACGTCCGTATCAAAAAGGTGAAGGGCATAAACATAATTTTGTCTCCGTCTCAGGGTTCCTAATGTAAGCTGTCAAGAGGTAAAAGGGTATAATTTTGTTTTTCTCTTAGAGTTTCGATGTAAGTTAGATATAAATTTGACAAGTAAATTATACAAAACTGGTGGAGATGAACTTTTTTCAACTTAGCGTATCTTTTTAGAATTTGGCAAAACTCAAGATTTGCCAAGTAAAATTTGGCAAACTCTTAAAGATGCTCTTACATTTAACATCTGAAAGCAGAAGCTCACACACAACTAGCCTCTATGCATCAAAAGGGCCTTGTGCTTTGTATATCAAAAGGGCATCAAAACCACTACCCCCATCTTAATCTACTCAAAACTTTGCTTGTATACAAAACTAGGGGTTGTGGTTTCTATTTCTTTTTTAAAAAAACAAGATACATCATATATCCTAAATTATTGGTTATTTTGGGTGTTTTAGACACATAGTTTTTTTTTTTAGAAGGAAAATGTATTAATATTGGTGCATTACACCGACCCTTTTACAAACAGAAATCCTAAGAAAAGGAAAATTACAAAGAAGTACAAAACTCCTATTCATCTTCCTCGAAGCCTTTAGAGATCCGTTCGTCACCGCCGTCCGGCCGCTTCCCAATCGCCGTGGGGCACGAGCCAAACTCCACAAGGTGGAGGCCGCAGAGGAGGACTTACTTCTAGGCGAATCACCGAATAAATCGCTTCCCAGCGCATCGGCCAACTCCCATACCCATGACGCATCCTTCGATTCCACCGCCGCAACCCGAGCAAAGCTCGATTTTCACCAAAGAACATCTTCCTTGAGATTAACAGGTCAACAACATCATCACCTGAAGAAGACGACGATGCGCCGCCCTCGACTCGACAGTCTCCCCGGCCTCTCCGCTGACGCCGGAGAAGATAGCCATCGGAGAACGGAAGAAGCCGGGAGAAATTATTCCGCTACCGCCGTCACTTCCGCATCGCCGGGCGTCGCCAGAAAAAGCAAACCGCCAGAGGAGCCACACTCCTCCTGGCACGACCTAACTCCACCGGCCGAACATCGATGGCAAGCAAACCCTAGACCTAGGTGGACTCGACCAAGACTCTACGAAGACGGAGATCTGTTGAAGAGGCGGACCCCGCTCCTCGTCACCACCGGCAGCGAGGCCGGAGGCGGGAAACGGGGTCGCAGGCGTGGCGGCGGGGCGGCGTCGCCCGCCGGCGCTTCTTTTCTTTTCCGCGAGAGCCCTAGGCGAAGCGCTTTTTTCCCTTCCTCCGACACATAGTTTTTGTGATGAAAGTTTTAGATACATAGTCGATCTACTCCAATACATATGGACATCCAAAAACCTAAGTTGGTTTACTGACGAACTTGCTTTCTATAAAGTGGGACCATGGTTTTTTAAACATCCTGTGTCTTAAATTATTGGTCATTTTGAGTGTTCTATAGATACAAAGTTGATGCTATGTTTAACCTCTACAACGCGGCACGCTTTGCCGTGCTCTTGGGGCATCCACGGTAGTAAAATTAATTTTTACCGTTTGATCCTGTAATCAACGCCTAGATCTTGGTTTAGCTACTGTTTAGATGCCTAACCCTAAATATATATAACCGCCCTCTTCTTAATTCTCTCGGCAAAAAAAAAAAAAAAAATCTCTTGTTCTTCTCTCCGTCTCCCCGACGCTGGAGGGCTCCAGCCCCGCCGCCTCCGCCGCTTAGCGGCGCGCCGCCTCCGCCGCTTCCGCACCTCCGCCCCGCTTCCCCCCCCCTCTCGCTTCCTCCCTCCTCCCCTCTCTCCTCTTCGGGCGGTGGCGGCGCGAGGTCGTCGCACGGACGCCGGCACACGGTGTCCGCCCTCGCCGCCGTCGTCCCCAGCCACGGCACGGCGCGAACGGCGCCGCCGGTGCCCGCCCGGCGCACCACCCCTCCCCACGGCGTGTCCCGGTTCTCGCTGCTCCGTTCTTTGTCGCGTCGTGCGACTTAGGTTTGGTCTCTTCCCCTTTCCTCTCTCTCCTTCTTACTCCTCCCTACGGGATCTCTCTCCAGCGTTTGCGAGGCTTCCTCCCCCTCCCTGCTCACGCGATCTATCTGCGAGATGGACTTGTTTGCCTATGCTTGGCGAAACCCTAGCCGCCTGTCCCCATTTTTTGACACGATTTTTAAATTACGCTTTGGGCTACCTTTGCCCAGCTCGGGGCATCGACGGTAGCAAAATTAATTTTGGTCGTCCGATTTCATACCCATTCGCTTGGGACCGCATATGTGAGTTGGTTAGTTTATGCCCATGATGAAATTGTTCAGCGCTTTTATTATGTGCAATCACCGATGATCAATATCTTGTGAGAGATTTGGCATTTTCCAACTATTTTGATGCCTTCATACTCCGGATCATGATCAAATGACGATTGACTTATTTACGAGGCCTCTCAAATGAAATTTGTACAGATTTCTCTATTCTTATGCCCATGATGAAATAATATCGGTCGATGATCGGTGTCTTGTGAGAGACTTGGCATTTTCCCAAATTATTTGGATGCCTTGATACTCCAAGCTCACGATCGAATGACGATTGACTTATTTCTCGAGGCCTCTAAAATTTGTAAACGTTTCTCTATTCTTATGTCCATGATGAAATAGTTCAGACACTTTTATATGATTTACAATTTACAATACAATATCAGCCGATGATCAGCTTCTTGTGAGTGCCTTGGCATTTTCCATCTTGATGTCTTCATAGCCTAGGATTATGCTCAAATGACGATTGACATATTTCTGAGGCCAGGTTTCCTTTCTGAGACTACCTGTTATGGTATAGATCTGAGGACATGACCATGCCAAAGATATTTGATTTAGTGCACTGCAGTGCTCATGATTTTGTAGAATATATTGAAGCAAAACGCCATGTCGATGTATTTGTTTCCTTTGTTGGTGTACTGCGGTGCTTATGATCTTGGTCATGTCCAAAGGATGAGTACACACTCCTCTTGCCGCTAGATTAGTTTGAGGGAATAGGGTGTTGCTTGTGATGAATACACGATATAAATGTTTAATGTTTCATGTAGTGATCATGGGCCATCCTTCCTCATTTTACTCCTCTTTATTTTTCTCTCGAGGCAATGCTTATGAGCTATGATGATTCTTCCTTTCACATCTGTCCAAAGTGTTCTTATAAATGAGGCGGTGATCATGAGAATGTTGATTTTATTTTTGCCGTCTTTGTAACGAGGCACTAATTCAGTTTTTTTTTTGCGTTCTTTAGCCGAGGCAAAGATCGGTTGGTTGCTTTAGTTTTCGTTCCTTTGTATCTATTCTATTTTGTGTGCTTTGGAGCCTTTCGCTTCTTTTGTCATAATCGAGGCAATGGCACACCATTAATCTGATTATTGCCTTTGCTCTTGCACTTATACTTTTTATGATCATTGCCTATGGTATCAACAAAGGCATTATTATGCAAGATGAGCTTTTGTTTATTGCCCATGAAGTGATAGATATATTCTTCTTAATTCTAGGCCTCGATCACCGTATGCCATCAATGCTTGTGCAATCAGATTATATACTTTTGGTTCCGAGCACACACCCTATTCCCAAATATAGTCAAAGGTCCAAAATAATTGGATTTTTTTATTGTTGTATCGGGTTTGTTTTATGTGAACCAAATTTAGGTTTCATCTTTTAAAATAAAAAGATGCCAATTGAGAGTGTCCCAAAGGTGAAGTGAGATCATGAGATGAGAGGTATGTACTTCTCTCCAATTAATGCAGTGATATGTTGTGGACCTAAAATAGATGATCTTACTTCTCTCCATTTAATGCATTGATATGTTGTGAGCTAAAAACGTTGATCTTCTCTCGCTTTCTTTGTCCCCGACCTTGGTTTGCTTTGGTCCAAATCACCTAAAAAATAGTGTTAGTAAGTCCATGTTTTCCTATCGCTTTTTAAAAAACCTCAACATGCTTATCAAAAACAGTTCATCATCATCGTGACCTTATTTCTGTATGCTTGTATAAATAATAAATATGAATAGTGGTACTCAAATGTATATTTCACCAATGTTTCCCTTTTTCGCCATTACAATTACTTGAGACAATAGTCAAGAGTCATCTAATATTGTTTGTTTCTACATTCAGATTCGAGAGAACTCGATTTGCCGTCTTCCATCATGTCAGCCTTTGGAATTCTGTTCACAGCCCAGTGTTCATAGCTTCGCTCTTCTTAGAGGTAAAAAGATCATGCTTCTTATCATGTGCCTCCCGTGCGCTAATAATTGCACCTATTGCGTATACTTTTGATTTGTTCAAATTTGCTATGTGCAACGCCGACGCATAGACCGTTTGTCTAGGTAAGCTACCACCCTCTTGCTTCGTTGTTTTTTCACAGCCTATATCATATTTGCTTAGTATCTACATCGCTTTTTCTTGCATCATGCCCTTCCGATTCTGAGGGTCATGTGCGAAGGGAGTAAGGACATAGTCAACACCGGTGCTTATCCTGCTCCCACGTAATTCAAGACATGTTAGTCCTTCTAAGGGTGCCATGGCCTTTGATGGGTTAAGTCTTGATTTTTCTTATATGTGTTTTTGTTTTGTTTGAAGCGCCCATATTATAATGTCAAATCTCCAAAGTCCTATGCTATTAATTTTTTTGGTGTGTCCCGATGACAGCAGAATTAGTCTCAACCGAGAAAAATGAATCAGTTCCTATTGATATTACGGTATTTTTAAACCACATGCTTCAAACCACATGCTTGTTTGCGCACGTTGTTGTGTTCTCTATATTATAGATTATCTTTTTGTTGTAAATATTGAAATGGTTGATTGTAACCATTGCTATTTCATAAAGTAGAATTTCATTCCATGTTGTGGGGTTTCGATGTTTCTTGGTGCAAACTGTGGCATAGTGATCGAACACATGTCATAATTCACTAGCGGTTCAGCTCTTTGTCTCACAGCCAGCTGTTCTACCAACTCGATGGTTGACCATTGTTAAAGCAAATTTCTTGTATTCGGTTCATGTTTGTGCTTATATCATCCTGAACTTTGAATTGATATATTTACGTAATAAAACTTCTAATGTTCTATCTGTTTTTTTTTTCATGCAGCATGCTCTTTTTTTTTTGATGGCTTCATCCACAATGCTCGGGACAGTGTACCAAGAAGGAACTCATGCATGGTGAGAAATGTCGTGCGAAGTGTTGCCTTTTACCTTACATATAGCTGAATTTGCTTAATAATAAAATTTGCATAATAAGTCATCCATGCTTTTCTCCATCGCGCTGCCTGTTCGAAGAATGAATTTGGCTACCGCTAAAATTATTGCAACCAATGTCTGCAGCTAACATGCCTTTAATTGGTATCTTAGTCTTCCGATCTCCTAGATTTTTTATTTGTGCTTCTCACTAAATTTCTGTTATCTGTTAGAGGTGAGCTTTGCTTACTACTTTAGAGGTTAAGACCTCCTATCCTATTCCCTTTTTGTCTTTGTGATTGTCTACTATAAACACATTTTGAGTCCAGGTCTCTTAGGCTGTACTGCCATATTAGATCAGCTCATGAGAGTCAAGCATCCTTTTGGTTGGACACACAGTTGCTTCATATGCACTAAATCATGTGTTCAGTTTTCATAGTTGTTCTTTCAATTTGTTATAGGTTTGGTTATTTCATTGTCCCCTGCCTTTTTCTATTCAGTTAACAAGTCAGGTTCATGGGTTAACCTTCATCACTGTTGAATTTGCCTTTCAAAAACATATTTCAATATGTAAAAAAGGTTTACTGGGGATAATACTGCGGGCCATGAGATTCTACAATACAACCTCCCTATATGTTGCTTTGGGTAAAATATACAGCTCAAAAAAAAAAAAAAATATGCCTCCTCTTAAGCTAGATGTTCCCTCTTTTAACGACGAAGGATTCTCTTCACGTGAAGAACTTGCTAAGTTCAAGGTATTATCTACACCAACACTTTCAAATTTTGAGACGGTAGATTGTTTAGTCCACCTAAATGAACTGGAAAGGCTTTTTGGATTTATAGTGAAATGACGGCTCTTTTGTTGCTTCTTCAACTGCTTCCATAAATACCAACCATTGGTAAGAGCTCCCTGCAGCTGCAACCTCTCTATCCCCCTATCCTCTTCTTTGCCAGATACACATTGCATTATAAAAAACTAGACCAGGTAACGGAGATCTAAGATATACTGTAGCCCAAGCTGCTGCATCATAGGCCACTGCATCCAACCTAGGACAGATAGTGGAGAGATTTCATTTTCTGTTTTCCCCTATTTCCATTATGCTGGTAGATGGTTAGAGGGGATAAAAGAGTAAGACATAGTGAAGGAAGCTTGGTGCTTTAAATTGATAGGTGGTTGGAGGACATAGTGGACGAAGCTAGGTGCTTTGTACTAACAAAATGAATAGGCAATTTGTATTTTTCCTTTATACTGACAAAATGAACAGGCAATCTGTGTTTTCGTACAGTGGAATGAAAAGAGATTTATTCCTTTATGATATTTTTAGAACCAATAATAATATGGATTTTCTTGTTTTGGCATTATGTATTTTACACTGATAGGTAATATTACTTTGATACTGTGGGGCCTTACTGAGCCAGTATGGAAAGGTATTAGGCCTGAGTCCTAAAAGGATTCAACAGAATTTGGGCAGCCACTCAATTTGCTGATGCACTTATAGGTCAATGCTTTTCTATGCAGCATGAGATATGTTGTTCATAATTTTTAGTTTTAGGATCCCATGTCTAATTGGCGCAGCTGTTATATCTTCCAGCCATTGGTTTCACTTCCTTTCTGGTATAGACTGCTGCCTTCTTAGAGCCTTCATGACTGATATCTTCTACATCGAATTTTTCTCAGGTATTTCAGGATCAAAGATCCCCTTCTCTACAGTGAACCCTAGCTCTGTACACTTCCTTCCAGTACAAAGTCAGAGAGGAGCATCCATACATACACCTCATCGAGCAAATGGCATCAGGTATAAAAACTCTCGCTCCTCATGTATCTCTACGTTAGATAGCTATCTCAAGTTCTTGATGGTTTGCATTTACGATCTACATATCGCTCCCCACTCTTAATCTGATAATGCCAGTATTAGGTCAACATCGAAACAAAGCATCTCAGTTGGCTCTGTCAAAGAAGTGAAACAAGCACTCCTAGGTTCAGATTACTATAGAATTGACCCTCATCCCTGATTCAATTACCTCCTACGGCTTATGCTTCTCACCCTGCTCTTCAAATTCAGTTCCGATTAGCCCCACTACTTATGGATTGGATCAAAGCTCGCAAATAAAAGAAATTTATCTACTGAAGACTTGAGACATAGATGCAGTACCACAGATGCTTGATTTTGAAAATCTGATAACCACCATGTTTTAGGTAGGTATATAAATGATTCATTATCGTTTATGCTTTCCTTTATACAACCCATTTAATAGATAGAACTAAAAAAAAATAGTTACGCCTCACATCAGTTTGATACAGACACCAACAAATCCATAAGGTTCTAGCATCTACAAATGTTCATTTAAATATTTATTTGATGCTGTAGAGAAAAAAACAACATGTAAATAGGAACATATCTTTTTCCAAAACTTAGATAATCAATTTTATACAGCTAACCTACAGAAGGCACCTAATTAACGAAAATGAACCACATTGTTCAGCCCTGGACTGAACCTATGATTTGTCAGGAATCTTGGACGCCCACGTATTCATCGTCGAAGAGGATGAGGCTGTGAGGACACATATTGATCAGTTACAAACTACAATAGTCGCTATATATCCCAAACATGAGAGCAGAGCCATCTCCATTGATGACCTTCAAGCAATACACAACCAGTACAATAATTCCATCACCATTGGTGCCATATCTAAATACGGACCTGACTTCCTGCTACAAATCAACCCAGACAGAACACACAATCTCATGCTCTTTGTTGGATACCTAAGGATATCAACCATGTACAACTACTAGAATCAAAAATGAAATTGCATATCTGGCATGAACATTTTTCGGCTCTCTAAAGTGAACACAGAGGAATGAAATAAATAAAACTCACAGCTACCTAACTCCTACATATATGAACATTATGATTATAACTTTTAAAATAGCAGTACAGTTTAGCTTCCTGCTCTATTCACCTCCAATTATTGTACCAAGAATCATTCATACAGTAACATGCCTTGCTCTCTCATATTACAGGCACCATGGACAGGCCCCTGTTCTCGGACTTAAACCATCATCGACGAAGATGAAACCATCAAGACACGGACTGCACGGCGGCAGCACTACATACACATCCAAGTTCACCCAGCGACCGATCACTTGGTTCCATAAACACCAACCTGTCCGACCAGGAGCCGCGTCACTGATAGCCTCAACAACTTCTCCCACGACGCATCATATCTATGTTTAACATGTCCACATGTCCCAGGCTCTGGACACGCTGGCACCTATCCTGCTTGCAATGCAGTAGGTCGTATAATCCCGACAGGTGCGACAGACTATTATAGCCAAACTTAAGTATCAGACAGTGATGTGAGAACATATCTATGTCCATGAACCATTTATGTAATATCATGATGTGGATTCTGACTAGATCACTAACTTAAGTACCAAACACTGCTGCGTTAACATTTCTATTTCTATTTGTTTCAACTAAGTGTGTAACGCCTCTACTTATATGGACTATATGTGTAATATTGCTGTCTAGATCACTCAAATATGTATTCCGCGGCATCCCTATTTATATGGACAATGTGTGTAATATTACCGGCCAGATCGCTCAAATATGCATTCTCCAAGCGCAAGAACGGCGGCGCCTTCTACTAGTAGATATACCATATGTCTAGATATACTTGGAAGTACTCCCTCCGTCCCCAAAAACATGCAACTCGGCATTTCAATAAGGCAAACGATTCAAACTTTGATCAAATTTATAAAAATATTGATAGGGAATCTGGTTCAACTTTGTTCAAGTTGACTGATCCAATAGTTGAATGTTTTTTTTTGAGTAAGTATATGTCTAGAAAATCCAAAAACAATGTAGAAAATCCAAAAAAGTGCTACGGTTCTCCGTCACATCGAATCTCTTAACGACATAATACATTAAATATAGATAAATAAAAAAATAATTATATAGTTTGACTGAAAAAGCGTGAAATGAATCTTTTAAACCTAATTAGTCTATAGTGACACAATTATTTGTAAAATACAAACAAAAAAATGTTATCCGACCTGCACACGGGTGGGGAGCGAGTGCAAGCAGACCGGGCAATGTCACTTCCTGGTGGCGCAGGAGGGGCACACGTGAGCGCCTGCGCTCATGCTTCCTCTGCGGAAGAGAAGCCCGGCCAGCCGGCTGCTTCATGCATGCATGGCTGATCGATGCAGCAGGCCGAAAGAACAAGACGCTGCATGATGCATGGCTGATCGATACCAAAAAGCCGCTCCACCATCGCTGCGCCAGAGCATTGGCATTGCTTTCGCTCGCGCTCGCGCCGTAGCATGCAGGGGGTGTTTAGTTGGTGAAATATTTTGGGTTCGGTTATCAGAAGCACTTTTGTTTGTATTTGATAATTATTGTCTATTTATGGACTAACTAGGCTCAAAAAGATTCGTCTCGCACTTTTCAGTCAAAC
This sequence comes from Hyparrhenia diplandra, assembly GCA_015847255.1. NCBI lineage: Eukaryota > Viridiplantae > Streptophyta > Magnoliopsida > Poales > Poaceae > Hyparrhenia > Hyparrhenia diplandra. The sequence continues at coordinate 308,864 of JADLZK010012231.1, read as the reverse complement.
CGTGTAATTAGTTATTTTATTTACCTACATTTAATGCTTTAAAAATGCATCAAAAGATTTAATGTGACGGACACTGTAGCTACTTTTTTGGTTCACTTTTTGGGTTGCATGGGAAGTGAACATGGCCGCACCAGAAGTGTTGTCCAATCATGAACTAACTAGGCTCAAAAGATTCGCCTCCGCCATGTACAAATGTAACTGTGTAATTAGTTAATTTTTTTTACCTACATTTACTGCTCTGAACATATGTCTTTTTGATGTATTTAATGTGATGTGATGGAGAGAGTCTAAAAATTTGCAATTTTATGGCAAAAATCTGCCATCTAAACCAGGCCAAGCAGGGTTCTGATCAGTCAGAAGATGAGCAGTGCGCCCGAGTTCTGACCGGTGTTTTGTCGTTGCTCCCGCTCGAGATGGATTTGTTACTGTACGTCTACAACGAGAGTAGCACACATGTTCAGCTTGCAATAGGAAGAGTACTTGTCATTCTGAAAATACACTGTATTTTGAAGCGATATTACTAGTTATTATAGGTCTGTTTGGTTACACTGCTCGCGGTCAATCCTAGCTATGACTATGAGCACGTTTGGATCCTTGTTTGCAATACTCAAAACTACGAGTATGCTTGGCACATACTTGCACCGGAGGAGTTGCTCGATCTGAGCTTCAGTGGCCGGCCACTCGGCCAGGCGCTGCGCGGTTGCTAGGATTGTGCGTGGGCTTTCTACGTGTCGTCTCTTAAGTATTTTTTTTATCACTACGTGTAAGTAAACAATATTTTGGTCTTTTCATTTACTCATACAACTTTACTAAAATATCAGACTCACTCTTTTTTTTTTTTGTTATTATTGACGGCTCCCTCGTTCATGATGTAATCCTCAATCCTCATCCGGCAACCAAACACACCTATTAAATCTCAAGATGTGCTGAGCAATTTTTTTTCAAAATCAGATATTTTACCTATTTTTTTTTATTAAGAGGAATGGTAAAAAGAGAGGCCAAAACAAGGTTCACAAATTTACACACCATCCATAACATTTGGTTGTCCCACGTCCCTTGGCAAGACGCTAGCGTGCAGGAGCTAGTAGATAGAGATGTTGACAAGCAAACTAGAGCAAGAGCCTAGCTACGGCTACAAACTATACGACGCTAACATTGCGACCGTGGTGCAACTAGGCAAAGCGCCGATGCTTGCACTATTCGACGTCCATCACCGTGTAACACCACGGGTGTTAACCACTGCATAAGCATGTGCATTTGCATAACATAATCATCATCATATGCATTGCACCATAACTAGTTGCATTTTTGTGTTTCTTTTTTGCTTGCTATGCTTTGCTATGCCATGATTAGTGTGAATTTAACCTAAACTATGCTTAGTCATATTTAGGACATGTTTTAGAATCATGTTGTTTAGGTCTTTGTGATTGGAAATGGTTTATTTAAATTCCTCTCAAGTCATTTGACCTTTTTTTTTTGAGTGATTTTGGAAAGTCTTTCAAAAGTGCTTCATCAAATGGTTTTTAGTCAAAGTCTTCCACATATGAAGGTTAGTACTTTTTATGAGGATAAAAAAGTATTCAACTTGCTCTTTGTGAAAATGTTTGGAAAAGGCCCAAAAGTTGCAAAACAGTTTGGTCAAATTTTAAGTTGAGTTCAAATTGGATTTTTTCTTAAGTCCTTTCCAACCTAAAATTTTCGCTTAATGAGATACGCGCTAGAAGCTTATGTTGTGTGTAATAGATATGGTTTTCTTTGCTTCATGACATAACTTGTAAGGACTGTTTTGTTTATTAATAAAAAGCCTAGTAGGGGAGCCCCCACCTGTTCCCATAAAAAAATGAGCTTAGACGTTATCATAAAAAAACAATAAACATGCCTAGAAAAAAAAAAAAAAAGGAAAATCAAATCAATCCATTTCTATGTAGGAACTCGAGCACGTGCGAACAGGAGGGGCATAGCGCATGGCGAAGAATACAAACAGCTGCAAAACGACTTCATTTGGGATATATATATTTGTATGTAGTGAACAAATTATTTTTGCAAAGAAAACTATCCACAATTGATTTGTGACAATATTACTGTGGAATATGAAGAGTCAGAGAAACAAGGTTGAGAACTTGAGGGAAGTATCTCCTTGTACTATAAGTGGCAAATTTCTAAAGACAGACATGAAAATGAAATATCCAATTTCAGGGAAATAAAGAAGTCCCTAGTGGTGAGGACAACTATTGCATGAACACACTGATTCGGTGGGAAAAATATGCCAAAATTGTCAGGAACCTATGTTACCCTACAAATAAAGCTAAGAGAGCTAAAATTGCACCTGTTTAGCAGCATTAACAATTCCACTTGCTATCACGTCACATTTCATAATGCCCACAAAAATGTTCACTAAAATTGCCTTAACTCTATCATCTGAAGTCAATATCTTAAAAATGCACCTAGCAGCATTAACAATTCCATTTGCTTTCTACTTGCGGTTAAAAACAATTTTTAGGGTGGGCTGAACACCATCTAATCAAGGTTAACCCCTCCTAACATATGTAATTATATAAAGATTTAAGGGGGCTTAGGGCGGCCTCCACATAGTTTGAAGCTGTAGGGGGGGGGGGCTGGCTAACTATAGCTAATTTGAGCTAAATTTTAACCTCAACTAACCAGCCGTTAGGTGGTTCAGTATAACTAGTAAAATAGGTGTCATTCCCTTCGTGCCAACAAGATTGCAATTCAAGACATAGAGCAAAGTCAAACTTTTCAATGGGTATTCAGGTTGTCTGCCCGGGTGTCTCTTGCCATTTAGTTTTCATCATGTGGTACCTTTTTTTCTCTCTCAAGATTTATGGAAAACTAGCTAGTGAAAACTATCGTAGAAAGAAAAAAAAAATACATCCTTATGTATTTAATTGACCCGGATTTTTAAGGAGCTTTCCGAGATATTTTGAGCTTTGATCTAGAAAAAGAGTTTTTTTTTTTGTGCCACCAGCTAAATATTTTGAAAACTACCAGTAAAATCTGGACCAGCACTCTTCTTTTGGCTTGTTTCTTCATTCTTCCTTCTCCAACTAGGAAGGGTAGATCGTCGTCTGGGCTCGCCCCCGCCTCATCCTCCCCAGTCCATTTGATCCGCATTACCTTTTGTTCATTTCCAGAATTATTCTCGCCGTGCTCGTCTCCGTCCGTGTCTTTCTACCTCTGTCCGATCGGTGACCACAAGCCAAACTAACCTGAACTTGTCCACAGTCACCGTAATGCACTTATACCAGCACCGCAACTTGCAAACGCATGTTTCAGTGTGCTGCAGATTCAACTTGCAAACGCATGTTTCAGTGTGCTGCAGATTGAGCTGCACTCCAGTAACACCAAGGATCATTGCGCCACATTGTTCATCAATAATTTCTTGGCCGTGACAAAAAAAAAAAAAAAAAAAAGAAGACAATTCTTTACTATTCATTAGTTGTCGGTAGCATATGATTTTGCCATTAAGATCACCATACTCGCATACACAAACAAGGACAACAAAACCGGAGTCACAATTCACAAATGCAATAGCTACAAATATGTCACTCAGCAAAAGACAGAATGGAGTCTTGCTTACAATGTAGCGTTTCAACATCCCAAACTGTCAATGACACAATTAGTGATCATTAGGCATGTCAAAGCATGCCAAGAATTAGTCTCGGTAACACAATAAATCCATTAAATTGTATATACATTTACATGAGATCATCTAATAAGGCTAGCAACAACCCATGCCAGTATACCACCAAACCAATACAAATCATTCCTAGCTTATCACTGCTATTCAGTAATATCAAAGCAGAGTTTTGCTACATCCCAGGGGCCATTGATCTCAAACTTGTATTCCTGAATCCTTATAAGCCAGTAAGGGCAAACAATTGAAACAAAAACAAGAAGTGCTAATAGCACAGTGAAGAACATCTGATGCAACTGGTATGTGACACTCAAGGCCACAACCATCAGCGCAAAGGAGAATAGCAGAAAAAGCCTAAAGTGGTATTTCTTCACACAGAAAGTAATGAGGGGTGCAAAGAGGAAGACTTGCAAGGAGAACAACATGATTGCAAATACATGCAGCCTTGATGGAAGCCGTGAAGCCACAAGGACAGAGGCTACTATCGATGCATTCAAGGAGATGTTGCTTGCTGGTTAACTTTGATTGTTCAATGCGCCTGGAGGTCTTATCGTTGAACCAGAATAATCGTGCAAGAAAAGGTGAACCAGCAGAAGAGATACATCAAGGGCCCATATTGAATCTGAACTGATGGACCTGGTTAGGGTATGATAAATTGGCGCAAGAACATATAGACCACTTATGAAGAATGATATATTGAGGACATACTTTGTCAGAAGCTTCAGTGAGAATGGACAGGTTGTGAGCAAGAGCACCGAGAACCCAACAAGGAGAAGACCAACATCTAGTTTGAGAAGAGTAGATTCATCAATGCCCAAGTTCAGCGTTAGAATCCATGTAGAAACCACAAGAGCGACGGTACAGAGATACTGTGATATGGAGTCAGAGTCGTCCATCACTTTCAGAAGGTCCCTCTTGACGACATTGGCATTCATAACCATCTCCTCGAGGAAGGACTCGTCGGTGTAGTTATCATCATATCCTGACTGCCTTCCCCCATAGGCAACTTTTCTCCACATTGGTTGTAACCTGATTCGGTTTCTATCGCTGCTCTTCATAATGAATTACTGTGCTTTCTTCCCCAGAAGAAACAGGCGCTGACCTGTGTAGATGTCAAGAAGTGCTAGTCCTGAAGAGGTCTTCTGTCCTCAAACTTGCATTTCTCCAGCATCAATTCTCCACTACCAAAAAAAAAATGCACACTTATTCACTAGAATTTTCCAACAGAGTAAATTTCATAGTCAAGTATCAAAGGTACCACACTCAGAAACAGTCGCACATTATCAGACACGGATAAAGTACATCCAGTAAATTGAGGCATTGGGTTTCAGTTGACTATTAACAAATTCTTTGTTTATTTTACAAACTACTACAAACATTACATTTTACGGAGTATTTGATAGCTCATTCACAGCAAGGAAAGGAAGAACCAACACAAATCAACCCTCAGCAATCAAACCATCTAAATAAAGATAGGGCTTCTTCACCAAGGAGAGAAGGCATCGGTTCAACTCCAGTCTCCAGGTGGATCTCCACCAGTGGCGGACCCAGAAATGGATCAAGTGGGTGCCTAAATAATTGAGGCTACAAACCTTGCTAACAATAAACCAAATGATGTAACCAATGTAACATGGATCACAAAAACCAAATATCAGTTCAAAATGCTCAGGCAACATCTAAAACAACTTTGTGGGTAGAAAAATAACAAATAAAGAAGATTTATTAACCAAAGGGTCATCCATATTAAGCTCAACCCGAAGTCCTTTTTGCTCAACCCGTCTCTCTTTAGTTTCAGAACTATTCTTCAGCACATCTTTCTCACTAAACTACTCCGCCATGCTATCCATGCGTTCTAAGAATGCAATGCAACTATAATCAATTATTATAAAAAACTAACAACAAAAACAATCAAAATTGTATGAATTTAATTTACTCTTGAGTAAATTCCCTCAATGCCACTGGAAATTTCATGGCTTCCCTCAAAGCCATTTGTATTGTTCATTTCAGTTCCCCACTACTATTCCCATCTCCCATCGAGTAACAAACAAACAAAGAATTTGTTAATAGTCAACTGAAACCCAATGCCTCAATTTACTAGATGTACTTTATCCATGTCTGCTAATATGCGACTGTTTCGAAGTGTGGTACATTTGATACTTGACTATGAAATTTCCTTCTCTGTTGGAAAATTCAAGTGAATAAATGCATTTTTTTGGCAGTGGAGAATTGATGCTGGAGAAATGCAAGTTTGAGGACAGAAGACCCCTTCAGGACTAGCAGTTCTTGACATCTACACAAGTACAACAAGAAGACGAGTTGAGAGCCAGATACTTGCCTTGGTTTCTAGCCTCGCCGTTTGGCACGCAAGTTGTACAAAGTAGCTTCCGGCGGTGAGCAGGAAGCTGATGACGAAGGTGCCAGTGTGGAGGACGGTTGACAAACCACGCGATGGTACTGTGCGTGAGTCCTGCAATTGAGAGAAAGGGAACTAACCAATCAGGTTCGACACTAGTAATTAAAATGCATATAACAGCAGCTCAACTATAAAGTGATTGCAGCTCGTGTTGCTTCAAAGAACAAAAAAATGCCCAACAAAAAATTGAATGAACAGAAAAAGGTTTGAGTTGGAAAGTGTACAGGTCCCATTATGCAGAAGCTGGGCACTGCTAATTCTGGCACTGTAATAATTAAAAATTCATAGTAGAGACTAATGACTCCACATAAGATGGGAGTAATTTCCATTCAAACTGCAGAGAAGTAGGCAAAAACAATAGGTGCCGCTTCCCATTAAACTAGGCAAAGATTTGCTACTGTTTGACATTTGAGTCTGTACTTCCTGAATGAATGAATACAAAGAAGATTAGAAATAGGGTTCCTCTGAGCCGAGAGGGATTACCAAACTCCTCCCTCCCTGATAAGCTATGGTGGTTCAGATTGATGCACGGAGGCCGCCGCCGCCGCCCCTGATAAACTATGGTGGTTCAGATCGATGCACGGAAGCCGCCACCGCCGCTCTACAAGAAGCACTTGGAACGAACACATTTAATCAGCGGAAGGAACGGAACCGCGCCGAATTTCGCCGCAACGAATGGGCAGGAACGCTCGGACATGACACACTTACCTCCCAAATCTGGGTATCAGCCGCCGTCGCGAGCAGCTGGGCGAGGTGGTCCGCAACGGATCTGGGGAGGTGCTTGGAGTGTAGGCAGAGGGAGTAGCTGGATCCGGCAGGAACGACGGCGACGAGGACGCGGCAGTGCTCTACCACCAGCTTGAGCGATATCGGCGAATCGAGGCGGGTGCGGCGTCCTGCTGCTGTCGTCCGGTGGCGGATGGGGATGTATGCGAGGAGTCTGGCGGGGAAGAAAATGGCGGGAACGAACGGTGGCGGGCGGCAGCGACCGTCGGCGGCGGCGCGACGGCGCGGCTGGTGCGGGGAAACGGCTGATACTTGAGCCGAACAGCTGAGCTGAATGGGCCAGTTTCATCAGCCAAATTGAGCCCACATGTGATCAGCCCAACAGGCTTTTGTCCTCGCCAAATTGAGCCCACATGTGAGCCGGGAGCACAGAGATTCCGTATGATCGGGAGCAGCACAGAGATTTCCGTCGTAAAAAGAAAAGAATAAAAAAATCAGTAGTATGGCGTTGGTATTCCTTCTCTCGCCGCCAGTGGAAAGCCGTGTTGCAAGGAGGGGAAATTCCATTGCGAGATCCATAAACGGTTAGTTTGCAATCACTTTTGACTCTACCTCTGTCACTTTGAAAGTGTCGGTTGAGAAACGTGCCTTTAATCACGCTTTCCAAGCGACATTTTTTTAAAGGGACGAAGTAAGTATGTATGATTTCAGATCATGACGCTAGCTTAGCGCGTACATATCTTGTTGGCTTAGTGGAGTTTAGAATCTGGGCATGTTGGTTCCGGGTTCGGTCCGATCCAAGGATTTCGCGGTTATGAGAGATCGGAAGTTTTGTAGTATGTTTACTTTGAATCTGGTGCATGTTGGGGCAGACCGTCTGGGGATTGAGATTTAGACCTGCATCGTGTGTGGGACATGTTTTTTTTTTTTTTTGACCAAAAGACTGTGGGGAGGTCCCCACAGTATGGATTTCATTAAAATTTAAGAAAGTTCAGAGGATACATACAGTCGGTGTGTTTAGATCATCAAAATTTGGTGCAAAAATCCTCGTAGCATGTCACATCGAAGTATCAGAAGACGCTTTTCGTTTGTTAGTGGTAAATATTATCCTACCATGGTGTAACTAGGCTCAAAATAATTGTCTCAAAATGTACATCTAAACTGTACAATTAGTTTATTTTTTTTACCTATATTTACTACTTCATACATGTACCGGCATTTTGATGTGATGGGGAATCTTCTTTTTGCATAGTGGAATTTTGGGAGGAATTTGAGGCTCTAAACAGGGCTAGCTAAAAGCATCTGACCACACACAAAAGGATGATCTTAAATCATCCTTGAATCTAATTGACTGTAAAATACACTGGGATTTAAAATTGCTAAGCCAAATATCTAGAGTTGGATTTCTTCTTTGAAAGATCTTGTCATTTCGAAGCTTCCAGAGTTCCCAAACTGCTATGCTGATTGCTTCCATGAAACAAGGCACCGTATTTGATTGCATACCCCTTCTTAACCTGTCAAGGAGAGTCAAACTGGTGTCCCAATTGATACCTATTTTCTGCCAGCAATTCTGTGCAAATGGGCATTCAAAGAAGAGATGCTCAATAGTTTCAAGAGAGTTATTTTTGCACATAGTACAATTGGATCCTCCTTGAACTTGGAGGTGTCTCCTCTGCAACATATCCCTTGTGTTAAGCCAACTGAATATCTGATTCTGGGTGTGCATCGACATTTCCAGATTAACTTGTATATTGGATGTGCATCAAGGCCATTATACACCGAGGAGTAATATTTTTTCGAGGTATATTTGTTCCCCCATATAGGTACCCATCTGTCATGGTCACTGTCATCATACTGCAGGTTCTGAAGGTGTTGTTGCAAGGATTCTAATTCTTTGTGTGGGACATGTTGCTAGTTCCTTCCTCTCAGCGAGCATATTCGCTTTGCTGTGACGATGGGTTGATATTACTTTCTTGCAGGTTCAGAGATGGCAGAGACGCGCCGCGCCGCGCTTGTTCTTGTGCTGCAAAGTTTTTTCGTCGACGCAGGACGCAGACGCAGCTGCCAACAGCAACCCTACGAGTACGCGGCTTGGCAAACGCAAACTCACAGGCTTTTGCTTTTGCTCTCTCCGTAGCATGCAGCAGAAGTTAGGAAAGCTCTGCTCACTGCTCAGTTCTCGCCGCTACCGCCATGAACTAGCAGAGTTCTGAAGATGAGCAGAGTTCTGACCGGTGTTTTGTCGTTGCTCCCGCTCGAGATGCATTTGTTACTGTAAGTCTACGTACAACTAGAGATGTTCAGCTTTCAGTAGGAAGAGTAGTTATCATTCTGAAAAATATACTGTATTAATTTTCAAGTGATGTTAGTTGCGTTATAGGTCTGTTTGGTTACACTGCACGCGGTCAATTCTAGCTATAAGCACGTTTGGATCCTTGTTTGCAATACTCAAAACTATGCTTGGCACATACTACTACTTTTGCACCGGTGGAGTCGCTCGTTCTGAGCTTCAGTGGCCGGCCACTCACTCGGCCAGGATTGTGTGTGTGTGTGTGGGCTCTACGTGCCGACACATGAGGACGGACTACCATAACTCTAGTAGGCCGGAAGCCCAGTTGTCGTCTTCGAGCTATGGCTTTAACTGGGCCAATCATTCTGGAACGCCAAGATTAGCAATGGGCCAATAATTCGGGAACAGAGAGGCCTCATAACCTTTTTCTACTCACTACGTAGTTCGTACGTACCAAATTATAATTTTACATTTTGACTCTTTTTTTAAGTAGTAAATTTTTTTCTCTCCTAATTTAGAATGCACCAAGACGACTTACGTGTAATTCTTTGTCGTGTATAATGCCAAAAGTTGTTGTGCAGCGTCGCAACACGTACGAGCTTGAGCTCTCCTAGCCAGGACATTAAAGTCCATATCCGTGTGTTACAGCGGTTATCATAAGCAATTAAGTTAAGAAGCATGAAACTTGCATATGTCGTATTTTCACGTGCCAACAGATTCAAGACGCCTCATTAGAGACTCTCATATAATGCTTTGATATTAAAAATATAAGCCGCGTACTAAATGCATATGAACTCATCGCATAGACGCCGAACCTATCAAGCAATGTCACCATTTTGTAAAAAATAAAGTGTTCATTCCGGCTCTTTTGATCCCACAGTGGCCCCGCACCCGTCCCGGTGCGCATGACAAGAGACAAGGCTGACCCCCACCTTGCATATGCCCGCGTCGCGTCGCGTCGACTCCCTAGTAGCTGGACCCGACCACGCCATGTGGCATGATGTCACTTGTTGAACCACGTCACCAGTTCACCCCCGAACGCACACCCAGCCGTGAAACTTTAGTTTGGAGGAAAACGCACGCACCTACCCCCTCCGTCCCGCTGAGTTTGTCACCCCCTCAGTATTCCGTATGCATCATCTTTTTTTCGATCGCTTCGCCTTATTCAAATTTTTTTACACAAATATAATTTATTTTATTACGACTTATTTTATCAATAAAGATACTTGAATATTGATTATTTTATTTTATGATTTGCATAAATATTTTGAATAAGACGGATGGTCAAAGACAAGTTCAAAAAGTCAAAAAACGCCAAACTCCATGGGACGAGAGGGAGTACCTACACAACCGCCTCCCACACAAGGTGCCTCCTCCCTCCTCGACGCATCTTAGCCGGCCACCAGTCTCTCTTGTGCGGGAGGCACTCCCTCACCACTCACGCCGCTTGCTCTCGCAGGAGCCCCCGCCCTCTCCTCTCTCTGCTTCCACTAAGGCAACGACCTCCTCTGGTCCCCCAAACCCTAAGTCCTCGAAAGGATCGGAGGCGACTGTTGCGCGTGTGAGATTTACGAAAAAATACTAATATTGTTTATGAAGAATTTACTGAAACTAATTTGATGGTGTAAATATTGTTTTTTTTCCTATAAAGCGCAGTGGTCAAAAAAGTCAAAACTAAGGGCCCGTTTGATCTAGATTCTGCAGCGTCATGAGCTTAGTTTTTTTTTTTCCCCAACGAGTAATTACATCTCCTAGAGTGGAACCACGGAAAACCCGACCGACCTCACAAGATGTGGGGCGAGTAGAGATGAAAATAGAAGGTTCTCCTCCTTGTCGCTTCGGACAGATGCTCAGATTTGCCTTGCCTTGGGGACGCATTGCCTGCCACTGTACTTCTCCTAGCTGCGCAGATAGGAATCGGATAGCTGCAGCCTGCAGCTTCATGAATTCAATCGTGGTGACTCGATCGGCCGCCGCAGCGGCCAACTTGCTGTCTGTGGTACGAGTACGTGTTCATTCGCCGTCCGGTCCTTGTCTGGCAGTGACACTGACGACATTCATACTGGCTTTAGGCAGATAAGGCAGACACTTGATCTTGACCGTCCATGCGCTTTTTATGGCCCCGAGCGCGCGGCGCGGACCACCACGGGAAGGGCCGTCGCGTAGCGCGACACACACGCACGTGACACACCCCACAAAACCAACGACGCGACATGGCCGGTGCCATTTGCAACTGCAGCACAGGGATTGGTCGCCGTCCGTCCTTCCGGCCATCGACGATCGACGGAACGTGTCCCCGTCGTCGCGCTGGCCAACTTGCATTGCATGCATACTATCTGCGATCGACCCCGTCCGTCCTCAGCTGGATCGGCCACGACGAATCAATCTGGATTTCGTGCCGGCACGGCCTTTCCTCAGGACTTCGGGTTGCTGCCTGGCTGCGAATACCATTATTCTTATTCATGCTGTTTTCAGTAGAACGTACAGTCAAGACCAACGACCAATACCAATAAAGCTACTGATCCGTCCTTACTTTTTAAAATGGCTGGAGGCAAATCGTGCCTCACACCTATAATACCTGGTGAAGCACTTTCTTTCTTCTTCTTCATGGCATACTATATCTGTATCACCGTAGGTCGAGTCTCTCCTTTCGTCTTACCTACTCCCTCCGTCCCTATTTAAATGTCATCGGCGAGGATGGCACAGGAATTAAGGAGCGGGGCCGGGGTGAATGACCTGAACACCCGTAGAAATGAATGGATCGATGTTCTGCATAGCTTTGGAGTGGACATGCTCGCTCCTGTAGTCAAAACGACGATTAAAACGGGACAAGGGAGTACACCGTACCTCCGATCCCCGGCTCCCCATCCCCCGGCCCGGCATTTCCTTTGCGTCAATCAACTAATGTTTGTACGTTCACATCACGTGTTGGGAAGAAACAAAGTTCTTTTTTTTTTTTTTTGACAAACGGGAAGAAACAAAGTTGGTGACGGTGAGGACAATCGATAGACCACAGTGACACACGGAATGAGTTATAACAGGAGCCCAAGTTTTTTAAACTACCAGGCAGGCCGACCACCTTTGTGAGGCCAGTCTCAAATAAATTTCACGGCGTTTCATTCACATTAAATGTAATAATACATCGGCAAAATTTCACTTTTTGCATGAAACTCCTAGGAGAGAGAAGGAAAAAGTTTCACCATGGTGAAACCTTTGGGCACAGTTTCACATGCGTTGGAAACGGTGTGAAACCCCCATTGAGACACAAATAGTGTTTCACCATAGAACTATGCAATTAAATCATGCAATGAGAGAGAGTTTGTGGGACCTTTAAGCCTATGAAATTGTGCAATGAAACTATGCATTGAGGGAGATGCCTATTTCATGCAAAAGTTTCATATCTTGAAAACCGGGAGGTGAAACTCTCCATTGAGACTGGCCTGAGAGTTACCCCTCCATTCATAATTGTTAGGGTATGTTTAGTTTCCACCACCCAACCAAAAAAGTGCTACTGCTTCCCGTCACATCAAATCTTCTAACGCATGCATGAAGCATTAAATTTAGGTAAATAAAAAAAAACTAATTACACAATTTAGCTGAAAAGACGAGATCGAATCTTTTGAGCCTATTTAGTCTATGGCGGGACAACAATTACCAAATACAAACAAAAAGTGCTACAGTACCCCAACCCAAAATATTTCACCAACTAAACACCCCCTTAATCATATTAGACAAGAGGAAAAGTCATACAAAATAGATTTTGACCATTAATCACTCTTAATAATATAATGTTAGCGGCTCAAAGATCAATATCATCTTAGAGGCACACAAATCTATTGATGTAAGTTCTATGATCTAAACTTTCATATAATTTGACTAGATGTTGGTCAAAATTTATAAAATTTGGCTTCTCCGTATTTTAATTTTTTGGATGAAAAAGAGAACAAAATTGTGTCGGCAAGAAAAAGACAAGCATGCAAGACAAATCGATCATACAAGTAAGGGTACGTGGAAGCAAAGCACACCTTGTATTTTATCATACAAGTAAATATATAATAGATGATAGATAGATTTGTTGGACGGACGGATACAATCCTGATACAGGCATAGTGGGCGTCGGTACAAATCGAGCGCTGAGGTACAACTTATCCTTGGTCGTGCATAGAGAGAATTCGTTCAGAGATGAGCCTTGACTGATCGATCTCTTGGCCACTGGAGTTGGACGACCATCTAGTCGTGCTTGGGTGATTGTCCTTGCATGTCCGATCCAATCTCAAGAGAGACGGATAGATCAGTAGTCTCTGCATCGTGCTTCGTGTTTCATTTCAACTCATCTCCATTGAATGACGATGTCGATCGGGCATAGCTACACCTGTGTGCATATACTCCATCCGTCCCAAAATTATAGTCATTTTAGACTGGAACACCAAGGAGATATGAAATCAAAAAAAAAAAAAAAAAAAAAAAAAACTGCATAGCCCTACTGCCTGCGACATGCTTCTATGGGCAGGCAGGCAAGGCATTGCTTCGGTAGTTTGGCTATTGTCCTTTAGGCACGGCACCAAAGTATCAGTTAGCTGGAGCTGCTGCACGACACTCTTTTTTGGACAATAGCAAAGGACGATATTGTTTTGGGGGACCGAGGGAGTACAGTTGTGAATGAAACGGTTAGACCACACGCATGTGGAGTATTACCTACCTGAGTGAGTAGACAGTAAGATCTGACTGAGAAGTGCATCATCATCATTATCCTACTACTAAAAAGAATGAAACACAGACTCTACCGGCGGAGCGACGTGCGTCACCCTGCTTCGCTCTGCCCGGCGCTCCCCCACATGCTTGGCTAGGACAACCCCGCAGTTGCATGCTAAGAAAAGGAAACTACTATTTTTATCCCACTAGATTTGCATGACTGCATGCAATGAAAAAAAATACGGTGCATGATAAGAACTCCAACCAAGAAAAAAACTTAAAATAAATATGATCGGAATCTAAAAGAAAGGATTGGAAAAATTCTATTGTAGGAATAAAAATTCTGTTGTATGAAAGATGTACTCCTTTCATCCACAAAACATGCAATTGTCACATCCCGAGGAGTCAACCGTGGCAAACTTTGACTAAAATTATTTGGAAAAGAACAAACATTTATGAGACAAAATAAGTACATTTAGATTAGTTGTGAAATATATTTTCATAATAAATATACCGAGAGATATAGATATTTGGAATGCGGGGGATCCATGCACATTTATTGGGTGCTCTTATGGAGACGGTTTGTTGATTTTTCATTTGTAAATGTTTCCTTACGTTTTTTGGATGACCGAAGATTGCTGAAAACTGTGATGAATTTATAAGGGCTTCCTCGTTTACGTAGTTTCTTTTTTCATAGTACCATCGGTTATTTTGTTCCCTTTATCGCCGCCGAGCAAGACCTCGACAGGGGATGATAGCCTTGCTTCGATGGACAACTCATCGAGGTAGGCATGATGCGGAAACATGCCTACAGACGGAGACGGCTTCATCGGGCTACATTAGACAATATCATGTAAGCATATCATTATCGATTATTAGCTGAAGAGGCTATGCAATGTACCTAAACAGGCGAGGCACAATTTATTCAATTGAAGGTTGTACGATTTATTTCAATTTGCTGAGCATGGTTGTGACTCTCCATGTCTCAAAGGCAACACAATGCACCATATCATCAAGACCATTCTTTGAACAATTGCAACAATTGTAGGAGGACTCTCGTTTTTTGTGCGAACCAATTGCGTGAGCAATCTCAAGACTTGGAAATAGGATGTCATAGAGGTTACTTAATTTGGTTGTAACGCATAGTTTCTTCGATTGTAACACATTCAAATATGAATTATTCTGATATTATTTTGATACTATGTAACGTTGATGTTCCAAACATTATTATTACAATACCTTTTTAGTTAACAAGACAACAAATGCTAATACATTATTATTATGGTATAATGTTTCCCGTTGTAACGCACGGACATTTACCTAGTTACTAGTATAAGCCGGAAGGTAAAAATCTCCGGCGATCTCGATATCAACGTCTGGGTCGCCGGTGAACGCCGGCTGCCGCGCGCGCCATGGACTCGTCTCCTGCAACGTCAACACGGCAGAAAAACCAAACCCGGATAAAAAAAAACTCACAAGGGTCGATCTCCTCATGGATCGGTCGCCCTGTACCACGATTCCAAATCAAATCAAATCAAATCAAATCAAATACGTACTATGATAGTAAAACCAAAATGAATAAAAGTCAGATTCATAGTTTGGACGAGAAGGAAATCGATCGGTGCGTTCGATTTCCCTTCCGTTCAGGGGTAAATTAAAGAAGGACAAACTTGGACTGAAGGGTGCTCGGAGCGGCAGCCGTGGACGGCGAGCTCATCACTCGGCGCGTACGGGGCAGAAGCACCGTGGACGCCAGAGCCCACGCGGCGAAGGCGAGGAAGGCCTCCACCACCGGCGTCAGCGTGGTGAGGCAGGTAGGTGGAGGCAGCCGTTGTCAGGACGACGAGGAGGAGGACGAGCCGCGGGTCCATCGCGATGGTGGTGCCGGTCGATCGCATCGCAGGGTTCCTTTCGTGGTCCTCCTCTGGCTTTTTATATAGGCCGCGCCGGAGGCACGCACCTTCCTCGAACGAAGCACCCACCATGCCATCAACGGTAATGGAAGGTGGTGCAGCGGACGAGCAACAACGGCCAGGCGACGGAGGTTTTTTTTTTCGAAAGGGATCGAGGGAGTCAGGGAATTAGCTCGTTCGGATCGTATCGTAGCTGCTCGGCTCGCCCGAGTCAAGATTTTAGCTCGCTAGCTATAATGAGCCAACTCAAACCAGCTCGTGACCAAACAAGCTATGCATTTAGAAAAAAAAAAAGCAAAATTTATATTAGTTTTTATATTACTTTATGTCATGCATTATATATTCGTTAGCACATATTAAGTTTTTTTTTTTCAATTTAAGGTGCCTAGATATATTAATTTATGTATTATTACTATTTTTAAACTTTAGATACATATAGATATTGTATTTTGTGTATTTTTTATACTTGGCTCACGAGCTTAACAAGCCAACTCGAGCTTTTAACGAACAGAGCCGAGTTGGACTTTTAGCTCGTTAAGATAACGAGCCGAAAGCGAAGCTAGCTCGTTATCCTAACGAGCCAAAACGAGCTAAACCGAAATGAGCCAAGCTGGCTCGTTATCCAAATTTGAGGACGAGCGACGTAAGAAGAAAAACATCGCCTAATCATTTTTAGTAGTTGCATTATGTAGGTATTATTTTGTTCAAAAATATTATGTAGATATTATGAGTTAATAATAAATGAAGCTTTTTAAAAATGAGAATTCCTCTCGATTTATTCATCGTATCTTTTATCATAGGCTATCGGAAAACCTAGGCCCAATTGGGCCTCGCACAATCTGACCCATCCAAATGACTGAGTAGCCTCTACATCCATGTATATATAAATAAACAGTCTAAACCCGCCAAACTCTAAGACTATCCGCATTCATGTTTTTTTCTATTTCCTTCTCTATATACATCCCGGTCATCAAGATTCTCTTCTCCCGCACTCATCCCTCATTTATATCTCTGCTCTATACCGACTACCATCACGGGGCCCCTTATAATTTTATGTAAATATATCCATGTGAGATATAGTTTTGAAGGTTTATTGAAATGAATTTAATGGTGTGATGCCTAAAAAAAAAGAATTTAATTTGGTTTTTTTAGTTTGCGAAGTTATAACATTTTTTAAGTAGGGCCCACCTATTATTCTCTCACCTCTCTCATTTTACTCTCTCGCGTGCATGGGGACTCCTGGGTGAGGAAGTGTCTTTGGTAGACAGGACACTTAGGAATCGTCTCATTGAAGATTTTCACGGTGACTTCTCATTATTAACCTATAATAGGGTTCATAAGCTAGTGAGATCTGGATTACTCCCTTTGTATTTAATCAAGACTCGTGCCTTATCGATTCTTGATATCGATTTTACTAAAGAAAAACTTGGTGTGCTGCCTGGTTTGTATTTATTGGTATTCAGATCACTGAATATGAGTCACTTTGAGTATAAAATAGATAATTGCTACAAGTAATTCGTGAAGCTCTTCAAGACTCTTGTGGGCAAGTATGCTGGAAGGATGCAATCTTCAAGCTACCCAGACACTTGATCTGCATTTGGAGTACCTTGAGTTGCCTATTGTGAAGGACTATCGTGTTATATATGATCCAGCCCTCTTCCCCAAGCTTCTGATCTCTGTAATGTACTGCAAAGTGCAAGGTCGTCGATGCCGTGGCCGCACGCGTGTGCTTCTTGGCCACAGATGCCGGGATCTCGCCTCCCCGAAAATGCTATCCAACAGCGACCTGGTGCGCGGTGCGCATGTCTTCGGGCGTCGTGGCGGTCAAAGCGGCGCTGCAGGAGTGGCGGTGCGGCGCTCGTTGGCGGGACGAGGCGTAGTGGCTGGTGCTCAACTACCTCTACGGCCGCCGCCCGCCGTGCCCAAGGCGGCCTTGCCTGCGCCGCGCGTGGCGTGTCCTACATGTGTTCAATGAATGATAAAGAGGACGTTTGAGAGTGTAACGTTACCATGGTGTCTAGCTACGGGGTCATCGAACTCAACCAAACACGATCTCAGCTCGGCTCGGCTCGGCTTAGACAACAACCAAACACGGTCACATGTATCGTCCAGATCAGGCTCTGGCTGGGCACAACCAGGCTAGCCGGATGCAGTGCAGCAAACGCGCCCTTGGTGAGCCGAACAACTGGGTTGAATGAGCTAGTTTCATAAGCCGAATTGAGCCCACATGTGATCAGCCCAACACGCTCTTTGTCTTCGCATCGGTTTGGAGAGGCACACGGATCGAATCGAGGACAGAAAATTCGGTATGATCGGGAGCTCAGAGATTCCATCATAAAAAGAAAAGGAAAAAAAATCAGTAGTGCTCCGACAACATAATGAGAAGCGACATCACCTATCGTTAGCACTGCTAATTATTACTAAATCTGTTCTAAATTATAGTTTCTTTGACTTTTTCAACTCTAATTTTGACCACTGATCTTATTCAAAATTTTGTGCAAAATGTCACTTCTTTTATTGTAGATTGTTTTATTAACAAATAGTCTTTAAGAATGACTTACATTTGACTATTTTTTTGCAATTTTTTTCAATAAGATGAGTGGTTAAACTTAGGGTAAAAAAAAAAAAAGGTACTATATTTTAAGACGGAAGGATTAATTCAGTTTTCCAACAAAACTGAAAGAATCCATGCCCTATGCAGACCCAGAAACAGCGCCGAGGAGACAAACAGGGGCGCTCGATCTGATTCTGATGTACAAATAATCGTACAGAACGAGCATGGGAGAGGTGGGAGGCACCATCGGCCGCACTTCTTTTATTGTAGATTGCTTTATTAACAAATAGTCTTTAAGAATGATTTACATTTGACCTTTCTTGTGCAAAGTTTTTCAATATGACGAGTGGTTAAAGACGGAAGGAGTAATTCAGTTTTTCAACAAAACTGAAAGAATCCATACAGGGGCACTCGATCTGATGTACAAATCGTACAGAACGTGCATGGCGAGAGATCACCATCGGCCGCACTAGGGGTTTACCTCGGTGCTGCGTCTGCAATCGAGCACCGTTCATTCAAAAAGATTAAACTGGTCCAAACAAAAATGTCGGCCATAACCCAAACATAATATTTACAACTCGTGGAAATATATATCTAGAATTGAAGCTTGCAGAAATTAGATTTATCTCTAAGAAAATAGAAAAGATAATATCAAGAAATTTTGCAAAACATTCAAATCGATGTCTAAACCAGGTCTGTGGACGCGCTGCTCAACAAGTTTGGGCTTTTTGGCGTCGCCTGATCGTAAACTTGGGCGGGGCCTCATTGCCCCTTCATACCATCTACTCCATCCGTCCCAAAATAAAAGACCTTCTCGCCTTCCGAGAAATCAACGTTTTCAATCTGCCGGCAATTATATATTAAAATATATAAATATTTATGTTAAGTAATTAGTATCATCGGAAAGATCTTTAAGTCTAGTTTTTTTAACAAATTTATTTGAAAATTTAAATGTTA
Source organism: Hyparrhenia diplandra (assembly GCA_015847255.1). Taxonomy (NCBI): domain Eukaryota; kingdom Viridiplantae; phylum Streptophyta; class Magnoliopsida; order Poales; family Poaceae; genus Hyparrhenia; species Hyparrhenia diplandra. The sequence goes on along the minus strand of JADLZK010012231.1, from coordinate 289,664 downwards.
CATGTATTTTCTACAAATTTGGTCAAAGTTGAAAAAAGTTTGATCGGCACGCTTCTCATAGCGTCGTTTATTTTGGGACGGAGGGGAGTAGCTCCAAACCAGCCCATGATGAGAAAAAAAGCTCCGAACTGCCCCAAAGCTGGATTTGGAACTAATACCAAACTCGAGACACTTGCTTAAAAACACATAGCGGGCAAAGAGAGAGCATCCGGATCTGCCACCAACGGCGGTGACTCTGGCAAACATTTCCGGCTTTGTGCTATCGGTCGGGATCCCCGGATGCAAGGCCGAACCGGCAAGACTTCAAAGCTCCTTTTTTCTTTTTGGGCACTGGTGTTTGTGTTCGCATGTCTAGTTCGATGAGAGGTCAACGGAGCGTTTGCTACGCATTGTAATCGGGTGCTCGCACGCTTCTCGAGCAATACGTATTGAGAAGTGTGTTAGCAAGACGATCACAAATAAGGTATCCAATGGTTCACAGTGCGAGAGTATGTGCTCCTAGGAGCAAAATTAACTTTCTCGTGCGACTATGCGTCCTCAAACTAGATTGACCAAACCGCAATTTACGGAACCATTTTCACACTGAGCATATAGAGGCGTACAGTACTACTTTATTTGGCAATCGGCCAAACAGATCAGATAAGAACCACTGCATCTCTTTCGAGGCAATCGGCCAAACAGATCAGATAAGAACCACTGCATCTCTTTCGAGTACGGACAGAGAGTGATAAGGGCCATTGCAGATATACGTGGACTTTCCCCGGACACCGTTGGCCAAGTCCTGCCAGTCATTATCCGGTGCCGGCGGAAGGCCGGGCAGGGGCGCGCTAGCAGTACGTCTGCAGGTACTGTCGCCTCGCCGGCGCCGGCGACGGTTGAGTTGAGTTCCCGCGTGTCTTACAGTCCGCTCGTGCGCTGAGCGGCTCGCGGTACCGCCACCGGCACCGATGGACCACGGGCTCAGCTCAGCGCACGAGCACGAGCACGGCGGCGGGTCCCCGGCGCCGCCGGCGGCGAAACCCATCCGCCGCACGCCGCACGACGCCGCCAGCGCCAGCCGCGGCCGCCGACCGCATGCCCCGCCCTGTAGTATCTCGCAGAGCAGGGTGGGCGTGGGAGTCGCTGTGCCTGTGCCTGTGCCCTGTGCGTAGGCACCTCCCCTCGCTCCAGCCCGGCCGTAAGCTGCGGTGCTCCCCGTCCGATCCGCTGCGCGCACGGGCTGGTCCTCCCGCCGGACGGACACCGCCCCCGCCGGGGCCGATCAAGGCGCGGATCAGACGCCGCGGGTGAAGACGGACGGCGAGGAGCAGCGACGAGCCGCAGGACGAACGCCGAGCGCTACCGACCACGCTACGGAGCTCCCGGGCGGCGCGGTGCAGGCCATGAAGGCGCATAAGCAGGAGCGCGAATCGCGCCGCTGGCCCATGGGCTGCCAAAGCCCGGTGCCGGGCGATGGCCGGACAGGTGCGGTTGCGAACGCGGGTACAGCTTCCGCCTCCCGTTTCCGCCGGATCCGTCCCGACCGGACGGAGCACCCTGGGCGGCGCGCGCAGAGCAGAGCAGCCAAGCGACTTGCAGTCCGCGCCACTCCTGAAGGGGCATCTGGCCTTCGCGCGAAGGGGCTGCTGGCGAGCACACCTGGCCGATCGCGCTGGCATCAGACGTCGCGGCGGCGTGGGGTGAAGACGGCGAAGGTGCAGGCGACGAGCCAGAGGACGAACGCCAGGAATGCCACCACCTGCCACGGGAGCCCGGCATCGAGCCGCAGCGGCGTTGGTGCAGGCCATGAAGGCAACGAGCAGGAGCAGGAACCCGTCCATGGCTACTGCCTACTGGCTCCTTCCTGCACAACAACAGCACCAGCACCAACACCAACACAGGGATGTGTGTTGGTGCTTGTTTTGTTTGGGAGGACTATTCCATGGGGAAATGATATTGGAGCTTCCTTTGATTGTGCAGACACAATCACACAAGGTGGCCTTTAGCTTGGTCGAACCATTTGTGTTTAGACTGGGGTGATTACTGCCGCTGGTGTTATTAGTTTGTTGATTGTTGATTGAGTCGAGAGGGGAAAAGGGCCGTTTATATAGGGGTCATCGATCGGAGTCGGGTGGTTTTGCATAGACAGCACACAGGAGGACATGGTTTTTCGGTTTCCCGAAGTTGCAGCGAAATTTCCTTTGCGTTCGGGTTGCAGAAACGGCGGCGAAACTTCCTTGGTGCAACAAAGATCGGAATGCAAGGGAAGGGTATCGAGTTGGGCTGCCTTCTCCATCCATCCGTTGCCCGGCAATTCGGTTGCACGTCGGTGTGTGCAGCGGGGCAAGCCAGCCAATGCGTCTGCCTGCAGTATACCATGTCGTTTTTCGATCCAATAAGTCAAAAACATACCTACCCAATTTTTTAAGTTAAATATACGAATACTATAAATTCTGATGACATCTTTTATAAATCTAGTTACATTCCGGGAAGAAAAATGTTTAGTTATTTTAGAACGCCGTGTCAGATTGTTTAGTTATTTTTGTGCTTGTGCCCGCTTCTGGGCCTCTGCCGTGTCCGGTTCCGGCGTCAGGTTCTTCTGCGAGTGGCATCATCAGGCCTCGCAATCTAATCTAGAAGCCGTGCGTGACGGACGCACACGAGATGAGGCGTGGCGTCCAAGCCATCGAGCTACTAGTACTACTAATGTCAGCAACTACTGCTAGTAGCTCTCTCCGTCTCCCTTTTTCAGCTACTGGATCTCACGCACAAAACAAATTCAAGTCGGGGAAGCGGCCAAAACACCCAAATGCCCAATGTTGACATGTACGAGCGTTGCTGAAAAGAATGATGATTTACTAATCACTACGAGAAAGCTTCCATTGCTTAGGTGTGTTTAGGACCCCAACTTTCACTCCAAATTTCACTATGCAAAAGAAGATTCCCCATCACATCAAAATGCCAAGCACATTTATCGAAAGTACAAAATGTAGGTAAAAAAATAAACTAATTACACAGTTTAGATATACATGGCGAGACGATTCTTTTGAGTCTAGTTACGCTATGGTAGGATAATATTTACCACTAACAAACGAAACGTCTTCTACAATGCTCGATGTGATATTCCTCCAAAATTTTACACCAAATTTTGGGATCTAAACACATTGCATTGGTTCTTCTCTCGCCGTTTGGATGCTGTGGGAAGACAGAAATGATAGAGGCTTCCAAGGTCATGCATCGATGGCTTACTCTGTCTCTAGTTAGGAAGATTGCTGACGAGGATCCTTTGCTAGCTATCTAGTACATTCAAAACTGTCTACATTTGTTAGCTTCCAGTCACAACTCACAAACTGTGCTGCATGTATAGTCCTCCTTTTGGATTCAGAGTTTTTAGCTCGCAAAAATCTCTACTAGATCCTTGCTTAGGCTCTCTCATCCTATGTATAGCTTGCTTTCATCTTTCACCGTTTCCCAACCAGTAGTATTTCGTTGTATTTTTTTAAATAGAAACATCGAGGGCATAGGAAGTACTCAATGTTTGACCGCCTTTTCCAAAACGACTTCCTTTCAATATGGAGGGAAAGATTGTACACAGCACTTGTACAGCCATCCTTCTTGAAGATTGAACTTGAACAACGTGCGTGGCGTCATTCACCAGCCGGTCCACCCCACCAAAATACAGCTGTACTAGCCACTTGCCCACTTGGGCGTGCCCGTGCGCGCGCACGCCGCCCGCGCCGCGGCGCGGCAGACACACGTTCGCGGGTGGTTGGTCTGTGCTTCCCGTCCCGTGGCACCGCGGTCTCCGCCGCGGCGCCGCCTGACACCGTAGGCCCGGGTCGCGCGGTCCGGTCGTCCCAGATGTCTTTGCCTCGCCGTACGCAAATATGGTTGCCGCCTGCCGGCGACCGGCGTCCGCTCTGGCCTCGCCCGGTCAGGGTCAGCGCACGCTGCGCTCGGGGCAGGCGAGAAACCCATCCGTCGCACGCTGCACGACGTTCAAGCACGTCAATCGGGATCTCCGCGGAGCGGAACGCGGAAGGCGCCGAGAGCTGCCTGATCCAGCCATCCAGGTCCTCGAGACCGTCCGAGCTAGGCGTACTTATTTAATAGAAAATCAATAGATGTTGATGGTTCGTTAAAAATGACAGTATTGGCTCTTGTAGCGACAGGCATGCATGACAAATATTGGCAGGGCAGAAGTAACAAATCGATCAATATTTCCGAACGACAAACTTTCATTGTATAATATGCTATTCCGCAACACATGAAGATATGAATACATCGAAGTTCATCACAGCACATTTTTCTTCTGAAACAAATGAAGGTTACAAACAAACCAGCAGCAGTGTGGCTACCTCCAGTTCCAACTCCAACAGCGACAGCAACAACTGAAGTATATACTACTATTCTCTGGCGGATGGATGCGCCTGATCAGAATCGCGGCAGCGGCGCGGGGGTGAAGACGGTGAGGGAGCTGGCGACGAGCCACAGGATGAACGCCAGGAGCGCGACCGGCCACGGGAGCCGCGGCGCGTTGGTGCAGGCCACGGCGGCGATGAGCAGGACCGCGAACCGTGCTCCTGCATCCATGGCTGACTTTGTGGTGGCTAATAATTTCGCTCGGTTTTTTTTTTTCGGCAAATGATTTTGCTCGTGTCAGAATTGGACGGGGACGACTACTACTCCATGTCCATGGCCATGGCGAAAAATTCAGCCAGGCCGAGGCACGGAGCCATGGTGATTAATTTGGTGAGCCGAGACGGGTATAAATACCTACCAAATAGGCGCGGGAATGAGCGCACGGGTCGGTCGGCGTGGTGAGAGCAGGAAGCTTCCTCGAAGCTTCAAGGCAGTGCAACGAGGCCCGTTAGCCGTAGCCGAGCGGTCTGGGGGGCAATCTTTTTTTCAATCGTCCGTCGCCCCGTCTGAACGGCAAATAAACGCGTCGATTGTTGTTACCTGGACTTTTTTTCAATCTGAATAAAAAAGTATTTAGCAATCAAGTACTGTACTCCGTAGTATGCTACTCCAGGTTGTGAACAAGCAAAACATACTCCTCCGTCTCAAAAAGGAAAACGTAATTATCACATCATTACGAAGTCTAACAATTTAAAATTTAATTAATATTATATAGAAAAGTAAAAATTATATAAAAAATTCATGAGACAAAATAAGACCCGTTATTTAGAAGCATAAATGTTAATATAAAAATAATTAAATTTGAGATAGATTGATGGATATAAATACCTTAGTTATATTCTTTGATGGACGGCCTGATCTTTCATACTGCATCAGCCTCTACGTACACCGTCCCATGAATCGCAGAAGCACAGCTGGACACGGCGCCCTCGGGTGATTTTTCGTGACTGCCTCTGCCCGACCTCTGCCGTGTTCGGTCCGGGCATCGCAGTGTATGCCTTTAGAAAAAGAAGAAAGAAAATGAGCCATGCCGCCCCATCTTCAACAACGTTGTCTGCGCACACCATGACGTCAGGTCAGCAGCCAGCTCGATTGCGACATCAAATGTAAATAAAACAAAATGTAAACTTGGGGTTGTACGGCTGATCGTTGTTTTCACGATTGATTTCGGTTGTTTTAATAATATATTGTGAGAAGGAATAAGCTGCAGTACAATCGATATGCCCGCTAAATCGAGCAAACGATTATTGTTTCTAACAGAAAAAGTAAACTTTGTTTGCATTGCATGCCTGTCGAAATGGTTTGAGAGTGGCAGTTAGTCAGGTACTCTAGCTTGTGTTATCTCTTCTTACTCCCCTAAAAAGACCTGAAGGTCATCGTCATCGTTAAAGTAATCGGACTGCTCCCTCTAATGGCCCCGCTCTCTCCGCCGACTGAGATCAAATACGCTGGCCGGCTGAGCTAGGCCGCAGCCACGGGCGTAGGCACGGTCGCGCGAGGGCCGCAGGCCGCCACGTCCGGGCCGCTAACGGCCAAGGCTAAGGTCGGAGCAGCCACGGCTAGTCATTGCTGGCCACGCTTAGAGCATGGTCGGCACTTCCCTACCATCGCCAGCCACCTGCAAGACGGATTTGATCGGCCTCCCTCCATGGTCGTCCTATGCTCCGTGAAGATGAAGAAGAAGGGGGAGAAAGGAAAATAGAAACTCTTTGTTGTGTTCAATTTGGAAGATTGCTAGCGTACACAGTATGATAATTGCACCAATCAAACTCCAAATAGAGATTCGGTAAAAATTCAGTTAGTGGCCATGGTAGTTTTTAGTGTGTGGCTTTCGGGAACTGGTACCCTCCATCCCATATTATATAAGTTGTTCCAATTTTGTTGGAGAGTCGAAGCAACTTAAGTTTGACCAAATTTAGAGAGTACGGTAACATTTATGATATTAAATAAGTATCATAAGGTTCTTCATTAATTATATTTCATGGATCATTTACAGTGACCAACTAAAATATCGTGGACCATTTTTGTCCTGAAGGAACAAGAAACGGGTAAGATAAACGGTTATGACAGAACAGTGGAGATGGGGAAATGAGAAAACTGGCAAAAGTCAGCGGTTGACAAATGCGGAATGGGAACGCACACGGAGGAAAAAAGAAAGAAAACGGTCGCACCGCATATGACATGACGGCGCCGGACCCACGCAATGACGCAGGCCGCGTCCTATTACGGCGAAGTTTTTTTTTTTTTACGCTGACGTCATCACGACTTCGTGACGTGCATGCCTTGAGCTGAAGGCAAATGCTTGTTCATCACTCATCGTCGTCGGTCGAGATACGATTTCGTGTCCGTGCAACGGTAGGTGTCGCATACAATTTCTTGCCCATCCCGAATTCCCTATGGATCGGACGGAGTCGGAGGCCAACAAACAAACGATTTACCTCGATCGCGGTCGCGCCGCCGCCGACGCTGCGGGTCTGGCGGCCGGGCTGGATGATGTCGTTGAACTGAAAGCTTTGGACTTCGATTTCTAGATGGAGTGGTGGCACTTGTCGACGCAGACGACGGACGACCAAAGAGGTGGAGGTTGGAAAAGTCGAGGAAGTGTCAAAAGGCTTACAATTTTATTGTTGGATGGTCACGAAAGCCATCAACAAGTTTACTAGAGTTCGTATGTTGGGTTGGGAGACTGAGAATTGTGAGCTTTGTTCGTCCGTTTTTTTCTTTTTACAGCATGCAAACGTCAGTCATCAGTACGCTTGCTCAAATATGAAACCTCACTGCGCTAGCTGTCCTCTATGCCACGCTTGCATTGGTCCAAAGTGAGAGGTGGTACGTGGAAATCAGCCCATCACTTGTCCGTCTTTTAATCGGAACACAACCAGTGCGCCGAGTATTGTATGCAGTCCAATTATAGTGGACCACAACATCCCACATGTACGTGCAAGTTATTTCGTCCTTTATTTTCCTTTTAAACTTTATCTTTGTCTTCATAACTAACTACTCAAGATTATTGTTATTGATTATACTTTTGTACATATATACACATATTACTATATCCAAATGTTGAGCATGTATACTTATTAGATCATGTTTATTAGTATGGGAACATATCTAGTGTAAACCAACCCCTCCGTGCAAACCATGCAAACTTCTAATCTAGGCCACACGATGTAGATCTAAGGGGCACGAGGTGATAACCACGGGGGAGGTGGGAGGGGGATTTGCAAACGTGTGATTAGGGACGGGCGGTTAAGTGTAAAATTACTTAATCCCCTCGTATCCCTTGGATCAGCATCCTATGACCCAGATTAGAAGTTTGCATAGTTTGTATGGGAGGAATTATTTTGCACCCGATAAGTTGCCTATTAGTATAGCTTCGGCTTCAGTTCTAGTGACTATGGCTCCTTAGCTTGGGTGAAGCCTCCTTAAACACTAGTTTCGCGAATCCGCCAGGATAGCTCGAGAGGGAGAAAGTATATTTTTTTACGTGGCTCGTGGCTTGTTGCCAAATAGGACCTAGATTAAAAAGTTGAAGTAGTACCATGTTGACTTTTTTAAATAATAAAATAGTACTGCGTAAAAACATACTCACATCCTCGTTTTGTTTATTGTGAACATGATGGTTCGACTGAATGGAAACGTCCTCGATCACGATTTGAGAGAAAATTAGGTCTTAGGTTCAAACTAATAATTATAGTTAATCCCGACATGTCCCCTTTGGCCTCTAATCAAATTGTGTCATATGCAATGCACATGGTCGGTTGGGTTTTTTTTTTTCTGTTTGCCTGTCTGTCACACCTATCTACCACGGAGTATCGCACATACCTGAAAATGATGAACGCTGTGTAAGCATAACGTTGGAAAAGATGGATGGAATTCGGCCTATATTGCACATGTTGACATATTCACAGAATCACTGGTTTTTTTAGATTACATAGCCCACAACACGCACACCTCATAGGCTAATCTATACCTACTAATAAAGCGAAGAAATTTCCGTCGTCCACCCTCTTTTGTCTGCCCTCTCTTGTCCACATTTTATTTTTCTGTCCGCCCGTATAGATTCCGTGCGTTATAGGAATATGTTTCTTGTCTAGGACCGTGTCCATACAATACCAATTATAGATTCCATATAGGAATAAGTTTTCTTGTCCAAACGACAAAATTTCTAGCATATTTTTTTTTTTTTTCCTTCCACTATTTTTTTCTCGCCACATCTGTTATCCAGCCGTAGGGACCTTTCTTCTAATCCGTGTCAAAAGCAACCACCAATCCATTACAGACAAAGGCAACGGACCAAAAACGTGACTCAACCTGTAGATCAGGAAATCAGGCAATCCAAATCGAATACAAGTAGGTTAAAGAAAAGAGATGTTATATTTCGGTTGCCCGAAAAAAAAGGGTAGATGTAAAATGGACGCTCCGTTAGATCATGTACTCGTTCATCTACTTCCTCTCGCCACCCTCTCGCTCCTGCACCATCGGGCTTGCCGCTCGCTCTCCGCCACCACCCACCACCCGCCGCGGGCGCTTAGTTGGGTGGCGCACCACCGCCTAGATTGCCCGGGCCGTGTCCAAAGGACACTAGGGCGCATGTGCTGTCATGGACATTGTGCCCAGGTGCGGCTTGACTGTGCAGCCGCACTCATGCCACCGACAATGCGATAAAACGTTCTCCCCGTTGCAACGCACGGGCATATTTCCTAAGAATGATAAAACATCTGTTGCTTTCCAATTGGTCCAAAAACAAAAGAAGAGATCCATGGGCCTTTTTGAGAGAGGAATCCATGGGCCTAAATCTGATACTAGTAGGCCAGTGAGGCTGAGGCCCAAGAATGATGAACCAAAACGAGCCTGGCCAAGCCCGGCCTGACCACCGAATTTAGCTGGGCCTGATGTTCCTCCGTTCCGTCCGGTTGGGCACAAAGATGGTCAAGTGCAAAACTGTAACGCTGACGCGTCGTGTAAACCAGGCAAATTGTACTGAAACTACTGTTCGAGAGATGTGCAATATGGAGCACAAAACACAAGTGTACTATGGTCAAATCGGAGGCCACAAGATTTTAAGAGTTACTTTATAGTACTATTTTTATATAATGCTAGAGTTAATTTTTAATAATAATAATAATAATAATAATAATAATAATAAATCGTGGCAGCTGGGATTATTGGAGTGCCTTTCCCACCAAGCTAACATAGAGCCAACAGCCAAACAAGACACGTGAGAATGGGAACAACAGCAGCAAGGACGACGACGACGCCGACGCCGCACACTCGACCAGTAGAAACCGCGACGATCGAAAATGTCAAATGCGCACCGACCTTATCTGCATAAATAACTGCATTCTAGGCAGATTACCAGCCGAGATACATATGTGTGCGGTGTGCCGCTATGTCTCGATCACCTCACTATTCATGCTTATTTTAGCGATTCCATGTAAATAATTCATAAAAAAGGAGAGAAAAGTTTAATCATTATTATTATATTGACAGCATGCTCACTAGAATGTTTCAGATTACTTTGCCTATGTCGTTGTTAAAATATTAGAGCAAGTATTATAAGGTGACGTAAACAAAGCAAGTAAGAGTTGCCACATCATTTTTGTGCCGAAGTTAGAGGAAAAAGAAGAGGAGAGAGAAGAGAGGTGGGCTGTTAACTTACAACCAAATGCACAGGTTCCTAGGAACTCGTGGAGAGAAGGAGATGCACAGTTCCTAAGAACTCGCGTGTGAGAAAAAAGGTGAGCCTAGTATTAATGATTTAGCTTGTGTTCTAGCCAAAAACCACTATATATGTGGCCTGTTAGTCGGGCTGTATTATTAGCCATGCTCCACACATGCCATTAAATCATGCACGACGCGTTGTAACAACGACCCGCTAAGTAAGTTAATTTTTTAGTATACCGCATAACGTAGACACACAACAACACACACTCACTCCTATGAGCACACGCGTACGAAACCCTACCCACGTAGTAGCTTGCAAATATTAAGCCTATTTACAGGTTTACGATGAACCCGCCTGCTTGCATCCCAAAATTACCTCTACTTAATTCTTTTGTAAATCAATGTCATCTGTATAAGAAAACATAAGAACACCAAAATACATACTTAAAGAAATTATTATTTTCCTATATCATTACAGGAAAAATTAGCTCAAAATACTGTATTGCATTGCTACTGGTGCAGTAGTTTTCAACCTGACTGTAACTATGCACGTGTCTGTAAAAATAAGCAATATCATTGTTGGTTGGTTCATGGCGCTGATGAGGGCAAAAAAAAAAAAAAAAAAAAAACGAGCATTTGGGGAATGACGGCCTCACCGGTATTTTACTAAGAAGAAGAACTTCTCACGAAGCTCACGGAAAACCCCGAACCCCGCCCCACCCCATATGCAGCGGCACCAAGATCCTACGTGAGATTGGGCGGCCACGGATCACCTGTACTTTTGAAGTGGGACCGGCGAGGGATTTTATTACCCCAAGCCCTTGAAATTCGCCCCATATTGGCCAGCAAATGTGCTTGGCCTGGGTTTCAACTCAGGCCACCGGGTGCCTCGGTGAGCCAGAGCCAACTGAACTACGAACCCTTGGCGCCGATGAGGGCAAGATTCAAAGTTGTTAAAAAAGAGTATATATTCTGTAACAGTATTTCTATTTTCTATCCTATGTTTGTTGGAAATCATGCAAGCAAGACAAAGAGAGTGCAACCTCCAAGAGAGAGAGAGAGAGAGAGAGAGAGAGAGAGAGAGAGCTTGTTTCTAGCCGTTACTTCGTGACCTATCCAACTCGTCCATTATCGTGTAAATTTTCAATACAAAGGCTGGACCTTTTCAGGATATAGTTTTCTTGAGTCACTTGCAATAAAAAGTAATGGACATCTCAATCAACGGCTCGTAATTAGCAAGAGTTTGGTAAAGTGCGACATGCCTTTGAATTTTAGGACAGCTCATCACCACTTTTAAGCAGACGACACAACATGCAATTTTTCTTTCTATAGTAGAATTCGAAGTGCTATATTCAAGGACATCTATATGTGTCCACCTTACGTCCGTGCCAAACTGATCTCCGCTGGAGTACAACAGATCAAACACTTGGGGTCACAAATTAATCACAATTTCATCATTCCACATGTACAATAGGACGTCAAAACCAATACAATCTCTGTTTTTGATGAACAAGCAAGACTAATACAACTATACAAGCAACCTAGTATGTATAAAATACCAATACAAACATTAAATTTGAGAGCACCAATACAATACAGCAAACATTCACTTCAAAATATAAATACAAGCGGAGTAGATGAAGAGCGGAGTGCACGACTTGTTCTCTAATCTTGACGTACCATTCGTGTCAGGGGATGGAGCACTAGGCTGCTTGATCTGTCCTTTTCTTAGAAGAACTTGGAGCCTTTGCTCCAAGCAGCAACCTATCATAGTTCTGAGTTCTGACGAATGCATGCATGCAGTGGATCGAACGGCGCATAATCCGTGGAATCAGGGGAGGCAATCATGGGTTGGCGGAGCGCCGGCTGCTGCCATGGCCGCGCCACGCTTTAATTTCCTGCAACGGATCAACAGAACGATTAAGAAACAGCCAAATCCAGTAGAGAGCTTAAATCAAAAGCAAATCCGATCCTAAAAAAGAAGCACACGCAGGTATATGAGGGGAAAAAACTGGAGGAGTATTCCAAACTCCAAAGGGAAGAAAAGAGCACATGCAGGAAGCTGGGAATCGAGGGAGGTGGGTGAGTGAGGTCGATCGGTCCGCTCCGAAGCCTCCGATCCGATCAACTTCAGGGTTCAACGGCGATGGCGTTCGGCGTCGAGGACGTCCTTCATGGCTGCAGGACTAGCGAAGCGACCGGGCCAGGAACGGGTATGCAGCAGCTGTGGTGTTGACCTGAACGGCGAGACGGCGACCGGCCGGCGCGGGAGGGGAGCAGAAGAAAACTAATTAAGGCGACGAGGAGGGGTTAGGAGAACACTGACGGTGATGGATCGGGACGTGGGCATCCAGCCGGCCCGGAGAAGACGACGTTGGTGTTGCGGATCACTCGGGGCGGCGGCGGCGCGGGAGGAGCAGTCCCACACCCAGCGCGACGGCGGCGACGAGCCACAGCGAGTAGGCGGCCAGCGCGGCGGGCCATGGCGCTGCTGCTCCGGACACGGTGACGTTGACGCAGGAGACGGCCGCGATGATGATGAGGAGCAACAGACACTGGTGGTCCATGATGCCCCCTCGCTCGCGCTCTCTTGCCCGATCGGGCGTTCTTATAGGCTTTGGAAGCTTTTATTTTTGACAATTCGACGGGGGGGAGAATCCCCCACCTGATTTTCATTCACAATGGCTCATAAGCCTGATGGTAAGTCCTAAGTTACAACGTTTTGGTTAGGTTTTACATATTTTGTAGTAACATAAAAGAGCACCAGTAGTCGCCGACGGCGTTTACGTCGTCGTAAAATTATCTGGTGGACCAACTCATTTAGGAACGGAGGGAGTAGGAGTGTATACAACAGTAGTACATGACAACATACGTACAAAGCCGTCATTTTTGGCATTTTGCCGAAAACAAAACATGCAGTCGGGTTTTTGAGATTGGTGAACACAGCTACCGTGCAGCACGGATTTGTCCACGTCCCCCGGCCGGAGCCCTTGTCTCCACGGAACCCGACACTATGGCGACATGCCGTGTCTCGAGGAGAGCCGTGACACGGCAGAACGTTACAAAAGTCACGGTGTTCAGACACTGACGCAACCGGTGAAGACGACCGACCAAAGAGTAGGAGGAGCTGGTCGATACAGCTGCTGGTCTCTACGACGCTCGCTCGATCGGTTAGCTCGAGTTGGATTGGAGCCCGGGCTGCCGTGTTCTTATAATGATAATTGAAGGCTTTCGAAGCTTCGCGGTATAGCCGACTCGCCGTGGGCACTTTGGTCGGCCAGCTTTTCAGCCGTCCAAACGGGTCGGTGCTGTGACGCGAACTGTGCAAAACCGTACGTGATCAATTCATCGGATAAGCTCTCTGATTCATCAGAGTTCACAAAAGTCGTGATGCTGAGCCTGCAGATTATATTTTCCTTCATTCATGTCGTCATGGTGTGTCCTTGCGAGTTACTAGGCTGAAGAATACCCCTGCTGCCACATTTTGATCTGACTTGAATTTATAAGCATTATAGTATTTTCCATATTTGCTGCTTCCGTTGCATTTGCAACGTACTCCGTAGTAGAGACAGTCACCTAGCATTAATATGTAAGCTTCTTTTTTTTTTCACAAAAACGCCCGTTAAGGGAAGTTAGATAAAAATTACACGTCATAATGAGCACAAGGGCGAGTTGGAACGCAGTACACAAACACAGATCACAGGCTTCAAACAGTAGAGCTAGATGGTTGTATACGTAAGCTTGTGCATGAGTATCTGTGTTCATACTGAGATTCGCAAACGAGAACAACCTTTTTTTTTTTTTTTTTTTTTTTTTTTGACAAGGTACGAGAACAACCTTCACATTAAGTGACAGAGAACTCTAGCTTGGTCCAACTTTGCAACAGGGCCGGCCCAACTACAATTTCCTCCATTCCGATTTTATTAGGCCCATCCTGGCTTTCTCGGAATGCATAAATGCCGCGGAAATGCATAAAACGCTGCAAGTGGTTGGTCGACGGTCTACGAGCTAGTGCCATCTCAACAGTAAACAATTCCTGAACATCTATCCCAAGCTCAGCACTTATTTGATTTGGGGCGTGCAGTGCAGTATCGTGAAATTTAAATTTCTGATATTTATACGGAGCAATTTTGAGAAATACACTAATCTTCTCGAATGTTTGTTGAAAAGGAATGTTGGTTGTGACGTGTCTTGTGGTGTTTGTGTACCGACGCAACGCAACGACGTCAGTCAGAAGAGGCGGCTGGCCGGCCTTGTGGCGGGTACACACTACACACACCTGCTGCCTACTGCCTGGACCCTGGAGACGTACTAGTACAGAGTACAGACGTACGTACTAGGTAGGAAAGGACTGCACCGTTATGCAACATTTAAATTTTCAAATAAATTTATTAAAAAACTAGACTTAAAGAACTTTCCAATGATACTAATTACTTAGAATAATACTTATTTTGGGATAGAGGGAGTACGTCACAGTGACAGTATGTGGTCTGGTGGTAGTGATTACAGTTGAATCAAGGGGGTTGGATGAGCGGTTTCTGTCTAGTTTGAAAGTACTACCATATAATGCATGCAACAGTACGTATTAGGATTCGTCAGACAGAAGATCGAGTCGGTTTCTTGGCCGCGATCCAGACCAGAACACACCACGGCGATCGTCTGCACCAACGACAACTCAATGTGTCGAAGAATTCCCCTGTATTATGTGTTCAATTTGAGCAATGTACTTAATCATCCCTTAATAGATGTAGCTACATAAGCCAAAATGATCCATGCATGCTCTCCGTAGCTAGCCAGTCCTGATGATTAACAGATTAGATATGCTGCTTTGGCTACTGTTGATCATTCATGTGAAGGCCAGCCAATTCACCGTTCATTGTACCATGTACCAGGTGCTTTCAGTGGCGGACCCAGCCGAAAAAGTGAACTAGGGCGGATCGCTATGTACCACTATACAAACTCACTGATATCCCGGTCTAACTATGTGTTTTAATATATAAATTCAATAAACAAGAATTACAGAAGAAGTTTGAATATGATTACTATTTTATTTCAACAAACCGGCTGCTCCACCAGGATTGCGTTCATCCCCATGAACCATAGACAATACCTTCAACACAGAATCCCACATGTTCTCAATACGAAGTAATGTGATGAAATGAGAACCCATCTTATATCACCGGGTCTAATAGCTCCCCGAGTGTTGACCTAAAAGAAAAGTCACAGTTCTCCTTCATAGACTATTGTTCATCATTATTGCAAATACTTGAACTCAACACGCAATAATTGGCTGCACACGTCAGAAGCCTGAACATGGTTAGACCGTGATGCTGAAAATTTCAGTCTCGTATTAATTAGAATCCAGGAAATATAATTACTTACAACCAATACATTCAAATTCATGTCCCTGCTTCCCACTCCACATTTTGTTCAAGAGTTAGCTCGGTGAGAGAGTGAAATAATGATACTCTAAAAAACTTGCTTGTATTCATAGCTTGATACTATGAGTTGTATATACCAGCATTACGAATTCTGAAATTCCAGTTGTGACTACCTAAACTTTGATAATGGAAAAGACAGGTATGGCGAACATGCATCAGAACTTAATTCCTAATACTTCTTGAAACTTGAATGTAAATAGAAAGATGTCTAAATTTCATTTAAGATGGGTCAAGTGGGAACTACTAAAGTTACAAATACTACTTCTAATAAACTACATTTTTTTTTGTATAATGGAATAGAATGTATAAATTGTAAATCATTTTCGGGTTTGCTACAAGATGTATACGACTTGCAATAATATTTTAGAACAGAGGGAATACTAAACTACAGTGCATACTAACTAGTAACTACTTCCTTATCGCATTTTATTTCAGAGAGGTAGGACGCCAACTAGCTAAATGATGTAATAGGTGGTTCATTATGCATGCAAAGGTTGTTTAAAATCTCATCAGCATGATCAAACACATATACTTTTCTAATATATACTTGTACAAGCATATCATATTATGATGCATGCTTATATATATGGTGATGTGTTTATCTCCTTTGATACATTGTGTGCACGATGATACTAATTATAAACGATGGAGCATCTACAGTACTACGCTTACTGGCACCAACATGCATGCTTGCATAGTACCTACTAGAAATTAAGGAAACGGTCGGGGGCGCGCTTAACTGTAATAAGGACATGTATAATTAATTATCCATGGTACTATACATAAAGTTAAAAGCATGCATACGAAAAGATAGGGGAAGAGCTAGCAAAAGCGTGCAAAATGTGGGTGCAAAAAACAACTCAACGAAAGCAATACATTTTAAACTTAAAAACTAACCTTTTAGTACTAACAGTCCTTGAGACCATTTAGCTATATATGGGGATCATGCTGCAAGTGCGTCGTTGCATATGCAGATATAGATCTTTTGCATGCCACCATAAACCAAGAGCTGTGCTAATCTTAAAAAAAAATAATATGCAACAATCCATGCATGCTTGTTAGGTAGTAGGGAATAAACCCTGCATGTGTGTCAAACAATCTCAAAAGGGATAAATATTAAATTAAGAGACACTTTTTACTCAAGGCTGACTTAAGAGTTAAACTTTTTCTCACTAGTCTGACTTAAGATCAGTTGTTAGCTATTAACACTGGTGCTCCAAAGTTCAGTAGTGATAGTATGATAATTGTGGAATGCTTTTGTATTCACACTTCGACTTCATCATGTAGTACTAGAGTTATCATTCATGTATGTTGGAACTGTATTGTTAGTTGCATGTAGAGGACCTTTTTGTAAAAGGAAAGTTTGGTATACACAAATGAAGAAATAGAACTTTAAAACATGAGTTGCATCGTCACTCTATCTATCTTCTTTTTTTAATATGATTTCTGCACCAAAAAGAGGGCCTACTATTGGGCCACGTCGCCTGCTTATGTATCAGCCATTGATCTGGAATCAACGACATCAGGCGCCTGATCGAACGTGACAGAAACTGACGCCCCGATGCAGCCAGAAACCTCGTGAAGACCCGGGCAGAGATAAAGCGTCGTATTTTTTTGAGGTCCTATCGAGCTGGGGGAGGGCGGGCCTACACCTGCCACTGGTTGGCCCGCATGCCTGCTGCACTTCGGCATGCATGCGTGATGAATGGTAATGCTGCCTCAAATAATAATAAAAAGACGAATGGTGCATGCATCATGCGCGGTGGTGCTGCCGGCTGCCTAACTTTTATGAATAAACTCCAAATTAGATAAATTATATATCTATTTGAATTATCTCAACAAGATCTTCATAATGCTATACTCTATTTTTGCATTTAAGATTCTTTTTCAATAGTAAATATCTAAATTACTATTCTAATCATTTTTGCACCAATTTGTAAGTTGTTCTATATTTATTTATACATTTTTTTTTAATATATGTAAAACAACTCTAGAGCACCATTTCCCGTCCCTATCGCCGCCATCACAAGCGCCAAAGAAATCCCGCGTCGTCAACGGAAAAAAGTAAGTCATCGGCCATCCTCTTCTCTAGCAAAATCAAAATCTTGCGGTTCACATGACTGGTTTACTATTTCCCATTGCACCTCAAAAATCCTTCCCGATCAATGACCCCCAAAACCCTAGCGTACATGTGCGAGTGCAATGTCCTCTCGCGCCGCAACCTACCCTGTGACCGTCGACAGACCAGTGCTCCTCCCTACGGCTTCCCTATCAGGATGCATGTCCATGACCCGCCGGCTAACTGACCTTAGGCGAGCTGGGTCAACTACAGCAGCAGCTCAACACTGCGCTGGTCCATGACGGAGATGGCAAGTGACGAAGCCCTTCCACTGGCTGGCCACAGATTCTATACTCTGCTCCTGCACATAAGAAAAACTAAATAAATTTTGATTAGAGTAAAATGTGCAAACATATGTGAAAAAGTTATAGAATTATGTTATCAACACAAGGAATTAATTTTATAATATTTAAACCTATAGTTAATTTTCTATAATTTTCACAAGTTTCTGCATGGAGTACTAATCTGAAATCTCTTATTAGCTTTTACTGTTCACCCTCTCGTCCTAGCAGCAAAAAAAAAAAAAAAAAAAGGTAGAAACTGTGATGCCCAGCACATAAACCAAAAGAGCCTTGTATCCCCTAACTATGCTTATTCAGGAGTGTTCACGCGCAGATTACTATATGTGATGCTATGACCAATTTGCATTGTATCTATTTCAACACGACATATTTCAACAGAAAGTTATCATGCATTTTCAGCAACCATCACAAAGAGCTGATCCCCGGAAAAAAAAAAGTAAACAGTAAGAACTCAAAAAAAAAAGTAGCTATGTAATACCAACTCACGAATATTGTTTAAGGGTGCCTCTTTGTTGTGTTCCTTTATAGAATAACAGAAGTTCATATGTGAATTGTCTAAGTATTCGTGGTGACTAGAACCTTGTATTGCTTTTAATACAATAGAATGTCTAAGTATGTGAATTATCTTACCTAATAATTTTTTTCTACTATAGAATGTGTAGTTTCCTCCCTATTTTATCGTCAGTTACTAACTTATTCTATGTTTTTCTCAGTTGTAAATATCCCTATTTCTAATACTATGATTTCCATTTTTTTTTTTTTTCTATTCCGAGGTTGTCGATTCTAAAAGAAATTTATTAGTCCACTTAGCATTATATATATATATATATATATATATATATATATATATATATATATATAGGGTAAATTTTTCCTACACCCTGGGAGTAGTTACTCCCACCTAGGTGTACTAGTATAATGCCCGTGCTAACGCTACGGTGACATTTGTAATGCAAATCAATCAACAACAAAATAATTTATCTCGCACAATACATAATTTTAGAAAAAAATAATTAAATCCAATATTACTATGGGGAAACCCACCTCTTTGCCAAAGAAATATTTATTATCATGTATTTTCAACAATATGGTTTAAAATAAGGCTATTGCCAAATAAAGCTTTATTAGGCATGTGCAAAACACATCAAATCCACTTTACATCGCTCATCTCAGCCTCGACTCTCCCTCCACCGTTATGCTCCTGGAACATTGCCTATTGGTCTGCCACTCTGCCTCCACTTGCTCGGAGCAAGCACGTCTACTCAGGCTTGCTCTAAACGGCCTTCTCCAGGTTGGATTTGCCTTGATGATGGTAGAGATCTACTGAATGGTAGTAGAGTTCAGTAATCTCATGCTTGATGATATTGTCAAGCTTGTACTCGAATTCTGCCAATTCTTTGAATGTGATATTATTTTTGCTTTCTTGAAACTAAAATTCAGAAGCACAATAAATTAATATATCACATGCAAAAAAATAACTAACTTATATACATTGCATGGATTTTTACCATTCTAATTACTTTTGAATAGTAATATCAATGCTGGATTAGGAACTTTCGCTAATTCAAAAAGAAGGCCGCATGACAAATATATCCATGTTGTCCTGTCATGATCGACATGTCAGCATTTATACTTGTTTATTCTTATCAAAAATATATAACTGCTTCTTCTGACCAGATAAGCAACCACAATTTCTAGCATGAGGCATGCCTAAAAAGAAATTGAAAGGCATATCTAGTACCTAGTAAATCCAATCCAGAAATTAGTACTGCTCAGTGCTAAAAATATGCAATTAGGAAGTGTTTAACATCTATAAACAAAACAACAACATTTTTCCTCAGCTAGCTCCTAACGTGATTTGCAGCTAAATACTCCTATGAAGCATCACTGACCCAAGCAATTGCAAGGTCGGAACGCCCCTGGTGAAACAAGCCATTGCCACCACAAGATTCATTTGGCTGAAATCAATTAAGAGAATGAAATAGTATACATACCAGAGTGGCATGAAGCAACTTGCAGAACCCTTCTGCCATCTAAGTTCATCTAAAATATTGCCCCGACATTTGGTTGGACATGTGTGCCATCCATCCCACATTCATCTTGCCCACTGGATAGTGCCAAAGTAGGGATGCTAGTGGATTAGTACATTCAAGAACGATATGTGATGGGACTAATTCAACAGTACATTTAAAGAAAAAAACTGACACATTCAAGTACACTGAGCAATGCCAATTGCCAAATATTTAAGATACACGTTGAGCAGAAGATAGACCTCGTTCAGGAACTCGTTCAAGAACTGCACTCATGCCTTGTAGTTAACCCGGAGAGTAGAGGCAACTTCGTAACCGCAATCTGCTGCTCGTTCTCCGTCGCTAATCGAGCAAAAGGAGTCTTCTACCCGTCCACCCGCACTGAGGCATTGTCATTATTCTGTTCCTCTTTCCAATCCAATGTGCAGCTCTGAAGTTACAGAAGGCGACAGATCCTTACCAACTTGTACTCAGATAGAAACCACAAAGCTTTTTGCTTACTAACCTGCAGTGAAAAAATAGAAATAATCACGAATCCCATGAATAAATCAAACACACAAAATAGACTATGATCTCTACTGACGTGAATACCTGCGGCAACGACACCACCTTCTTATAGGGCTGATGGATGTCCAACAGGTATTCTCAGGATCGTCGGGAAAAAAAAAAAGACATCCTTTGCCCATTTGATCGAACACCTTTAGGCAATCATCTGCAGACATGTAGCTCAGAGAAAATATTCTACTCTCTGTGTTTGATGAAGAAAAATACACTGATAAATGAGACAAGAACTTACAGATTTCTTTATCTCGGCCATCTTGATTGGATTGTTTTTAATCCTTGCAATTGCATCCTGCTCCCGCTGCATTATTAGGAGTGGGATCCCATTAGTAGTAGCAGATCGGGAGTGGAGCTTCCTCCATGTATCAGCTGCCTGAAATGTGCGAACCAAAAGGACGATCCTCTCAGATCCAATCAAACGAAGGGAAAAAAACCGAGAGAAAGATGATAAAATACTTACCCCTAGGTGCTCCCGTCGTTCCCTCTCGGCCCCTGATCCGGTAAACCTCGGTGCCTCCTCCTCGATCGCGCGCGGGATCGCTGCCAGGTCCTCCCGTCGTTACCTCTCACCCCCTGATCCGGCAGACATCGCTGCCACGCATACTCGCCACCTGCGCCTCCTCCAGTTCTCCTCTCGTGCGCGATCGCTGCCAGGTCCTGATCCCGTCATCACCGCTCGGGCGCTCGTCCTTCGAGGGGCCTTCAATGGCGGCCAGGAACCAGGAGGATGAGGTCGAGCGTTCGGCTATTCCAAATCGGCACGTAGGTGATGACCTCGGCAAATCCCCGTTGATCTCGTTGATGGTCGTTTCCCTGATTTATTTTTTTGTTTGCGGTGATGACCTGATGGTTAGAACCCTGCTCGCGAGGTGAGAAACAAACGCGGACGCGTGAGAAGGCTCGGGGAGATGAGGGTGTAAGACCCGTGTGACAAACTTTCGATCTCAGCCCTTGGTTGTGAGATCCGTCGTCTGATATTGCTTGAGCTAAAAATAAAATAAGCGTGCCATTATAGTATAGATGTGTACGTTCACTTGTCAGATCGATTAGCGGGTACGTAAGCGGACCCGTGAACTCATTCGATTCCTATTTTCCAGGACAACACCAACCCATTCGAATATAAAAATATTTAGATCCAATCTCAATCGTCATTTGCGTTATACAGCACCAACCCATTCAAATATAAAAATATTATTAGATCCAATCTCAATCCTCATTTGCGGTATACACGCACGACGCAAACCAGGAAGAACCCAGCGAGACGTACCATGCTCCCGTGGCGGCGCGGCCCTCCCAGCGCGCACGGCACCACACGATAGCGTTCATGGCCGGCACCTCCCACCGGCGTGCCTGGCGGCGGCGGCGACCGATAGCAGCTTCGACGTCAATGACGGCCGTGCTCGCGTCCGCACCCCCTCCCCTCCGATGGCGACGGCGGCGCGCGCTCCTACAACCACCGATGGCCATGGCGGCGCGCGGACCCTCCCGGCCTTCCGTGACCTTCGGCAGCATGACGTCGCTCCGTATCCGCGTGACGGACCTGCACGCATGGTGGCCTGTGGGCGGTGGCCCGTAGTGCCGCGCCGCCTCCCATCCCAACCGGTGGTGGTGTCCTCCGCTGGCCGACCGGCGTGGCTGTTTCTCTCCATCTGCTCGGGCAAGTTGGTATGACTACTAGCCATTTACATCCTGAACGTAGACGGTGGATGAGGAGCTCGCCTGTGCCTTCTGTTCGTGGCTGCGATCCAGATCCACACATGAATGCATACGCATATTACCATGATCGAGTGACCGTGTGGTTTTGTATGCACTTGTACTATATAATAATAAATCTTGGTGTATGTATGCATACTCAATTCAAAAAAGTATTTATTATTTGTTTGACAGTTTTCTCCTTGTATCTGTTCATACTTTTTTGGGGACAATACTATTATCACATACTACTACAATATCTTAGATTAGTATTAATTCATACCAGTTTTTCTCCGAATAATATTATCTCATTACTCAGTTACTATGTACGTTATATACTTAGCTCGTTTGCAGGTCCTGCAACTTTGGAATGACCATAGAAATATCATATTCTGGATTTTATGCAAATATACTCATTTTCTTAATTAAATGTGTGTCCCTTGAGTATATGGGTACTCCTAAGCACAAGTATACAAATATACTCATTTTCTTAATAAAAAGTATGTGTCCATACTTTATTATTAAAGTATGTGGACATACTTCCTAATTTCCTATAATAATATAATAGAAATAATAGTACAGGTATATATGCACGCATACTACTATACATTTAGGTACGTGCACATACTTACTAATAAAAACAATAGTATATGGACATACTCCCTAATAAATTCAACTGTATACAAGTAAAAGTCCTGCATATTTAAATATAAGTACGTGCACAATTCAGCTTCCGCGATCTCCTCTTATACGTGTAAGTATGTAAATATGCTCACTTTTATTTTTTTGAAGTATGTATCCATACTTTATTCACGAAAGGCATCCGTCCATAAATAATTCATTCACTTTGAAAGAAGCAACAGACAGCCGCAAAAAATGGTGGTGCAAAGCACCGACGGCCGGCTTTTGAAACTGACTGCATGCAAACGGCATTGCAAAAATGCTCAACGGGTTTTAATTGTCAACCAGATCCAATTAGCCTGATGGGTGTAACTACTCCCCGGGTGTATAAAAAGTGCACCCTATATATATATATATATATATATATATATATATATATATAGAACTACTACAACTGTAGCTAGCTACAAAAAATATTAAATTCTGTAGCCAGGCCCGACGTACAGCATCCGACTCAGCCTAACGAGCCGATTAATGGAACGGACTGGTCTGGTTAGTTTGTTGCATGTGAGCATGCAGCTGGACGGGTGCAGATTTTATTTATTGCGCCTGGTTACTCGCCGGTGATCTCTCTCTCATTTTTTTTCTAATTTCTCTCTCTCTCTCTAGCATGCAGACGGAGCAGACCTCTCCAAGAAGCGGTGCCATGGGATCCACTACATCCGACGAGCGGGCTGCGGCGGCGGCGTACCATGCGACCTTGCATGCCCCTGCAATCCTGCATGACGGAGCCTGTAGAAGGCAGTACGTACTCATGCGGAGGCCCGTGCTTCGAGCAAATCATCACCGGCTCTCTCTCTCTATGGTGGTGGATCTCGCACCTACGGCACCCACAGCGGCGACGATGCCCGCGCGGACATCACCCCCCCGGCAGCGGCGTCCTCGTCGTCTCCAATTCAGGCAGAGGCGACATGGGTGCTGGGTCGGTGGCGGCCCCTGCTGCCCTGGTGCGTCGTCGTTGTTCCTCTTCCATCTGATGTTGCGTATGGCGTCGGGTTTCTGCCATCCCCGTACGAATCAGCCGAGGTAAGTAGCCGCAATCATCTCTCGTAGTCGTAAGGACACTCTCATCAGCAATGTGTTCCGGTTGCTGGGCGTGATTTTCAATTGCCGTAACTGGGCCAACAAGATGCCTGACAAACCTTCAACTGGCCAAGATCGAGCAGGCTGTGGCCTGTGAGTGATCATCACGATCCATTATAATTTGTTTTTGCTTGCTACGTGCCACAATTGTCAGATCTTAGAGCTTTCTAGCTAGTGCCGCTCATGCTTGATCCAGTTTCAAAATAGTTCTTTCTCGCATTATGATGCATGGGCAACCGAAGCCGGTGTTATGTATCTTTCTTCTATTGATCGATCCATTGACGTACAGGCCCAAGTGTTGTTCGGATCGACATGCATGTTTGACATTGGTCTTAATTTATTATTTTTCTGATGATGCGTGTGACCATAGCTGAAATTTGACATCGGCATGCAGATTCCGCATCATTCAGAGAAGGAGCTGTGTTGCCGCCAGTGCCTCGTCCTTGCTGACCGCGGCCGACATTCTAGCCGCCGATCTCCTGCCATTCTTCCCGGCGTCACCGGCGCTGAGTTGACGCTCTCCGCCTGAGAAGATGGTGTAGTCGACACATATTGCCGAGGCCGTGGAAGTCGTCGCCCATGGCGTGGCCCAGGCGTCTCTTGGCGTCGAGCTCGGCGGCTGCCTCGCCGGAGAGCTGCTGCTTCTACGGCGGCGGCGAGTGCGGGATAGGAAGGAACGCGCGCCATGCTAGCTCATCGCTGTAGAATTCTTGAAAATATGTATAGGTGAAAATTCTAGTAAATATTGTTAGTATGGTTGTAATCAGAATTCTCGTAAACATGGTGTAACTTATGAAGTTATATATTGTTGTTTGTTTTGTCGTTAAACATAATAAAAAAATATGGTAACTACTTATATACTTGATGTAGATTCTTGTAAATATTTGTTAATATAGATTCTTGTAAGTTTTTCTTAGTGCTGATTCTCGTAAATATTTCTCAATACAAATTGTCGAAAACATTAAAGCACGCTGGTCATTAAACAATTTGAAAGTCTAGTAAATGAATTATCGTAACTAGTCACAAGCAGCAGCATAGATCGATTCAAGTAAATGAATTACCGTGACTAGTCAAATGAGCCACCTCTCAGACCGCATGCACCGGATTTCCTGGTCCACTCAGCTGCATGCACATGCAGTATTTAATTACTAGTATCATTAATCCGGCCGGATTACTCGCTCAGGTATGGAAATCAGGAATCACGAGCGCGCCCAGCTGGTGGCTGGCTCGGTCGGTCCGACCTGGCTACAAAATGAGATGTTTTGTAGTAGTAATTTAAGATTATACTTCTCCCTATATATATATATATATATATATATATATTCTTTCATAGGTAGCTACAGAATACTATATTTTGTAGCCGGATCAGAACTTATAGACCAGTGCACCCAACCGGCCGTGCATAGCTGTGCATCACGCGCCTGGCTTTGACTGGATGTGGTCCTTTCATCAATAATTAATACACCATGCATGCCCGCAAATTACGTCCGCTTATACCAAAGAAACGTCCAATCCCCCATCCATTTTTTTGCAACCGGCACCAAACCACCGGAGCGATGCCTCCTCCCTCACGGTGACGACAGATCCTTCTTCCAACCGGCGGTCGCGGCTGCTCCTCCCATGTGCGCCCCTTCCGCGCGCACGTGGCTGCCCCGCAGCAACTCGACCGGCGGCCCCAGTGGAGGGCGGCGCCCGTCGCCATGGTGTTTGCCCCGCTCCCCGTGATGGCGCACGAGTTGCCCAGGCGGCGGATCTCGCATCTCAGCGCTCAGATCCAAATCCAGACCAGCTGTGACCGGTTGTGTCCCATCCCATTCCTCCATCGGTATGGTAGATTTTTCTTGTGTTTTATTAACTCGGCATGCAAGATTTTCAGATATCTTTTCTGTGCAGAAACTCCAAATCGTCGTCTTTTTCATTCGCAGCCTAACGCGCTGCCGATAAGATGCCATCCCTGCGGCATCTGCAGCTTCGAATGAGCTCTCGGCCTTGGCCATGTCCGGCGGAGAGCCTGCATGGTGCCGGTGCCGGTGCGACGGCAGCTCCTGCTGGCCTGGTGCGTCTTCTCGTGTAACCAAGTGCTGGCGTATGTGCTGATGGCCGCCATCGCGGCCGCGCTGTACGCCATCGTCGCCAAGCACAGCCAGCCCGAGCTGCAGTTGATGGTCGGGGATCAAATTCCGGTGACATATTATAGTAATTCACTTGTATGAATGTGTGTACGTTATGTCATGTATTATCGTAACTACTTGTTCCCTATATCTTGCATGCGCACACGCACGGCAGATCTGAAATCACTTTTAAACGATACCGAGACGTCCGTATTTGATTTTGTTATTTTTCTTTGGTTATACTGTTGGAAAGCACCAATTTGTGCATGATTCTCGTAAAGATTTCTTAGTGCAAATTCTCGTAACTATTATATTAGTGCAAATTCTGGTAAATATGAAGATTCTCGTAAGTATTATTTGTGCAAATTCTCGTAAATTTGAAGATTCTACGACAACATGGTTCCAAACTGTGGTGACCGGTAAATTCATCTGGCCATTATAGTAACTGATTCTTGTCTGTCTTCAGGCCATTAGTACGGTGACCGGTAAATGCATTCTCGTAAAGTCGTAACTGGCCAACTATTATCGTAAATAAAATATTTTACAGTAAATCAAAACTATCCGATGTAAATATGTCAGCCAAATTATCGTAACTATTTATAGTATAGTAAATTATGGTGACCGGTTAAGCGTCAATTAAGCATGGATTAATTAATGCCGCATGCAAGGCAAGGCTCGGCATGCAAATCTGGCATTAATTAGGCGTGGACCCAATGCAGCATGCAAACCTGGTGCGCCGGCTGCGTCCAATGCTGGTGCGTCCGATGGCCTAATATTAAATTCTCGTAGCTAGCTACAAATTATACTCTCACTATATATATATATATATATATATAGGGTGACTTTCTATACACCCTGGTGTAGTTACACCCATATTCAAAAAAACCACATTGTGTATGTGTTCATACTTGTTTATTGGTTTGAGTATGTTTAGATACTCATATTAAGATATTCTAGATCTTACTACGAAAAAATCTCGATAGAACCCATATTTTTAATATATTACATAAAATGCCACTACTTTTGCTGTATATAAAAAAAAGTATATCCATATACTCAAAGTATGAATGCATACTTAACGTATATACCACCATAGATGGTCTAGTATGATCATATACTTCATCCACATGCACTTGTTCGGTCATATATACCATAAATCTTGAGATATACACATGGGTGTAACTACACCTAGGGTGTAGAAAAAAATTTACCCTATATATATATACACATGGGTGTAACTACACCTAGGGTGTAGAAAAAATTTACCTATATATATATATATATATATATATATATATATACGGCGGCCTAAAATGCACCGGGTGCATTAAGTATACAAAATGCACCCACCCTACACACTGCACGAACACTATTTGGCGCGCGCGCCACTTGAGATAGCGGCACGCGACGGGGCGAGGAGAGAAGAGGCGCGGAAGCGTGCGGGGGCTGCCGGGGCGGTGGGCGGCGGCGGCGCCGCGTGCCTAGCTTTAGGTTCGCCGGACGCCCTCGCTTTAGGGTTCGGCCGAGTCGCCGGCTGAAGCTCCCCCGCCTCCATCCTCTCTCCGGCTATAAAGCGCCCGGCCGGCCGGTGGCGTCGTGAACGCGGCGGTGGTGGCGGATCGGCCCGGGCGGTGGCGGCGGCGGCGGCGCCGAGCCGGCCGGCCAGGCGGGCCCCATTCGATGGGCATGGGCAAATGCGGGGCGGCGAGCCTCTGTGGCCTCGAAGCGGCGAGCGGGAGGGGAAGAAGAGTGCAGCGGCGGCGCTAGGGCTCGCCGGAGCGGCGAGCGAGCCCAGCGCGGCCGCGCGGGGGCGGGGCGGGGGTGGGGAAGAAGAATGATAAAGGCGGGCGTGCGCCCCGCGACGCATCGGACGGCGTCGGCGCCGCTTAGGACGCCCTTGGTGGCGATGTCGTGAAACGCGCGGTGGTGGCGGATCGCCGGGCGGTGAGCGAAGCGGCGGGCGCCGCCGCCGCCGGGCGTGGCGAGCCCCATTCGATGGGCATGGGCAAAGGCGGGCGATCGAACCACGGCGGAGGCGGGAGCGAGGCGGGGAGGGAAGAAGGGGGTGCCGCTCCGGGCGAGCCCTAGCGCGCCAGCGAAGCGCGGGCGGGGGTGGGGGGAAGAAGAACAGTAAAGGGGCGGGCGTGCGCCGCGACGCGTAATGGCGCGCGTGCGCCGCTTAGGATCGCCCTACACACTGCTCTGTCAAATTGACAATCATCGGCCCGCCTCCTTCCCGCAGCCGCAGCCCTCGCCCGACTACAGCCTCCCACGCTAGTGGGCTCGTGGCCCCCGCCGGCAGAAGTTTCCCCACTGAAGCCCAAGCACCACCGCAGAGAGGCCAAACCCCCACCGGCAGCCGATCCGATGGCGGCGCGTTGGAGGCCGAGCTAGCCGTGCGAGCCACCGACTCCAGCATGGATGCGGGGTGAGGGGCCGCAGTGGCGCGGCGGCGTCGTTAGAGCGATGCGTGCTGGAGGGATCCAGGAGGAACGCGCTTCCATCCGCGGGCACGGCATCTCTCAGCGGCGGCGCGGCCCAACTCGCCTGTACGGCAGCGCCTGGCGGCAACGCGGCCCTCCACGGGCGCAGCAGCTCTCGGCTCCCTTGGCTTCCGATTCCGACCCTCCACAGATGACCGCTCCCCCCGACGCCGTCACAGGAGGTCCCCAAGTCCGGTGCTCACGGGTAGCCGCAGCCCGCCGCTTGCGGCTCCACCGACGGCGGTGCGTGCAGGTCACCCTCCGTGGCCGGGCCAGCGGCGACGCGTTCCTCGTGGCTGGGCGACTGGAGCCCTCCGCTTGGCCAACCTCTTCACGTCTAGCGGCGACGCAGACCCGCTGCCCAACCGTCCGACGCCAGGCCTGCTCCCCTCCCGTCTCTTACACAGAATCAGTACTGAATGATACTGAGTTTGAATCGTTTCAGACTTTCAGTGCTTATGTAAATCCTCGTCGCCGCTGTCCTGTTCGACGTTCGCCAAGCTCTGTGCCCAAGCTGCGCAGCAGCCTCACTCATTAGCGCGGCCGCCGTGCAGAAGCCACTATGCAGTCACAGAGCACCGGGCTAAGCACCGCCGCCGGGATCCCCTGCATCTCGCCTTGCCCGCTGCCCCAATCTCCCATGCGTGCCGCTTGATCCCAGGAGACCAGCCATGCATCCAGCATACAGATATGCGAGCGATAAAGGACGGCACTGAAGAAGTCACGGAAACGGGAAGAAACAAATTCTTAGTGACTCAATGGTGGCCTGTAGGCCTAATAGAATAGGATGGAGTTGCGGAGAAATTTTGTAGCAAAGCAGAGCATACACACAATTGCAACTCCAACACTAATCTAGTTTTTAACTTACAACTAGAGCATTTGCAATGGACCGAGATCTTCAGTAATTGAAACTAGGTAAATATATCAGTTACAACTAATAAGATAATAGGTTAGTTAGACTTGTCGTCACAAAATTACAACTAGGGTACTAATTTATTTACAGCCGAAATACTTGTAATTAGTCGGGCCCTCAATTGCAACAACGAATAGTAGTCTAGTTACAACTAAAGAAACAAGCTAATTACTATGCATTGAAAAACCACTTGCAAGAATAATAGCACAATTACAATAAGAAACCATTCGAATTGATCCAATGGAACCTAGAAAAACATGAAGAAAAAAATAGTTGAGTTCGTTTGAAAATAACTATGTTAGTTTTAAAAAAATATGAAAAATTAGCAGGGGTGTAAATTTGATCTGTATTGCTTGAAAACAATACATACACGTCACAATTGCAACTGTAGAACAAATCTAGTTACAACAAACAGGTGGAGCAATTACACATGTTGTGTTTGCAACGAAGCATGTGTTCTGAGTTGAGCCTCTCTGTATAATCCATCGAGCAACCTGGTTATACACCAATTGCAACATGGGAGTGGCCATTTGCAACAATGGACTGACAACCCCCCCTTTTGCGGCAACAGGGATTTGGATAATTACCATTTGCAACAAGAGTGCCTCTTGTTGCAAACAACGGAAGTGGTTAAATTACCATTTGCTAAACATTCCTCCTTGCGTAGTCTCGCACAAGTATTTGCAAAAAAAAAAAATGGAACATAAATTCCAAATTGCAACCTGGTTAAACACCATTTGCAACATGTTAATGACCAAAGTTGCGACAATAGGGGCTAGTAAAAATACCATTTCTAAAATGCACCGGGTGCATTCAACTGCCCGAAGACCTCCTCCTAGCACTCTGCTTTGTCAAATTGACAATAGGCCCGCCTCTCCACCCCCCACCTCATTCCCACGGTGATTCCCCCACCTCCCCACCTCCTTCCCTTGGTGGTCATCGGGCACCAATTACGACCCGGTAATGTATTCGATTTGCAACACTGTTTGTGTTCCGGTTACAACCATTTGCAACATTGTTTATGTTCCGATTACAACCACGGCGGACACTGCTAGCTAATCTCTCTCCACGCCCATCCCGCATGCGGGGAATCTTTTTGTTTCGGATCGAAAAAAAAATGCAATATCTCCTAAACCGTAGCTCAATTTTAGATCCGTTTGCACCAAGTTGTTCAAAAAAATGTGCTTAACAAAATGAGATCCAACATGACTATATTTGACAAACTTTTTTTTTTTAAGCGTAATTGCAACTTCATCGTACTATGAGTTGCCATCGTGACTACAACACAATTGCAACTTGACTATAGCATACTTAGCGCTTGTTGTAACCACTTGGAACATATTTTTCACAACCTAGTTGCAAGCCTAGCTAGTTACAACATAGTTACATGCAACCGTAGTGCTTGTTGCTACTACATGCAACTTGTTACAACCTAATTGCAAATCTAGGCGGTGAACAACGTGTATTTTATACACCCTATATTTGTACTCTACCCATTGCAAGCTGCGAGACTAGACCAATCGTAACTATAACACCATACTCATTGCAACTTGACGGAACTAGCTAATTCAAACAAATTTGAACCAGTGCAACTAGACATGATGCAATTGTAACCTAATCTGCAGTCCAATTATGACTCGAGTCGGGCCGGTTGCAACTAGACATGAACCAATGACAGCTCTGCGTCTATGTCTTTAGTATAATGCTTTGAATTGCAAACCGTTATAGTATCAATTGCAAATATTTTTAATTTTAGTGAGGAGTATATGCAATTTGTATTGCTACCGATCCTACATTGCCCTGGACATTTTTGTTGTGTTGAGCATATGTGTTCAGGTTGTAGACACATTCTACTGATTGGACATAGGGCGGGGAGGACAATCAAGGACAGATATCATGTTGAATACACATGCAAACAAGTGCAATCGACAGTGGGGCTATGTGAATTCGAGAGAAGGAAGGGAAACGCTTCCCTAACGGTGTGGCCACCAGTTAAGCCGTGAAAAGCACGAAGGAAAAATTAGACAATTTTTTTTTTATGGAATAACAATAGACAAGAGAGGGTCCTGTCCTAGCACAACAAACAACTCACAATAGACAATTCTTTTCTATGGAAAAACAGAGACAAGATAGGGAGCTGTCCTGGAACAGCAAACAAGGAAAAATAGACAATTTTTTTTATGGAATAACAATAGACAATAGAGGGCGCTGTCCTAACACAACAAACAACTCACAATAGACAATTCTTTTCTATGGAAAAACATAGACAACATAGGGAGCTGTCCCGAATAGCAAACAAGGAAAAATAGATAATTTTTTTTTATGGAATAACAATAGACAAGAGAGGGTCCTGTCCTAGCACAACAAACAACTCACAATAGACAATTCTTTTCTATGGAAAACAGAGACAAGATAGGGAGCTGTCCCTGAAACAACAAACAAGAAAAAATAGACATTTTTTTATGGAATAACAATAGCTAAGAGAGGGTGCTGTCCTAACACAACAAACAACTCACAATAGACAATTCTTTACTATGGAAAAACATAGACAAGATAGGGAGCTGTCCTGGAACAGCAAACAAGGAAAAATAGATAATTTTTTTTATAGAATAACAATAGACAAGAGAGGGTGCGTCCCTAACAAAGCAAACAATTGACCGTGCGATCAAAAAACCGATGGTCGACTAGTCATCCAACCAATTGACTTGACAAATCATTGCACCCAAGACAATTGACAAGACAAAATACAAATTGCAACCTAGTTGATAGCCAATTGCAATAGATTGATGACCACAAAATTTGTAACAACCCCACGGCGGTAAGTTACCATTTTGCAACAATGGACCGTCTCCATTTGCAACTATGCAAGTGACACAATCGTAACATGTTGATGACCACTATTGCGGACACACAAAAGGGCGATAAATTATCATAACACCAAACGGATGTAGCGATTGTTTACAAACTATGAGCTCAAAGCGTGATTAAACATCCAACGAGATGGTACCATCCTTAACAAGATCTAACTAAAAATGGAGATCATGCAACGAAATCTTGCACGGGAGGGGGGCATGCTTAAAAAGACACTCTCCCGAAACACTAAACAATTCGATAACTCCTCGAAAATCAACAAATCCTAATCTCGAAGAAACGCCATGAACCCTAAACTTCGGCAAACGCCACGAGCCCTAAACTCGATGCGCCAACAAGATCATTTGCAACATGGTGATGACCCATAGTTACATAGCGGCTGGTAAATTACCATTTGCGACAAAGGAGTGTCTCTCATTGTAACACTTTGCAAGTCGACGATTGCAACCCGGTTAACAACCATTTGCAACAAGGGTGATGACACAATTGTGACTACAACACCGGTAAAAACTCCATTTGCAACATTGGAGTATCGGCAATTGCAACAACGGAAATAACACGATTGCAACATGCTCTATTTCTATTTTACAAATCTTTCCTTGTTGCGTAGTCTCAATCAAGAATTGTAAAAACCCGGTTGCAACAAAAAAATGCAAATTGCAACCTAGTTGATAGCCAATTGCTATAGGTTGATGACCACAATTGCAACACTCCGCGGCTAGTAAGTTACCATTTGCAACAATGGATTTGTCTCCATTTGCACGATGCAAAATGACACAATCACAACATGTTGATGACCACTGTTGCAAACACAAAAAAGGGCGATAATGTACCATTTGCAATAATGAAGCATTCACAATCTAGTTTCTACCAATTTGGAAGGGTCTGTCCCTAGCATAAGAAACAACGATAATAGACAATTCTTTTCTATGGAAAAAACAGAGACAAGATAGGGAGCTGTCCCGGAACAGCAAACAAAGGAATAAAAGATAATTTTTTTTTTTCTATGAAAAACAATAGACAAAACAGGGTCTGTCCTAGCACAAGAAACAACTCACAATAGGCAATTCTTTTCTATGGAAAAACAGAGACAAGTGACACAATTGCAACATGTTGATGACCCTTGTTGCAAACACACAAAAAGGCCGATAAATTACTATTTGCAACAATAGAGTGTCTCCAGGTTGCAACACACTTAAAGTGACACAATTGCAAGAAAATAAAAAAATCAAAAGCAAAAAAATATATACGGGGATAACCAACACATTCGCCATGAACCCTAAACTTCGGCCAAATGCTATAAACCCTAAATTCAACAAAAGCCATGAATCCTAAACTCTAAAATCACCATGAACCCTAAACTCGGCAAACGCTATGAACCCTACACTCAACAAAATGTCATGAACCGTAAAATCGGCAAATACCATTAAAAGTGTCTCCCGAAACCTTGCACGGGAGGGGGCATGCTTAACAACATGGTCAATAGCCATTTGTAACATGGTGATGACCCACGATTACACAACGGTACGGTAAATTATCATTTGCAACAAACGAGTGTCTCCAATTACAACACCGCCAAGTGAGATGATTGCAATCTGTTTAACAACCATTTGCAACAAGGGTGATAAACACAGTTGTGACTACAACGCTTGTAAAAATCCATTTGCAACATAGGAGTGTCAATATTGCAACAAATGAAATAACATGATTGCAGCATGCTCCCAAAAACCTTGCTTGGGAGGGGCATGCTTTCGAAAAAGACACTCACTCTGAAACCCTAACCAAGCCTAATCTCAAAGAAACGCCATGAATCCTAAACTCGAGCAAACGCTATTACAAGTGTCGTCCAAAACCTTGCACGGGAGGGGGCAAGCATTTGAAATAACACTTTCAAATTGGACAAAACAACACCTATTGTATACCATTTGCAACATGCCGTATAACTTCGATTGCAACCTGGGATGTGAGTCAATTGCAACCGGGTTAATTACTATATGCAATGGAAGTGCTTTCGCTAGTGATCTTTTCTAAAACTTATAATCTAAATAATTTATATAGACATAACCTATAATTTAACACATAGTTGTTGTTTCTGGAAACAAACACACACACACACACACAAAAATGAGAATGCTGGCAATAAATTGTTGATGTCCACACTTATCATACCCTCTCAGTATCTTGACTGCATTAAGTATCTTTTAGTATTTGCATTCAGAAAAACACTTATCAGGCAACTAGCGCTCACAGTTCCGTGTCTTTTAACACTAAGATAATAGGCTAGTTACACATGTCATCACAAAAATACACACGGGGTACTAGTATAGTAAAAAAAATGGACCAATTGCAATTAATCAGATACTCCAGTTGCAACAAAGAAAAATAGCCAGTTACAGCTAAGATGATAGCCTAAAATATCAAGCACACTAGGAAGTCATTCACATACAAACCACAAAATTCCAGCTACAACTATGGGTGTCCTCCGCTTGATGATGCTCTGCAGGGAGGCTATTGGGAGTGCATGAATGTGAGGGGAAAGTTCTCTAGTCACAAACGCTCGTGGGTCGCGGAGTGCATGAATGTGAGGGGGAAAGTTCTCTAGTCACAAACGCTCGTGGGTCACGACCGCCGCCACCGCTCGCAATTTGACGCATCTGTCGCTGTCTTGGCCGGAGGAGGACACGCGCCGCACAGGATCTTCTCGCCGCCACAGTCTGCAGCTCCCTCGCTGCCTTTGCCAGAGAGGAGCTCGTCTCAGACCTGTCGGAGCTCGCCGCTGAACCTCCGTAAAAGCCCAGCTCGCTCCTGCCAGTCCTCACGAGACGTTTCTTTTGTGCTCGCCACCGGTCGTGAGCTCGTTCCCTCATCCACTCGCCGTCGCACACCCTGCTGCCGCTCCGTCCTTGCTCGCGCGCGTAAAGCACGGGGTCCCTGCTGTTCCACTGATGTCACAACATATACTAGCACTAGGTAACCAATAAATTGTTAAAAAAAAACTCTGAAATTAACAAGCTGAGAAAGTTACCACATAAATCAGCCATAATAGCACGCGCTGGACCCTAACAGTTGGATGGAAAAAGACAGATTAACAACAGTGCCTTTTCCAAACTACTTATTCTGAATATATTAATAGAAACACACTCACTTCCACAGTATTGTTGGAGAAGTCAAGTAGCCAAAACACCAGAACATATACAATTGCAGCATGCCAACGAGGACCATGATAGAGACTGTATTGCACGCCAAGTGTCAGATCAGTTGCTAATGATACTAATACAAAGCAAAAGGTAAAGATATAAGTAGTATGCCAGAAGTAGTCCCTAGAGCAAAGCAGTTTACCTGCAATGTTCCTTTGTGTCCCCTAGAGCAGCTCCGATGTCTGACGAAAAGCCAACAACAATGACCTATACACATAAACTGAAGATATTAATCAGGAACGTTAAAGAAAAAAAAACAGGGAATAACTGTGACTATAAATTGCAGTTCCAACTTCCAGAAAAAGACAGAGTGTAAGGTTCAGAGGTTCTTACAGCAATGCAGATGAGTATACACCCTGTCAGGATAAATGGCCTCCGTCTTCCCCATCTTGCTGTACAATTATCACTGTATAGGCCAACCAACGGTTGAACCTGCAGCTAGAAGAAGATAATCCATGGATAAGTATTAATATTGGTGAAAACTGACAGCAAACGCAGGTGCTGTATTAGAATAGAATCCATTGGCTTCTTGTGCTTACCACTAAGCCAGCAATAGTGAGGGCATGTGAAAGCCCCAGAGTCGCATAGATACAGGTAAAATTCAGACAATCAGACATCAACTGTTCGTTCATACAGTTTAACTTCAGACAAACTAATTCAGTCTGTCGCACTAGCTGGAAAGGAAATAAACATATATAAAACATGTTCAAGGCTGAATGGCGTATGAACATTTTTTATGAACATATATACATCAAGGCTCTCAGGTTAGGTTTATGAACATGTGGAATCAGGCGTATGAGCATTTTTTATGCATATCAATCACCGAGCAAATTAACTTGATTGATGCAAAAACCTGAAGCTGAATGGGATGCCGGAGGTGCCACCGTGGGGACACTGCTTGAGGCCTCCGCCCTGGCCAAGGGACCTCCGCACGAGCCTCTACCTCCGAGGTCTCCGCCCGGGTGCACGCGCGAGCCTTCGCTCCTAGTGCGCGAAGGAAGCAGCGCCGCCCCTGCTCCCAACGCATGTGGGGCCCACCCTAGGCCGCCTCTGAACTGCACGCACAAGGATCCCCGCGTGGCTTCCGTCTTCCCTGGCGCGCAGGTCGACAAATCGCTCCTCCGATGCTCGCCCGAGGCACGCGCCGCAGCGACCTCCAACCCCGGCCACCGAACGTCCGCTCGGGGCGCACCGCCCGAGCCTGCCTCGCCCGGGCCGACTCCGCCCTCGGGCGCGTGCTAGCCGGCGACGCCCAAGGCACCCGCAGGTCGCTCGGCCGCCTCTGCCAGTGGCGCGTGGGGCGCGACACCAAGACCTCCGGCACCGTACACGCGAGGGAAGCCGGGATGAGCCACCGCTACAAGCTCCTACGGCCGCCATCGATGGAATCCTGGGAAGACCTTCACTCCTACGGCCGCAGATGGCCCGATCTGCGAGCCTTCGATGCTGCATGGGGTGCTCGCTGGCATGGAACGGGTGCGCGCCATGGAGGAGTAGGGCCGGCGGGATGCGCCGCCGTCTGCGGGAGGGGGCAGGTCGCCGATTGCCAGGTGGAGATTCAATTTGAAACCGAAGCCGGCTGGGGTGCGCGTGGTTGGGATGACCGCCTACTCAGATCGGCTGGTTAGCTAGTTGGGCGTTGGCTGGGAGTTGGACCGGTTGCGCGCGGACGCGACAACCGGGTGCACCCTGGCGCGTCGGTCGGCCTGGGTGCACCTCATAGCAGATCTTGCACTCGGATGCATAATATATATATATATATATATATATATATGGGGTAAATTTTTCTACACCCCGCGGTGTAGTTCTTTCCCTCATCTAAATGCACCTACGACAGGATAGCGCACCGCAGTTTGTTAGCGCGGGTCATCCACTTGAACCCGCTAACTAACCTTGTGTCCGATCTTTACGGTCATTATCAGGTCACCGGCATATATTTATTAATTTTAATTCATTCAGTCACGTACGTACACCTGGGCTGGCTGGTATTTCTCCCATACGTCCGTCCAAGATCCGCCTGTGGATCTCCTAGCGCGCCGCTGGAGCGAGCTCTCCCCACACCCTCTGGCGGCGGCGAGCCTCATCGTGGCGACGTCGACGGCAGCGGCGGCGGCGAGCCTCATCGTGGCGACGTCGACGGCAGCGGCGCGCGGCCACCCGTTCTGCCTGCACCGTCCCCAACACACCAGAGAGAGTCGAGATCTCTTGCCCGCCTGCCTCCGACGAACTGCTCGCGCGGGCAGCGTGCGCCGTCTTCCCCTCGGCAGGTCCCGTCGTAGATCGTGTGCACGAGGCCGTGTGGGTGTCTCTCTTTTTTTGTTGGCGGCGCTTTGCTTCTCGCACATGTACAAATCTGCATCTGCATGTTACCGGTTTATGATCTTGATTTTTTTTTTTTCTTGTGTCCGATTAGATGAGAGACCCGTGGATACGATGATTTGATTTTATCAAATCCCTTTTTATCTTGTGCAACTAGCCGACTACCTGGAGAAGATCAGAGTCCCTTTAAAATTTGAGTACGTGCACAGTACTGCTTCGATCTCTTCCCTACGCAGTTCATCCGGAAGTAAATGCAATGACTAGGTAATGTCCTTTGCCTCCGAAAGTTCTCAAACCCACTCCTATGAATTATATGGCCATTGCCTACTCTGATCCTTTTACGTACCACAGTATATCCAAATACTCTTTTCTGAAGCTGCCAACTTGTACCAGAAGTTCAACAACAGATCGAGACAAGAGCAATGGCGGCTGCACTTTCACGCTTCTGTTCTCCGGATGAGTATCATCTGATACTTTTTAGACTAGAGTATCCATGGATACTTCTTCAGATTAGATTGGATCTAACATGACTTAATGATTTTTTTTACGTCTGGGTACAATTGATAGAGATTTCTCTTTTAGAAAGAGGGAACAGACTACTCAAGTCTAATGGTAAGAAAATGTAACCCTTTTTAAAAAGAAGTATGCACACATACTCTTATAAAAAAAGTATGAATACATACTCCTTTCATGAAAAAAAGTATGTACAAATACTCCATTTAAAAAAAGTATGCGTATATACTCTTCTCAAATTAGTATGTATATATATGCTCCCATTCAAAAAGTATGTGTATGTACTTACTCCTTTGTAAAAAAAAATGTATCGTACATGTACATACTCTTTATATATACACTCAATTTCAAAAAAGTATGTGTATATACTCTTCTCAAATTAGTATGTATATATATGCGCTCCCATTCAAAAAATATGTGTATATATTTCCATTCAAAAAGTATGTGTATATACTTCCATCCTAAAGATTAAGATAGTTGTAAAAAAAATGTTACGTATACATATGTACTCAATACCTGAGCAAATGACATATATTTCAAATTATTAAATCAGCCGGCGGCCGAGGTTCACGCAAGCAAAGATTCAATATTTGTTAATGGGGCTAATATATGTACGTGGATCCACTAACGAGGGCCTACGAAGCCGGCAGCCAGGTCTGTGCATATACTCTCGGAGGGAGTAAGTATCCTACGATGCCGGACAGCAGGTTTACCGTGATACTCTCGATGGGTGTAGTTACTCCCCGGTGTATAAAAAAAGTGCACCATATATATATATATATATATATATATATATATATATATATATATATATATATATATATATATATATATATATGCTTTTTTTTTCTTCTCTATGGCACCGCAAGACAGCTAACGGTAAGGAAACCAAAGGGAAGGATATTTTGGTGTACAACAATGTCGACGACTCCTTTTACTTAAAGTTGTGGATACAACTTTTTTGTTACCTAACGCTCTTACTGTGTGCCTATTGGTCGAAAAACACACTTCCGACAATCATAGATGATGCAACATTAGAATATAGGAGATCTACCTTTTGAGAAGAACGATTATGTTTACTTCCTCTTATGAGTGTCTGCAATGCTAAGGTTGTAAGTATAGTGTCCTCTGTTAAAAATCACAATATTGCCAATAGTTATCTTCAATGATACTTATTTGTGTATATCCAAGCATTGGCTTCTTCGCAACCAACAATGGCTATCTTGGTGCTACACCTTGCACGACATGTTGCCCATGCTTGCAAGACTAGTGATTTCTGCGCCCCCATGCGAAAGTCTTGGCCAAAGTCGTTATTCTAAGATAAACATTGCGAGAATAGGTCACGATAAATTCGTAGACATGATCCCGAACATCACAATAGTATGATCATATATGGTGCGATGTTTTTAAATCAGGTAGGCATACATTTGGATGGTTCAAGCTCCACTTATAATTATACGAGACGAAGAATAACTAAATCAATTCTTTGAAAGAAAAATAAATGATACACATGTCTTCAAGAAATGCGGGAACAATCATCCTGTCCGTAGTATTTTACACAATACGGTGAAATATAGAGGTAAATGTCTTGTATAAAAAGTATGGAGAGAAGGGTCCGAAACAGTTCTCCAAAATAATTGTACCAATAGAAGCACTTATATTTTCCCTGCTGTTCGTGTTGAAGCACCAAACTAATATAATCATCTCTCTTGAAGAGAAGAAATATGTTTCTCATAACAGTTTGCTTGCAGTTGATGCGACTTTGCTGACATTTTAAACTCCTCATTCTTAATCCTCAATTGATCCTGCAGTTCCCTAACTTGATCCTATGCAAAATCCTTCTCTATTGATACAGCCTTGTAGGGCTTTCGTAGCCAATGTAATACTCTCAACTGAAAGAAAGAATTTATGCAATACATTATATGAGAAAAGGAATTTATGTACAAAGAGGACATGAATAGAGCAGTTCAAATATTATGACAGTGTAACAATACTAATTTCTAATTAAAAAGAAAGTACACATGTTTACATCAAGTATGTACCTAAGAGAACAGATTGTTCTTCTCAGCAGAAAAAGAGCTGAATTATTTGTTTTGGCGAGCCTAGTAGGATGCCTCAAAATAATGACGAGTCTTGCATTGCCAAATCAAAGCATGTATTCCAGTGGAAGGAATAATAAACAAAACTATTCAGTAGTGTATAGGGAAAAAGCAGAATAAATTAGAAGACCAGAACATGGAGAGTAATTATTTGTCAATTGAGATTCATAAATTCTGCTGCATAAAGCATAGAAGGGGAAATTACCAGTTCAATCACAGACCATAAGCAAAGCATATGAGCCAAATTTACGTCAGGCGTACTTATGAGGTTCAGGACATGTGGTGACAACTGAAATATACCACAAATTAGTTTGTAGGCAAAGACAATAAACTTTGTTAATAAGCTAAATAGGATCGGTAGAATGCACAACTGCAGGAAACACATGAACTGGAAGGCAAAGAAAAAAAAAAAAAAAAGTAATGTCCTCACCCAGGGGCAATGGTTTGTAGGATTCATCTTATTTGTAGATATGAAGATAACTCTATACCACGTACTCCAAAATATAGTCTTTGCATGTTGGACAGGTTGTAAAAGTGAATGTAACTTGTCTAATAGAAGCGGGTATGTAGAACACATTTAAAATAACTGGGTTCCAAAGTTAAATTTATCTCATATGACATTTGTCCGAACAAAGCGCACAATATCCAATCCAATAGGGCAGTAGCTTTGTTATGTAGATATCCAAAAGGACCTCTGAGAACATAAATTTAGTGAAAGGAGTAAACTTAACCTATAGAAGTCATGTTCATGTTTAAAGCTAAAGCAAATCACATGTAGACTCCAAATTAGCATGAATATTAACATGTATGCACTATGTATGCAATTATTGCAGAGTAACGAAGAACTAACCTTTAGCGGTTCAGTGTTTCCATGAATGCAATAATCAAGCAAAGTGTATGTCTTATGCACTCATATAAAATGTTGGGCCTAAATAATTTGTCTGCACTCTTCTGTACAACACCGTCATTCATCTAGATAAGTGTTGATGAGCCGAACACTAATCACTTTGTGATCCCTTGGATGGTCAACTGATTTCAGCTCCTTGAAGAAAGCACAACAAAGTATCTGCATTCTCAACAAAGAATCAAGAAGAAGCTTGAACATGTGGATGCAAAAATAATTTTAGGAAGTTTCAGGGGAGAGCTGGCCCAATGTACAGTACCTGCCAGGACAAAAATGAGCACAAAATCTGAACAATTTGTAGCTAAAATTGCAACTGCCACTAATGATTCAAGTAAACAAAGGGACTGAAAAATAACCCGGTACTCATCATCAGCAGTCTGCTATTCCCAGGCTTAGGCAGCCATATAAAGCTAGAAAAACAAAAACAATAACAAAAGGGAAGTAACACCAACACTATTTCTTTCTTTGGTGAGGTAGAGAGGAATCAAGTGGTTGCATTGGATCTTAACTTTCAAAGTGGAAATCTATGTTGATAATTAGTTAGATCATCCACTCGATAGATAAGAGTT
Organism: Hyparrhenia diplandra; assembly: GCA_015847255.1. Lineage (NCBI taxonomy): Eukaryota > Viridiplantae > Streptophyta > Magnoliopsida > Poales > Poaceae > Hyparrhenia > Hyparrhenia diplandra. The sequence continues at coordinate 247,708 of JADLZK010012231.1, read as the reverse complement.
GACAATAGCACTTAGCCAATGCCAAACCTTGGTGGCGTACCAGATTTTACAGCTGCATCTAGCTCCAACCAACCTGCAGAGCACAATAAATCCCATTCAGCCAATCAAACAAATATGGTAACCGCGAATGACATAAGAACATTTGTTTTTTGAGCTTTTCATTTGCAATCTCTTCACATCAAACGGTAGCAACCATGACCTAGACAAAATACGAAAAAAGTTACAATCCAAATATAGAGTATCGACATGTCCACACATACAAACTATTATTATTTAATTTAGGAGCATTGATGGCAAATAATGGCATAACAACCTTGTGAGCGAGGAAGGTTGAGGTCTTTATTCTCACCTATTACTTTCAAATCTGCGGTGCATTGAGACGAAGCTTTCTTGAGCTCGCGTCCACCCTTGGGCCTACCCCCTGCCGCTGCACCACCGTCCCAAGGGAGAGCACTCGCCGCACGACCTCCTTGTTGAGGGAGATGGAGCACGGGAAGCGGGCGCACATGAGGCGTGGCCAGCATCGTCGCTGCCCCCGCCCTTCCACCATGCCAACGCCATCCTCGGCCTCCGGGTGACTTCACCTTGGTGCTTTGCACGGTCCGGAAAGAGGAGGGACGATCCGACCATGGGCACTAAATCCACCAGATCCGTCGGTGTGGTTCTTCTCCAAAGAAGAAAGACCGAAGCGTGATTAAATCAACAACAAAAAGACCGGCGGCCAAGGTTAGAACGATGGCCGTCCTTGGAGCCGGCGAGGGAGGGTGAGGGGATCAAGAGAGAGAGAGAGCACCTCATCCCGTGCGGCGGGCGGGCGGCAACCAACCAGCGGCCCTCCGCCCGGCGGTGGCGGCCGGCTCGCTGTGCCCAACGCGCTTCAGCGCTTCAGCGCCCTAGCACGGGCCAGGTCCATCCTCGGCCGGTGTTCAGTGGCGCGCGCCGGATGGCGCGCCCGGTGGCCTCCCGCTGGACCCGCCAGCGCCCGGCGGCCTCCACGTTGGGCGCGGGGTGCCGCTGATCGGCCGCGCCATGCCAAAGGCACGCTCATCCCCGCACTGTTGCCCGCCGACGGGCCTCTGCCTAGCGCCAGCCGTCGGAGAGGGAGCATGAGAGGCGGAGAGAGGGAGTGTGGAGAGGGACGGAGAAGAGTTTCGGGAGGAGAGTGGGTATTGGGGAGAGGATGGAGCACGGAAGCGAATGAGGAGGCGACATTAACGCCGCAGAATCGGCCAATCCGGCGGCGGCGACAAATACCGCCGCCCATGCTCGACCGGACACGATTCCGTCCGTCGGTCAAGAGGGACCACGACCACCGCCCGATCGAAGTCAACAACGCCGAACCGTTCATCACGAATCGGGACGGCCGGGGGAAAAACGACGACGTGGATGCCCCGGCCGATGCGTTTCTCCACAACAAATTTACTCTTTAAATGAATAAGAGGTAGAGGCAACATGATTCTTCATCTTCAATATATACTCACTTGGGTATAATTTGCTATTTTGCTCCAATCATTTTAAGTACTCGGAACAAATATGTATTACTAGAAAATAATACTCAACTCAATCAACAACCAATACACTGGCCCCAAGCGGCAACGCCATGGACATTTCTAGTTATTACTATTAGCAGTGTATATAGTCTCATTTGAGCATATGATGGAGACCTTCCTTAGAATCTGAGCTGCATTTTTGTTTTAGATATCTAACCTAGTAACATAATGTCTGTACTGTAGACTTGTAGTGCAAAAGTAGTATAATGGTTGTTTAACATTTGATTAGCAAAAACTGAGAATATGGAGTTTTGAATTCTTACTTTACCTAATATAGCAGTCTTGGAATTCGTATACATTGTATTGTGTGCATGCCAATAATACTAATGCATGATATATTGAACATACATTCTTGTACTGATCGATGGTGCCAGCATTGACATCCTGTTTCCATCTTATTTGAAAAATGGGGAAAAAAAAGAAATTAACATTATTTAACATTCATGCATGGTATAGCTAGCTAGGAAGCTGAAGATGCAAAATGTGAGTTCCTGGAAAGACTAAACAACACGAGCAATAATCAACCAAAACTGAAAACAAAATGGCAATACCTTTTACTGACCTGCTTAATTTATTTGAGACAAAACAAAAAGCGTCATATATGATCATGATGAATTGATGATGGTGCTGCACATATAAATAGCTGTATAGGTCCTTTTCTGCACCCACTGATCACCGAAACTAAAGATATTCTGCATGAATGCATGTGCATGCTACTGTACCAATATATATGGCTAGTATCACTTATACCAATAATGGCCACACTATATATATTCCTGTTGAAATACCAGCATACGAACTGTTTTAACCCTATTATATTGTATTGTACCATTCGTTTCCAAGCAAGAAACACCAACAGAGATTAACCAACAAGAAGTTAGCAGACTCCATTGGGTTCAATAATCACAACTGCAAGCTAAGCAGCAGAAGAAACAATATCCCAGTATTCAAGCATGCATGTGTGCATTCACAACACACACTAGAACTGATCACAGATTAAACAACATGACAGGTAGGTTACACAAAATCGACAGCAATTCCAGAATATTATAAATATATTGTTAGTAGCATACACACGTACACTACATGGTACACACAACAAACTACACCACAATGTTCTTATAGGAGCAAAATGATCAAACAATTCATGGTACACACAACGCTAAACTACATATACATACAATAGACGTACACACAACTAATAATCAAGGAATCTCTCGAACAAGCACAGCAAGCAGCGCGAGATGATCACTTAATTTGCTTTGTGTTTCGGCATGGGATTTTGCGCGTGCCCTCATCCTAGACCGATCATTTTCGCCAGAATGCCCTCGAGGCGAGCCGCCAGCCTCTCCATCCCGGGCAGATTCGGAGCAGCCATGGACAGCAGATGCAATATCACGCCAGCGATGAGTAAGAGAAAGTATAACATGATGTGGTCTAAGTTCACTGAGAAGCTTGGCGCGGAAGTGGTAGACATAATCCCAGCGACCCCCAGACCGCGTAGCAGACGGCGATTCTCAACCGGAGGTTGCGGCGGCGTAGACGTGCGGCAGCGGCGAGGTAGTCGTCTGCGACGGGGGCGGGGACGTCGTCTTCGTGGTTGTTCATATCTCTGCGTTCGCAATTTCAGTTGATTAAGCTATCGGGATCGATCAGCCGGTCGTCCTGCGGTCCATCGGGGAGGTACCGCGAGGTAGATCGGCTGATGAAGACTGGAGTGCGTGGTGCTTGGGAGGGGGAGGATACGGGGAGAGCAACCCAGAAGGTGGAAGAACTGGGTGTGTGCTTACCGGCGATGGGATCGGAAGAGCGTCCGCGCGCGCCGCGTAGAGGGTTCCGAGTTTCTGGTCGACGAGTTGGATCGGAAGCCGGTTCTGAGCGCGGCCGCCCTTTGAAAGAGGAGGAGGCGGTGGTGGAGGATGGCAGTGGTGGTGGTGATGCTGATGGAGGCGGGCAGTGGTGGTGGACCTGGTGGTGATGCTGCCGGAGGAGGCGAGGGAAGATGTGCAAGGAGGCAAGGAGGGAGCTCACGAAAAGAAATGGAAAGGAAACGGATTCTGCGAAAATGAAGAATAGTCGTCGGCCCATGGGAGATTTTGCGAAAATGACCTTCGGGCCCAAAGGGGCATACGAGCAAATAATTTCGAAATGGGCTAAATTGAGCCCATACTTCATAATGGATCAGGCCTATGGCAGGGCCGTATCTACAATTTGGGAGACCCGAACGAAAACGTGTGATGTGGCCCAAAATTTATATAGAAAATAATATAATAAAAGATTAATTTAACCGTTATAAAGTTTTAAATATACGCTCTTGGAACATATCAAAACTTGAGGTACAAGTGAAACAATTGGGGATGAAAGCGTCATCGAGCTCGGCTCCCTAACCCGCGGTCGGCGGACGACGGTTTGCGTCTTTTGGCCATATCTCCACGATCGCCCACGACATTATGAAATAAAAACGGTTGTGTCTAGGTCTAACCAGCAGTAAGACGACGATCTGTCGCGGCAGAAAATGAATTGTCGCCATATCTGTATGTATGATGGCAAGGAGTCACCCACACGATGGGGAAGCCAAGAAGTCACCCACACCCACCGGGTGGCCTGCCATGGCTATTGGGTCAAGGCTCATGGGTCATTGAGTGTTGATACTTGATATTATTTAATTGCTAATGCTACTTTGTGTAAATATGGAGGCCCTAATTTTTTGGAGGCCCAGAACACACGCACATCTCGCACATGCTAATGTACGGCCCTGCCTATGGGCTTCTATGCACTTGCACCACTCTGAAGGTTTGCTCAAAAAAAAAAAAAAAAAAAAAACACTCTGCAGGTCAAACCGGGTTAGGAGTTCCCGGGATTTTCCTAGGATTTTCCGGCGTTATGCATTAAGTGGTAGCGACGTTCCGTCGGCGACGAGGCGCCAATGGTGACTTCGAGAATCTCCGGATCCGTCGGGTCTTTCAGGTCCTTGGAGGTGCTCATAGGGGTAGGGATTGCGTGCGTGTGTTCATAGGGGTGAGTGTGCGTGCGTGTTGTGAGTGTCAAGGTTGTAGTGTGTCATTCTCAAAAAAAAAAAAAAAAAAAAAAGGAGAACGCTTCAAATCAAATAAAAAAAAATCATTCGAGTTAATTAGAATTTGAATCCAAATTCCAAAATTCATGTGCCAATCAAATCAGGTGTCCCAAGTCCCAATACCAACCACGACGCAAGCTTGTGTGTTCGTTATCGAAGCTGGAAGCCTGGAACTGAGAAAAATTACTACACCACTTGACAGAAGAACTTTTTTTTTTTTGCGATAAGAGAAGAACACGCACAGATACAAAAGCGTGAGCGTGAAAAACTGTTGTACAAAAACAAAAAAAAAAGGAAAATATGTCTGGCGAATCCCTGGTCCAAAAAAAAAAAAGAGTAGAAGTCACAACTTTTTTTCTTGTTTTTTCCTACCCTAGCTAATCTCACAGAGCAAGATTCATAATAACTCACACAGAAGAAAGGACGCAAATCAACAGATCAAGAACACCTGCGAGAGATGAGGAGAGAGAGGTTTACCCGTCCCCACAAAGCAAGCTAAGCTACTTCCAGTTCCATGCATGATGCTTGCCACGGCCGCACGGGCCAGAAAGACATGCATATATGCTTGTTGGCAGCCGCCAGTCTTGTCGTCGATGAAAGGCCGGCAAGCAGCAAAAACGGCGGCGACGCCTGGACATCCGGATCCATCTGGGGCTGCATCTTACCGGCCAGTCACACCAATCACCACTGTAGGCTGCAAGGCGATATGAAGATATGGATTGGAATGAAGAAGAGAAGCACCGAGAGCGCGCTAGAGAGAGACGACGTACTATATATCTGCGTTGCTTGGTCTCCGCTACCGCCGAACAATATCACGCCTTCGTGTCAATCTGTCTACAATTCTGCATTTTAATCGTCAAATGACAAGTCTGTTGCTGTCGCTGTTGCTGTCTTAAAGTTTGAGTACCTCGGGAAGATGGTGGCTCTTAGCCAATGGGAGAGGAGGGCCTAGCTGGATTGACTTGGACAATATCGAAAGTAGCTGTTCCACATCTTGCATGCCGCTACTGAAACTCGAATACTTCTGTGGCATTAAATATTTGTATGCGTTTTTTTCTATATCTTATACCTACTAATAAAGAAAAAGAAAATTTTAGTCCCACCTCCTTTTTCACCGGGCTTTTCACCGGCTTTTTCTACCGGGCCTTTTTTCGCCTTTTGCCCATCGCCGCGCAGGGTTTGTAAGCCTGGGGCCATGATGATCGAAAGGCCAGCCAATCCCATGATGACCCGACGGAGGGGATGAAGATGAAGGATATAGCGAGCCCAAAGACCAAGTCACAACAAGTCGTCATGATCGGCGGTCATGGGAGATCGGAGCTGTTTAGTCCCACCTCGAAAAGGGAAAGTAGAGATGCAGGTGGAGGCGAGTACAAGAGGCGACTACAAGATGCGAGGGTGGGCTACCAACCTGAACCATACCAAACGAAACCATCTTTTGAGCCCGGGCCATTGGCGCAACTTTTTAAGGTTATATTTGAGGCACGTCGGGTTGAAAAACTATTTGCAAAGCTTTGGCCTCAAATTTCTTTCTTTTCTTTTTTCTTTTCTTTTAAATCATTTAAGACTTCTATAAATAATAGAAAATCAAAACAATCAAAAAAAATACTAAAACAATCTTGCTATTACAAACTCCTTTTTGACAAGGGCTACACTTTTGTCATGTGTCAAATAATACACAACAACATGATATAAGATACTTATCGCGTCAAACTTCATAACAAAAACATATTATTAGCCATTGCAGTTTAAATCGATGGTACTGATATCATATTTACCCATCACCCGTTGCAGCCGTAACGACTTGAGCACTTTTCCTAGTGTATAGAAAAATGGCAATTATTCTGTGGGTTTGTAAATACCCTCATAGAAAAATACGAAAAAGCACGGAAAACCAAGAGCAAATCTATAACTCCTATATCTATAACTCCTATATAGGAGCTCCCACTACTAGCGATCGTTAGGGAGTTACCGCGCCCGATTGGTCCACGCGAGTGGTAACTGAATCATAGCAAAGTGGCCTTCCAGCGCGTCTGGGCTCGGTCTTTTCCCCGGTCGGTTCGGACCGTTTCGTCCCCGTTGGCCTGTTCCCCGATGTTCCGAGTTCCGACCCCGCGCCGTCCCCATCCGCCGCCCCCTCTCCTTCCCATTGCGCCTTCAAGTCGGCCGCCGCCCCTCGCCTTCCCATTGCGCCTTCAAGTCTGTCACCGCCCCCACGCCTCCCACTGCATCCATAAAAGGTCCGACCGGCGGCCAGCGAAGGTGAGGATGCCGCACCTAGTGGAGGAGGCCGCACGCCATTCCGCAAGGAGAGGATGCGCGGCCCGTGCCTGGTGGAGAAGGAGGTCGCACGCCGCGGAGGCCGGACCCCCGATGACGCGTCCTGGCGGCGCCCGCGTCGGACTTCCGCGCGGCCTCGCCTTCGGCTCACGACAGCGCGCTGCTTCGGCCGGGCACCACCGGCCGCAGCGCTCGCACGCCTCGCGCGTGACCTTGCCGGTCTGCCTCGAAGGCGCGGAGGATGCCCTGCCGCGCGCGCCCCGCGGGCCACGGTCTCCTCCGACGGCGTATAGGAGGATGGACTGCCGCGCGCGCCCTGACGCGTACGGGCAGCCGCGTTTGCATGTCCGTCGCGCGCGTGCTCCCACGGGCTGCCGCGCTCGCCCGTCGTGCGGACACCACCGCCGGCCACTCGACTCTTGCCCCCGCGGGCTGCCGCGCTCGCCCGTCGTGCGGACATCCCGCCGGCCGCCGCGCTCGACTCTCTGTCCCGCGAAGTTCGTCTGTTGGAGTACGGTGGCTACGGGAACCATCGAGAGAGAGGGAGCGGATAATGCTGAGCATTTCTTTATTTTTTTTATCTCTCATTTGTTTCCTGTTGGTAGGAAGAGAAAAGAGTGGCCAGGAATCACCGGAATGATCTATCTACTTTTAGTTCAATTTGCCAATCGCATGTATGCAGTCCATCAACTGTTTCTTTTTTTTTTTATTCAATTGGAGGCCATCTTCTAGCATTAGCAGCCCGAACCGCATCCCCTTTCAATCTCCGGTCAGCGTGTGATTGATGGTTGATGATAAATTAAGTTAGGATGTGATTGTAATCTCCTCCTTTTTTAACAATAAAAATGAGATGGCTGATGATAAATTGAGTTAGGATGGGATGTAATCTCCTTCTTTTCTAAAAAAAAAATGAGTGGTTTATAATATAATAATGCTACATCTGAGCCCTTCTTTAAAAATGCAGCACCATACATTGTATGCAGTCTTAATAATTTTTGGGTTATACTCGGTACGATATATAGCAAGTCAAATAACTTCGCACTTTAGTCTTAAAAAATAGCTGTGTAGACTCAATACAATGTTATTTAAACTATATGTAATAAGCTCATATATCCTTATCGAGGTGATATGATATCATGAAAATTTCCCCTTATGATCATTGCGTTTTCTTAATTCCCGGCGAAGAACGCGTGGGTGGGGTTCCCCTAGTTCTAAAATAGAAGAAACCGATTATTTATACACGAATACCACGTGTGTCTCTCTTCCCAAGCGGGTCTTGCACCTGTATTTCATTAAGAGGAAGGGCTAAATATAGGCCAAAACACAGATACAACCGATACAAATGACTCACAGTAATCCTATATGCTGCTACTATCACAGGAACCCATCCACCATCGATATGGCCGACGCCGGAGAAGCTCTCAGGAAAGCCTCTAACCATAACCCTAAAACTACTATAATACAGGAAATATAACCTCATGGTCCTCACCAGATCCACAACTCCCCAGCCCAACGGCGCCAAAAAAAGGCCACCGGAGGTCAGGAAGCCGGTGGATCAGGCGGTGGTAGGAGGGATGGCGTTGGATCACCCTTTCGGCTGCTGCGGAGAAGGGAGGCTTCGAGAGAGAAGATAACCGTATTGATTAGTGTGAGTACAGTTAGAAACGATAAATGATACTCCCTCCGTCATCTTGCATGCCGCTACTGAAACTCGAATACTTCTGTGGGCGTTAAATATTTCTATGCGTTTTTTTCCATACGCATAGAAAAATGGCAATTATTCTGTGGGTTTGTAAATACCCTCATAGAAAAATACGAAAAAGCACAGAAAACCAAGAGCAAATTCTAAAATAGAAGAAACCGATTATTTATATACACGAATACCACGTGTGTCTCTCCTCGCAAGTGGGTCTTGCACCTGGAGTATTTCATTAAGAGGAAGGGCTAAATATAGGCCAAAACATAGATACTTTCCTCGGGATGGTATTAAAAGTCATTTAGGACAGCGACACGGTCTTGAAACACAACTTTAACCTCTTATTATTATAAAAATATTTATGGAGATGTAATATATGTATGCTTTTATCAAAGTATTTTTAAGACAAATCTACTCATATAATTTTTACATTTACAAACTCAACAACTTAAAAGTTATGGAGGATTTATATTCCCGATGTTTGACCCAAACCTTGTCCAAAAACGATTTCTAATACCATCCTTGAGGGAGTACAACCAATACAAATGACTCACAGTATATGCTGTTACTATCACAGGAACCCATCCACCATCAATATGGCCGACGCCGGAGAAGCTCAGGAAAGCCTCTAACCATAACCCTAAAACTACTATAATAGCAGGAAATTATAACCTCATGGTCCTCACCAGATCCACAACTCCCCAGCCCAATGGCGCCAAAAAAGGCCACCGCTGGATCAGGCGGTGGTAGGAGGGATGGCGTCGGATCGCCCTTTCGGCTGTTGCGGAGAAGGGAGGCTTCAAGAGAGAAGATAACCGTATTGATCAGTGTGAGTACAGTTAGAAACAATAAATGCCACGGCCGCACGTGACAAACTCATGTTACAAAGAATGATACAAACATATACTTCTAACACCCCTCCTCAATCTCAGCCACTATGGAGGTTGAGATTGCGTCGAAATTCTACCATCTTAGCAACGGGCAATGCCTTAGTGAACCCATCCGCCACTTGATCTGCCGTATTGATGAATCGTATATCAAGCAACTTGTTGGCAACTTGCTCACGAACAAAATGGTAATCAATCTCGATATGTTTCGTCCGAGCATGAAACACTGGATTCGTGGAGAGGTATTTAGCTCCTAGGTTATCACACCAAAGCCGAGCAACTGGAGAATGAGCAATACCAAGTTCACGCAGCAGCCTTTTGATCCACATCATCTCGGCTGTTGCATTTGCAAGGGCCTTGTATTCAGCCTCGGTACTAGATCTTGAGACGGTGGCTTGCTTCATGGCCATCCACTAGACAAGATTACTACCAAGAAACACAGCAAAACCACCGGTTGAGCGCTGTCATCGATGCAACCTGCCCAATCCGCGTCAGAGAAAGCACTGACAATTGCTGAAGATGACTTCCCAAAACGAAGGCCAATATCCAAAGTCCCCTTAATATAGCGCAAAAATGCGTTTTCGGTCCGGTCCGATGAAACGATGAGGGAGCATGGAGAAATTGGCAAACCTTGTTGACCGCAAAGCATATATCAGGCCGGGTAAGAGTAAGATACTGCAAGGCACCCACCAAACTACGATACCGTGTAGCATCTTCAGGACCAAGAGGATCTCCATCCTTGATGCTAAATTTTTGAGTGCTTGGGAGAGGCGTGTCCACCGGCTTGCAATTTTGCATACCCGACCGAGCAAGTACTTACGTGGCATACCTCTTACGGTTCAGCGGCAAGGACTCGCTAGTTCTCTGGACCTCGAGTCCCAGAAAGTAATGGAGAGCACCGAGATCTTTAAGGGCAAAATCACGCTGCAAGTTCTTCAACAACTGATCTGTCACCCTGGGCACTGAACTAGCCACAATGATATCATCCACGTAGACCAAAACAAACATGACAAGATTGCCCGCGCCTTGAAGTAAAAACGAGAGATGTGTCCGCCTTGGATGCATGGTGTGAAACCCAACTGAATCAACTTTTCACAAAGTTTAGCATACCATGCCCTGGGCGCCTGCTTGAGCCCATAATGTGCTTTATCCAGCTCGCACACATATGATGGATGAGCTTGATCAGAGAATCCTGGTGGCTGGTACATATAGACTTCTTCAGTGAGATCACCATGAAGGAAAGCGTTTTGCACATCAAGTTGACGGAGATACCACCCTTGCGACACTTCGCTATGGACATGATCAGTCGAATTGTAGCTGCCTTGACGACAGGACTAAAAGTCTCCTCATAATCTATCCCATACCGTTGCTTGAAGCCCTTGGCCACCAAACATGCTTTATATCGGTCAATGACACCATCAGCTCTTCTCTTGATCTTGTACACCCACTTGCATCCGATTATATTTTTGCCTTTTGGTCTTGGAACAAGGTGCCAGGTATGATTGTGTAGGAGAGCTTGATATTCTTCATTCATAGCTTTAGTCCATTTAGGATCTTGCAAAGCTTCAGAAACAGTGCTCGGTTCACCAGACGAAACTATAGAGGACATACCCCACCGCACTGTACCGTCGGTATATGTCTTGGGCCTGACAATTCCATGTTGCAGCCGTGTCACCGGGCGTTGTGGCGAGGATGCCACCGTCGGAGAGGGTGAGGGCACGGCGTTTCCCTCGGAGTAGCGACACACGGATCCGGCGATGAAGCGAGATCGGCCGGCGGTGTGGGATTCAGCGCCGCCAGATCCGCTGTCCGCCACACGAGCGGCGGTAGACATTCGCGGCTCCGAGGCTGGCGTAGAGGATCCGAGGGGAGCACCATCCTGCGCTGATTAGCCTCGACGGGGCCGAGTAGCGATGGATCCCGAGGTGGATTCGTCCCCGGCAGCTCCGACACCGCCAGCGAATCCCCACCGGGCGGCGTCTTTGTCACCGGAGAGGGGGCACATGCGATGACGCCGGAGCTGCCACCGTTTGACTCCGTTTCTTCACCATTCATTACCAAATTTGATCCCGTAGTAGCGTAAACACGAGAGCTTTCCACGGGCATTAGTAGCACCGGGAGATACGTCATGAAGATCAATAATCCGTGCACTCCCAAAAAGAAGAAGAAGGATCAAGAAGGTCATTGGTGAGAAGTGTGAGTTCCTTGCGGAGGCGTGCACCGGCGTTAGGATTTAGATCAGCAAAAGGAAAAACGCGCTCGTCAAAGACTACATCTCTTGAAATATAAACCCTCCCTTCGGATGGATCTAAACATTTGAAACCTTTATGAGAATTGCTATAGCCCAGGAATACACACCGTTTAGAGCGGAATTGAAGCTTATGATCGTTATATGGGCAAAGATGTGGCCAACATGCACACCCAAAAGTTTGAAGGAACGAATAATCCGGGACATGATCATATAATTTTTTGGAAGGGAGTGCTATCCTCAAGTACTTTGGTGGGTAGTCGATTAATGATGAAAACAAAGAATACGAAGGCTTCATCCCAAAATTTTAGTGGCATGGAGGCATGAGCTAGGAGAGTAAGCCCCATTTCGACAATGTGGCGATGTTTACGTTCGACCGATCCATTTTGTTGGTGGGCATGAGGGCGGGAGATGTGGTGAGCTATGCCGTTTATGTTGAAAAAAGGAATTTAGAGATCTATACTCTCCACCCCACGGTTTTGTACTTGCTAAAATTTTATGATTGAATTTACGTTCAACTAATTGTTGAAAGTCGGTAAAGCAAATAAAAAACCTCAGATTTATGTTTCAATAAGTAGATCCATGTGAACTTAGAGTAATCATCAATAAATGAAACATAATATGTATGATCGACCCACTGATGAGGGAGCACGACCCCAAACATCAGAAAATATGAGTTCCAAAGGCCTAGATGACACGCTGGTAGACCTAGGATAGGGTAATTGATGACTTTTACCCTGTTGACATGAGTCGCATACATGTTTATTACTCAAATCTCTAACAAAACTCAAATTGTGACTCCTAAGAACACGATCGACGATCGGAGCGGCGGCATGGCCAAGCCGGTGATGCCAAACCGAGGTGGACGGCTTGAATGCAGCATGGGCTTCTTTATTCTTGGTGGGACTAAGCGATGTGGGCTGAACTGGATAGAGGCCCCCTTCACATGGACCTCGAGGAGTGTTCTCCTCGTCTTCGTTCCTTAACAATGAAATGATCGGGGTGAAATTCAAGAAAGGCATGGTTATCTTTGGCAAGACGGTTTTATGAAACGAGATTTTTGCTAGTGCTAGGAACATGAAGGACATTTTTAAGATGAATCTTGCTAGTGGGAGAGTGCAAAGATGTATGACCAACATGAGTAATCTCCATACCTGTCCTGTTTGCCGCGTGTACACGATCGCCGCCATGGTATTTGTCCCGCACGGTGAGCCTTTCAAGATCACCCGTGATGTGATCGGTCGCTCCAATGTCCATGTACCAGTTGGAGTCCACACCATAGGACGAGGTCGTAGCGGATGACACGGACTTCGGTGGTGGACCGTTCACGCAGATGAATCATAGCGCTTGAAACAGCGATGGGCGGGGTGACCTTCCTTACCACAGATTTGGCGGTGAGACGCGGGCTGAAAATTCTTCCCCGGGCGGGTGACTTCCGATCTCAGCGGCCACCACCGCGAGAGAAACCACCACGCCGTTGTTGGAGTTGTTGTTGCCGCGCCTCGGAAGTTGTTGGTGTTGCCGCCTCCACGTCCGCCGCTTTTGGTCACCATATTGACCGACGACCGTTCTTTGCCGCCGCCGCGTGCCCCCGAGCACATGACGCTGCTCAAGGCCAGGTCGGTTGGGTGTAGAGTTCCCCCAAAGCGATGGGTTCCACCCGGCGGAGACGGCGAGACCACCGACTCGAAGTCTTCTCCCAAACCCGTGAGGATATAGGAGATGAGCTCATCATCTTCAAGTCTCTTGCCCGCAGATGCCATATCATCCGCGAGGCCCTTCATCTTAGTGAAGTAATCACCAATGGTCATGGCACCCTTGGTGCTGGGTCGTGAGCGCCATCCTTGTGGCGATGATCCTTGCCCGACTTTGAGATGCGAACATCCCTTCAATAGCTGCCCAAGCGGCCGCGCGGCCGTGGTCTTCATCGTGACTTGAGAGAGGATCTCCTTCCCAAGATTGGAGAGGAGATACGACAAGATCGTCCCCGTCCTTCGCAATCCACGCCTCGTACTCGGGGTTTGGCACCGGGTCTTACGGCTTCTCGTCGCCCTTCTCATCGGGCTTGGCGTCGGGCTTCACTTTGGGAGGCGAAACATCTCCGGTGGTCCGGCCGCGGATCTATGAATCTAGCAAGCCGCGCCCCCTTGATGGTCGACGTGACTTGAGCCTTCCACAGCACATGATTGCTGCGGGACGAGTTTCTCGCCGGGCGGCGGGAGGAAGATGCCGGCGGCGCGCGCAGAAACGGCGCGGAGGATGAGGAAGAGGAAGCCATCACGATCCGTGAGGATTCTGGCTCGATACCATGTAAAAGTGGAGAATACTTGGGGTTAACGAGTCACCTTTGCTTGGTGCTCGGCCGTGTTAAATAGGGTGAGAACAGCCCTCACCGTGGCGTACAGGAGTTTGTTACAGATGGCATGCGGCGGTGATCAACTTCAGCTACAATCTAGGGAGCTACAAACCGATTACAACTTGTACAACAAACTATGAACCTGGACACTACCAGCTAATCACCGCCGAGCTAACAACTAACGTGACAAACTCATGTTACAAAGAATGATACAAACATATACTTCTAACAGTTCTAATCAGAAAGACGGAGAAGCTATCATATGCTGCTGAGGGACAGACCAAGAAATGCAGGGCGTGCAGCTAATACTCCTATAAATGGTGTTGTAGAGCGGTGAGTGTCAGAGTGTGGTACGGTGTGGTGACTCTAGTACTCTACGAAGCAGTCGTCAAGTCCATTTAGAAATGCATAAAACGCTACAAGTGGTTGGTCAACGGTCTACAAGCTGGTGCCATCTCATCAAAAGTAAACCATTCTCACGCAGCTCATCGGTATTTTACTAAGAAGAAGAACTTCTCACGCAGCTCGCGTAAAACCCCTGAACCCCGGCCGCACCCCATATACAGCGGCACCGCATCCCGTGAGATTGGACGGCCACAGATCACCTATACTTTGAAGTGGGGCCGGCGAGGGGATTTTATTACCTGGAGACCTTGAAATTTGCCCCATATTGGCCAGCAAATGTGCTTGGCCTGGAGTTCGAACTCAAGCCACCGGGGGTGTCTTAGGTGAGCTAGAGCCAACTGAACTATGAACCCTTGGCGCCGATGAGTGCAAGATTCAAAATTGTTAAAAAAAAGAGGATATATTCTGTAACAGTATTTCTATTTTCTATCCTATTTTTGTTGGAAATCATGCAAGCAAGACAAAGAGAGTGCAACCGAGAGAGAGAGAGAGAGAGAGAGAGAGAGAGAGAGAGAGAGAGCGCGCGCCAAAGCTTTGTTTGTTGTAGCCGTTACTTCGTGACCTATCCAACTCGTCCATTATCGTGTAAATTTTCAATACAAAGGCTGGACCATTTCAGGATATAGTTTTCTTGAGTCACTTGCAATAAAAAAGTAATGCATGGACATCTCAATCAACGGCTTGTAATTAGTAAGAGTTTGGTAAAGTGCGACATGCCTTTGAATTTTAGGACAGACAGCTCAGCTCATCACCACTTTTAAGCAGACGACACAACATGCAATTTTTCTTTCTATAGTAGAATCCCAAGTGCTATATTCAAGGACATCTATATGTGTCCACCTTACGTCCGTGCCAAACTGATCTCCGCTGGAGTACAACAGATCAAACACTTGGGGTCACAAATTAATCACAATTTGAATTATTCCACATGTACAATAGGACGTCAAAACCAATACAATCTCTGTTATTGATGAACAAGCAACACTAATACAACTAGACAAGCAACCTAGTCTATACCCCTAATAATAAAACGCGAAAATTTCTGCCAATCTGCCGTCCGTCTGTCCGCCTGTCGATTTTTCCGTCTGCCTGCCCTGCCTCCACCTCTTTTTCTGTCTACCTGCGCTCTCCCTCTACGTATGGCCTCTGCGTCCGTCTTCCAATACGGTTTCAAATCGAATAGAAATCAAATACATCAGTACAATGCACCGAACCATATATAAATCAGGCGCCCAACCAAAATCATCGAATCCAACCTCGAACCGTGGAGCCTTGCCTCCTCAATGAAGGAAACATATAAAAAACTGTATGGAGCAGATATATACATGGGGAATCACGACAAAATCAATAAAAATACGAAGGCGTGATCCAGTTCTAAGCTTTGGAAGAGACGACATGCAAGATAATAATCAAGTAAAGTCACGAGCATCTGAATTAGAAACGTGCGGCCAGCCAACTCCATCGACACTAGTACCGAAATGATTTTTGCGAGACACCGAAAATCTTTTCCGTGGCGGGCGTTTTTGCCCGCCACGGGTTAATGGCTTGATTAACCGTGGACGGGCATTTTCTTATTTTGGCGTGACGGGCAATTTTGCCCGCCACGTAAAATCGATTTACCGCGACGGGCGTTTATAAGGCGCCCATCACGCAAAATAGAGGAATTTTCCGTGGCGGGCGCTTTAAAACGCCCGCCACGCAAAATAACCCGAGGCCCGCGACGGTTCAAACCCACACTCGCTATCGGGCCATATATATTAGAGGACACTAGGGTTTCCATCCTCACCTCCCCATCCTCTCTCGGCGTCACTCGATCTCTCTCTCCCCGTCCCTCACCTCCCCACACTCGATCTCTCTCCCTCCCCATCCTCTCGCGAGCCCGCGCTCCCTCCTCCTCCCCACCGCGCCTCTCCTCCGGCCGGTCCTCTCCCTCCTCCTCCATGGCGACAAGCGGTCCTCTCCCTCCCTCCGGTCCTCTCCCTCCTCCACGGCGACTCAGCGGTCATCTCTCAGTGGAGGCCGGATCCGCGCCGCCACGGCCTCTCCGGCCAAGGATCCGACCACCACACGGCAGATCGAGCGAGCAAGACCTTCCCGGCGCGGATCCGGGCGGGTCGGGGCTTCCGGCGGCGGCGGCGGCGGGCTACGGCGGTGGATCCAGCGGGTCGAGGCTTCCAGCCCGCGGCGGATCAGCGGCCGGCGCTGAATCCGGCGACGGCGCGGCGCGGCCCGGATCCGGCGGATCCGGCGTCGGCCGCCGGATCCGGCGACGGCCCTTTTCTCCCTCTCACGCCGCGAGCGACGGCGATGATGGCGGCGGATCGAGCGAGGAAGCGCGCCGCCGGCGGCGCGGCGGATCCGATGGGGCTGCGCGGCGGATCCAGCTGCGGTGCGGAGGATCGGGCGGCGGCGGGTCCTCCGGTGTTCGGCGAGGCGGATCCCAGCGGCGGCGCACCGGCGAACGGAAGCAGCGTGGCGGATCGGGGCGAACCTAGGCCCGAATCGGGGCCCGCTGAGCTTTTTTGTTTTTATTTTTTTCGATTAACCCCGCCACGGGTGTTCCTCCATTTACCGTGACCTCTCGTCATCGACGGGCGTGCGTCTTGCCGCCACCAAAAATCTAAAACGCCCGCCATCGAAAACTATTTCGGTACTAGTCGACGCAACACCGGATCCATGATTTGAGAGCGACTAGCCTGGATTTGCACTGCCAAAGCCGAGGTCCCCAAGACATGGGCCAGCAGCGGCCTTCTTGGCTCACCCCGCAGCCGCCTCGACTCCGGAGGCCTGCGCCGCCGCCGCTTCTGGGGCACACGTCGCCGCAGCCTCGAGCTCCCGAGCCTGTGCCGCGCTGCAGCAGCCTCTGGTAGGGC
The DNA here is from genome assembly GCA_015847255.1 of Hyparrhenia diplandra. Classification (NCBI taxonomy): domain Eukaryota; kingdom Viridiplantae; phylum Streptophyta; class Magnoliopsida; order Poales; family Poaceae; genus Hyparrhenia; species Hyparrhenia diplandra. The sequence continues at coordinate 230,337 of JADLZK010012231.1, read as the reverse complement.
GCGCCACTACCGTACCCGTGTGCGCGGCGGCGCCGCCGCCGCCAGGGGCCTGCGCCGCACCCAAGACCGCCTTCTTCCAGCACGGCCGACCGCCCTCACTAGATATGCGTGATGCTGCTCAAGAGGAGATGGTGAAAGAATGGTAGAAAGAGTTAGCAGAGTTACTCCGGGGAGAGAGTACCAGAGACATAAGCCCAGATTCGGCAATAATTTGCCTGTGCAACCAACCCATTTCAATATTTTCCCTGTGCATCCGGCCCATTTTGCTTTTACGTTGAACATCTGTGCATTCTACGCATTTTTTTTACTCTATTACAGATGGATATAGATTATCTTCTATTTTTCTTATAAGTATACAAATAAATAATAAATATATAGAATTACACGAGTATTTGCATAAATTGGAATAATCGACGTTAGATTCGATGTTGGATTAAATCTGATCAATATATTTGTCAAAAATATATATTTAATTAATATTGATATGAGAATCATACATAAATACGGGTCCCATTGCAATGCATGGGTCATGAAGTACTATGGGAGCATGTTGTTATATATACCATCTTTTTTTTCCGTCACGCACGACGTGCACTTTTCCTAGTATGTGTATAAAATACCAATACAAACATTAAATTTGAGAGCACTAATACAATACAACAAACATTCACTTCAAAAATATAAATACAAGCGGAGTAGATGAAGAGCGGATCGCACGACTTGTCCTCTAATCTTGACGTACCATTCGTGTCAGGGGATGGAGCACTAGACTGCTTGACCTGTCCTTTTCTTAGAAGAACTTGGAGCCTTTGCTCCAAGTATCAAACGGCCATACCTATCATAGTTCTGATGAATGCATCCATGCAGTGGATCGAACGGCGCATAATCCGTGGAATCAGGGAGGCAATCATGGGTTGATAAATATGGTGGAGTGCTGCCATGGCCGCGCCACGCTTGAATTTCCTGCAACGGATCAACAGAACGATTAAGAAACAGACAAATCCAGTAGAGAGCTAGCTTAAATCAAAAGCAAATCCGATCCTAAAAAGAAGCACACGCAGAGTCAAAAACAGCTGGTATGAGGGCGAAAAAAAAAACTGGAGTATTCCAAACTCCAAAGGGGAGAAAAGAGCACAAGCAGGAAGCTGGGAATCGACGGATCGAGGTGGGTGGGTGAGGTCGATCGGTCCGCTCCGAAGCCTACGATCCGATCAACTTCAGGTTCAACGGCGATGGCGGGCGGCGTCGACGACAGCCTTCATTCATAGCTGCAGGACATGCAAAGCGGCCGGCCAAGGCACGGGCAGCAGCGGCGGCGTGGACCTGAAACGGCGAGACGGCGGGCGACCGGCACGGCAGCAGAAGAAAACTAAGGCGACGAGGAGGGGTTAGGAGAACACTGACGGTGATGGATCGGGACGTGGGCATGCAGCCGGAGAAGACGACGTTGGTGTTGCGGATCACTCGGGGCCGCGGCGGCGCGGGAGGAGCACTCCCACACCCAGCGCGACGGCGGCGACGAGCCACAGCGAGTAGGCGGCCAGCGCGGCGGGCCATGGCGCTGCTGCTCCGGCGGACACGGTGACGTTGACGCAGGAGACGGCCACGATGATGAGCACGAAGAGCAGCAGCCGTTGGTCCATGATGCTCCCTCGCTCGCTCTCTTGCTAGATCGTGGATTTGTAAGCTTCGTGGAAGGAGATAGCCGCCGGGGTGGACGTCGGTGCTGTGAAGGTAGGAGTACATGACAACATACAGCACCGTCAATCGACTCAATCCGTCATTAAATTTGGCATTTTGCCAAAAACAAAAATGCACTAGGGTTCTTGAGATTGGTGAACAGAGCGACCGTGCAGCACGGATTTGGCCATGTCCCCAGGCCGCAGCCCTTGTCTCCACGGAACCCGACACACTATGGCGACAAACCGTGTCTGAGAGCCGTGACACGTCAGAACGTTACAAAGCGCTAAAAGTCACGGTGTTCAAACTCTCCTGTGGCACGCAACCGGTGAAGACAACGACTGGGCGACCGACCATACAGTAGGAGGAGCTGTTTGACATGGCTCCAGCGCGCCCATGACAAATTTCGAGTGGCGACGATATATGCCTGCCCACTTGTTTTAGATAAATGATGATGATGAAGGCAATCTAATGAACCCTGCTGGTGCACTAACAATGTTACATCCCACACCACCACAGGAAGGTATTCTTGTTCATGTCTGGATAATACTACTCCGTACAAATCATTTATTTGGTGTGGCCTGGTCCGAAAAGATATGTTACTTGATCAAACTAACCTGAATCCTAAGACATACTCCCTCCGTCCCAAAAATGTGTCGTTTGAGGTTTTCATACATCATGTTTCATCATCCGTCTTATTCAAAAAAGATTTATAAATATTATTTATTTTTATGACTTATTTATCATTAGAGATACTTTAATATTAATTTATTGATTTTATAATTTACATAAAATTTTTAAATAAGACGAAGCGGTCAAACACAATATCTCGAAAGTCAAAAAATCGACACTCTTTATGGGACGGAGGGAGTAGCAAAATTCATTTGAAAAAGGAAAACAAATTGATGGACATTTTGATTTGTTGGACAAGTATGTTTTATCTACATACCAGAGCATGAATTATTAGCCACATGAAAAAAAGGGATATACATGTCGTGGACTAATACCACCGCCACAAGAATCGCCCGGTTAGTGTGTGCAATGATGGCCTAGCTCTAGAGACAATGACACAAGGATTATACCGTTCGGGGCAAATCGGGCTCCCTAATCCAAATGGAGTCACTATCCGAGCTCAAATGCTCATACCGGGCGAGTACAAGCCGGGCGAGAGAGGGAGCGGGCTCCCAAGTCTCGTGATTGAGGCCGGTGCCAATATCAAGTGAAGTGGAGAGTGAATCGATGAGGCTCGAATGTCTTGCCTCTACCCGGTGTAGACCTGAGCAAAACTAGCCCGGCCCGACCTGGCCCGTAGGCCCGGCCCAAGCCCGACGGGTTTTGGCCCGCCCACGAACCTTACTGGACAGGGCCTGGGCAGAGATTTTGAAGCCCGGTAAAATTTTTCTTGGCCCGAACTCGGCCCGAAATACATTTTTAGCAATTTTGTAGTGTAAAATGCGCGGGTAGCCCGCCCAAGCCCGGGCATGGCCCGAGCCCGGCCCGAAAAAGCTAGGCCCGACTTGCCCAGTGGGACGTCATGGGCAAGATTTTTTTGGCCCGAAATAACTGGTTTTTTTTTGCCCGGCCCGAAAAATGCTCAGGTCTAACCCGGTGGCAAGGGTCCCCTTTTATAGTTGCAGGGGGTACAGGAGTGCCACCGGAGCAGAGGATTGAGAAGAGGAGGAGGATGTAATTGTAGGGGCGAAAATGTAAAAGTGGCGTAGGATGCCGAGCTCATACGCCCGATAGAGGTCATTGCGAGCTCGGCGCGTACACGCTGTCGTGCTTGGTCGTTGTCGTACGCGGAATTTCGGGGGTTGGGCGGTGGTCAGTCCACGCCCGGTCTCCAATCAGAGTAGGAACGTATCCCGACGATATGGGCTCGGCCATACCTGGACGAGGTGGGCGTGCGTCATGCGTACCCGGTCGTCACTGTAGAGGAGCGGTTGGCCATAGCAGGGTATGGCGGGGTGAATCCGTCACCTCCTGTCTGTCACTGCGGCCCAGCGTGACTACAGTGCTCGTCAGGGGAGTGGTTGGCCAACTCTGTACCCGCTGACTTCCTCGAGAAGGCAGGCAGACGAGCTCTAGGTCATTGCCTGCGCTCGGTCGCGCGCGCGATTATACAGCTCGTGGCGGTGGAGCTCGAGCGAGGCGGAGAATCGCTCCAGTCTAGAGAGCTCATATGGGTAGAGCTCGAGCGAGTCAGGGAGAGGTCCCCCATCGGGCTCGTCTTTGCTCGAAGTCGGGGAGCCCGCAGAGCTCGGGCGAGGCGGAAAGAGGTCTCTGGCTGTGGGAGTGCTGTGCGGGGTCGGAGAGCTCGTCGATCGGCCGAGCTCGAACCCGCATGGTGCGATGGAGCGGCGTGCTCCGTTGCTCATCCCAGAGCTTGGTCATTGGTTGGGCCAGGCTGTGCCTGGACTCTCACCTTGGATCAGGCCAGATTCGGGGTATCCTAAATATCGATCCCATACAATACAGGTTTAGATTTACCAAAAACTACACTATAATATTGAAGTTTTCACCTAATTTAAAAATCATTAAAATTTTTTAAACTTTTTAAAAAACTTGACTTAATATATTCATAAACTAAAATAATTAACATAAATAAACTAACATAGATGTAAGAAATGTTGTGTGAATTCTTGTATTCTTGTAAAGCATATGGTGGTACCTTTAATTTTTCAAATTTGCATTTGAATTTGAATTCAAAACATTTCAAAATACATCTTATACTACTAAAAAGAACGAAAAGCCGTCCACCCCACTAATGAGTCTGCCCGGCTCCTAATCACTCCGCTAAAAATAGTTAACCGTAGCCACGCCTCATGCCGCCCGGGCGCTTTGTGCCTTCGCCACAACTCCAGCCGGTTGCTTCCTCAGAACCCAGCGTCGAGCTTCCCCACCGCAGCCCCTGCCCGTCGTGCCCAGAGGCCGCCGCGCCGCCGTCGTTCGATCTGAACGTGCCGGACCCGGCGGCCGACGAGATGGACTGGCACTGCGACACGCTGCTACACCCAGCCGCCACAGATGCCACCGCCAGGAAGCGCGAACCAACCGCGAGCACTCCCGGCCCCCACCCCAAACTGGTACAATAGGATCCTGCTGCTCACTTCGTGTGGCTGATGATGATGATCCGGCGGAGCAATGAGTGCCTACCCGCTCAACAAGTGCTATCGTGCTATCTCTCTCCATAGAAATTTTTAATCTTATTTTTTTTGGCACTGCTTCTTTTGTCTCTCTCTTTTTTTTACCACTGCCAAGATTCGGTAATACTCTTTGTGATAAACTGATAATGTGAATAACTCATCATGTAATCCGTGGAAGGGAACCTGTTATTGCAAAACCTTCCTGCTGTGTTATCTGTAGCAGCATTATGTATGCGAGTATGTGACCACGGCCTCTTTTATTCTTGCTGTAATTCTCAAGATAATGGAATTAAGAGAACATTTACAGACACCTTTGCTGCTGTTTATCGGCAGCTCATGGCTGCTGCTTTGATTCTGTAATTGTGTGCCCTGTCTTTCAGGAGCAGAGCTGCAGAAATTTTGAAGTGGCCATAACAACATTGTTATGCTTACGACCCTAATTCAAGAATCACTGAATCAGGATTACCATCTTCAGTTCAAAGCTAGCTGAAAGCATCTGATCTGATCCCTGCTGGGAAGAGCATTCTAGCAGGCAGAAGTTTTGAAGTGAAGTGCAGCCACAGACATACATATGTATGCCTCTAATTCAGGAATCAGCATTGGTAGGATACCATCTTCAGTTTAAAAGCCAATTGAAAACTGTTGTAAAAAGAACCAGCTAAAAACATTTGATCTGATCCTGTTAGGAAGCATTGCAGCACTCTCCTGGGTAAATAAGGTAGAAGGCTCAATGCCAGCCAGACTTCTAGGAGATTCATATGCACCAAATAGGAGCAAGTTCATCACCAACTTGATGCAATAGGTTTCAGCGTCAGTGCGGTGTTGCTGATATTCAAAGGACATTGACAGTTCTGAGGGAGAAATGGATAAGGGTGGAGAAGATTAAATCCCTTGGTTCCACGCTATGGGATCATGCTACTATGACTATAAAGCATATGAGAAATTACCAACAGTATGCCATACGGTGCCCTTGCTTTGAAATTTGCTAGCTCTAAGAGTGTAGACCCTACTTATGTCTATGATCTTTCTTGGGCCTTTCAGTATGATGCCACTATTAACTGTCATGGCTGAACTTGTTTGTTTTCTTTTCAATGAAGGATCACCTAAATGACTCAAGATTGTTGAATTGGACTATTTAGGATTATGATAGGCTTTAGGATTATGATAGGCTTTATTTTGTCTCCAGCAATGAATTTGATCCATCGACAACTGGATTTCAGTTTTTCTTTTTTGATAAAACAACTGGATTTTAGTTTGAAAGGGGGCCAAAACAATTGTTTGTGGAATAAACTTTCAAGCAACATTACTGAAATTTGGAATGTTTTGCCTAAATTCTAAAGTTTTCTTGCACAGTGGATGTCTTATAGTGATCAGACTTCAAGATGATAATTTGGTCATTAGTGGGAGCTTGCGTTATACCAGAAGATTTGGCTATTTCAGTCTCCCATGCATTATGTCAGAAGATATGCATTATATTCAGATATGGACATCATTGTTGCGAACATTACATTTTTATTTTGTAAGTATAACACACATTGAAACGTAAATTAATGTGGCAGCATTTTGTTCCCGTTACAACGCACGGGCATGTGTCTAGTATATTATGAGATCCGGGAAAAAGAAAAGGGAAAAGCCACCTAGGCTCAGACCTCTCCTCCCTCCTTTCCCCTCGGCCCGGCAGCAGCAGCCCATCACCCCTCCTTCCTTTACTCCGTGTGGGCCGGCCCAGCGGGCCCTCCCTCTCCCTTATCAACCATAGATAGTGATCTATCAACTACGGATAGTGATCAATCAAGCACAGATTTAGATATTGATCAATCAAGCAGTCATTCTCAGAATGATAAGGGGGATCCTAAGAAGGAGATAAATCGGAAAAGTAGTCCTATAAGTAAAATCAAACGTAGCGTCAAAACTATAATTGCAGTATGACGCGAGGACACACCTGCTCCCTGCTGCCTGGAGGAACGTACGAGTACAGAGTAGTGCGCCAGGGATACACGTCACAGTGACAGTATGTGGTGTGGTGGTAGTGAACTAGTAGTGATTACAGTTGAATCAGGGGTGAGATGAGTGGTTTCAGTCTCAATTTGTTTGCTAATGCAACGGTATCAGGTTTCGTTAGACTCAGACAAAAAAGATCGAGTAAGTTTCTTGGCCACGATCCAGACCAGAACACACCGCGGCGATCGTCTGTAGCAGGCCAAGCACCCAGAGTGGCTGGAAAGGCCCGCCGCACCCAAGCACAATGCAATGTGCAGTAGAAAAAAAATCCTCATATACGTACTATTATTATTCAATCTAAGCAATGTACTTTATCGATCATCCCTTAATAAACGTAGCTAAATAGCTGAAATACGACAAAGCAATGGTACGGTGACTCCGGCGGTAGCAAACAAGTGCCAAAAGTTAACCGTACATTCTCCCTAGACAGCCACAGGTTGTTGTTTTTTTTTTTTATGGTAACGCATCGCACCTAGCCAGTCATGATGACTAACGTATCAGGAATTTAGGAATGCGCTGCTACAAGCAGGATTACTGTTCATCATTCATGCCAAGGCAAGCCAATCCTCAGTTCTGCTCATGGATCACTGTTCATATTACTGCAGATGCAGCAGGCAAATACTTGAGCTCGACACCCAATAACTGGCTGCACAATTCTGAACCCTGAACATGGTTAGATATATAGTGATGATGGTGGAAATTTCGCGGTCTCGTATTAGAATCCAGTAAATTTCATTACGTACTTACCATACAATCAAATTCCTGTCCTTTCTTCCCCACTCCACATTTTGTTCAAGAGTTAGCTAGCTCGGTGACAGAGTGACAAAATGAAAATCCATAGGAAGCAAAAAAATGCATAGGAAAAGAAAGAGGAAGATAGCTAGCAAAACATGCAAAAATGTGGGTGCAAAAACAATTAACAAGCCGTCATTGTTGAACTTAGAAGTGTCAACCTTTTAGTACTAACCATTCTTGAGACCATTTAGCTATATATGGAATCATGCTGCAGCTGGTGCGTTGCATATACAGGTATATAGATCCTTTGCTACAACAAAAAAACAAAACTGTGCTAATCATTAAAAAAACATAAATATGCAATAACCCACCATATATGTATGATGGTTAGGTAGGGAATATTAATTTGCTCACCAGGCTGACTTAAGAAACAAAACTTTTACTAACCAGTCTGACATATGATTAGTTGTTTGCTATTAATTAACACTAGTGCTGCAAAGTTCATTATTGGTAGTTTGCTAATAGAGGAATATTTTGGCATTCACACTTCGACTTCATGTAGTACGTACTAGAGTTATCATTCATGCATGTATGTTGGAAATGTACTGCTAGTGCTAGTTCTAAAAGGAAAGTTGGGTGTACTTGAGTACACATGAAGAAATAGAAAACTTTAAAACATGAGTTGCATCACTCTAGCAATGCAAGTGTGGCTAGCTAGGCACTTTGGTAATTATAGTCTCGTATGAACATATGCAGGAGACCTTTCTAAGACTACTTCTGAATTACAGTAAAATATATAATGCTATCTCAGATGCATTTTGTTTTAGAGCTAACCTGGTAATGTATAATGACTGTAGACTTGTGTAGTTCGAAGTAGTTTAATGGTTGATTAACATTTGGTTAGCAACAAATGAGAATATGCAGTGTTTGAACTCTTACACTACTACCTAAGCAGTCTTTGAATTCTGATGCATTGGTTTTTTGCGATCACGCGTAAACCCTCGGCGCGTTTTTCATATTCTGATGCATTGTACCGTGTGCATGGAAAATATATACTAATGCATGATTGAATGTCTGCTACATACATATTTTGTGCTGTAATCAGCACTAACATCATGTGTTCATCGATCTAGTTTGAGAAAAGGAAAACAGAAAATAACATTTCAGATTCATGCATGCAATTCTCCATGCATCGATCGTATTGCTAGCAGCTAGCTTGGAAGCTGGAGCATGCAAAATGTGGGTTCTAGAAAGAATACTAAATAAGGAGCAATAATGAATCAAAATTCAAACTAAATGGGGCACATTTTACTAACCTGCTTTATTTGAGACAAAAAAGCATCATATATGATCAGTCTTGGTGCTGCACATATAGATGCCTATAGCCTATGATTCAGTGGCGAAGCTAGAGCAAATTAGATGGTGGTGCATTTAGCTTATGGGTGCATAAACATCTTCTATGGGAGGTGCATATATGGTGAAATTTAGAACACGATCATTGTTTTTGCATTTTTTGGGTGGTGCATTTGCACCACCTAATCTGTATGTAGCTTCGCCCCTGCTATGATTCATGGGTCCTTTTCTGCATCATTGATCATCCATCAGCTGCATGCATGTGATATTCTTCTGCCAGCATATTGCTAGAACCCCAGAACTTCACATTTATTCATACGATCAAAACACCAGAATTTAAAGCGATGCAGAGTAAGGTCCGCCTCCCCTCCCGCGATCGGGCGACGCCGCCGTCGCCCCCGCCGCCCTCGCGACAGCCACCACTACAACACCACCACCACCACCCTCGCCCTCCACCAAAGGCCTCACGCCACCGCGCCACCATCCCGAGTCGCAGTCTCTGTCCTCTGAAGGTCGCCAACGCCGGTGAAGGCTGCTTCGGCGTGTCGGTCGCTCCCCCGACTAGGCCGGAGACGACCTTCAGGAATGCTTGCTCAAGAACCTCCACAACGTGGTCATCCCAGTGCCATCTCTCCTTCCTCCTCTGTCGCCTACATCCGGATCACCCCCCTCCCGTTCCCCACGCTATAATGTCTACTTCATCCGAGCGCGTTCGGTTTCCTCCCATTGCCGTCCGGGTCGCCTCCGCGTTCGGCGTGTTTGTGCTTTTGTTTTTCGGGTGCGTGTTTTCGCCAAAATGTTGCAAATGTGCCGGTCGCCCCGGGTAGGTTGCGCCTTGGTACTTCGGTTCTTCAGCTGCACCATCCATGGAGGTTCTTTGCCGAGCAGGCAGCTCTCCTCCTCTCGGAGGTTGATGATGGAGTTAATTCCCACCCACCCGACGCCCGGTCCACACCGCCGGCACCCGGCCTCTGCACTAACGCCACTTCTCACTGGCGACAAGACTCGAGACATCTCGGCATTCACGCCACTTCTCCGCTGCCGAGATCGTGCGGGCCCCGCACCGTGATCTTACTCACTGCTCCCACGAAGCTTCCACGCCAGGCGACACCGCCGCCCATGCCGGCGATTGCTCCCGATCTTGTCGCCAACGGCCGCAGCCCGGCATTCATTTGCCCCCTTCCTGTTCTCTCGAGGGGAGTAAAGCCCCTCCCATTAAACCGCGCTCCTACCTTGAAGCTGCACGCCTCTCCGTTGTGCCTAAAACCCCAAACCCCGAGCTCCCCACCCATCACCCGTTCCAACGGCCGCTTCCGGTGCCTTGCTCCCGACCACAAAGTCGCGAGATTGCCGCGCGATCCGGTTCGGCTGCCGGAACTGCTCCGCCTCCGGTCACCGCACCGCCGATCGCAAAGATGCCGATAGCCCGGGTGCTCGCTTGCCTCCCTCGCCGCGAGCCCACCATCACCACCCCCGCTACCCGCCCGGCGCCGTCCATGCCGTTCCTTCCCCCGCCGTGGCTTTGCGCGCTCCCCCACCTTCCCCTCGCCGCCCAATTCGCCCATCCCGCCACCCGCCCAACAAGCCGCCGCTGCCCTTGCGCTGGGCTCAACTTCGCCCGTTCTCACCACAGCCTACCTCCCCCGCAATATGATACCCTCCACCCGGCCGCGCGCCATCACGCCGCTCCGCCCGCCACCCGGCTCGGGACATTCCCATGGTTGACGTGCGGGAAGGGACCGGCTCTAACTCTCGAGTCCGGCTCCCGGCCATTCCGGTGGCGCGGTCCCCGCCCGGCGGTGCCCTCCCGCGTCCCCAACCTACCGCGCCTTCCCGGGGCTTTGGTAGCCCCCCATCGTCTTTGCGCTGCGGAGGCGGATGCGCGGACAAACTCGAGGGTTTCCAAAGCCCGACTACGAGGAGGTCGAGAGTGACGCCTCATCCTCGATCGGGGCGGGCGCACCATGGTGGCCGAGGTGCAGGCGCGGCCCGACGGCGGGAAGTTGATGATGTCCTCGCATTCGCGTTCATCGCCCCTGTCCACCCGATCGGTGTCTGCGGCCTTTCCGTCTGTGGCCAGCCCAGTCGCCTCGATGCGGTCGAAGCCGCTGCCATCCTCGCACGGCGCCATGCTCATGCGTTTTGAGACGCCGGCGCGAACCGTGAGTCCGCCCGGGGATGCAGCCCTATCCCGCTCCCGACACACCGTCTATCTGCGGCGCCGCCGGCGGAGATCTGCGCCTGCGCTTCTTCGCACTCCGCTCGATTGCCTACATCCACGCCAACAACTACCCCAACTTCGCGGTGGACGGCGGAGGAGATCAAGCTCAACCTCCGCGACTTACGCAATGTGGTGGAGATTGACCCCGCTGCCTCACTGGGAGCAACTTTGGACCTCTTCGCCGCTCATCGAGGTGTTCGATCACCGGGACATCCACGGGGAGTTACGGATCAACGAACCTGTGCATGGAGGTCGAGGCGAGCACGGTGGCGACCATCTACCCGATTAGGGGTTTGGCCTCGCGCCGACCGGATGCATGAGGACGGCACGTTGGCGCGCTTTCTTTGGGCCACCACCACCGCCACGCCGGCTGGGCGCGATGGGGGGCTGAAGGGGCCTTTGATCGCGCTGCCAGCCGGGCCGCTTTGAGCCGCCGAGCGGCATGTGGATCACCCAATGCTCGCCGCTCTCGCCGCTCCGCTCTCTCCGGCTCGGTCTTTGGGATTGCCATGCTCTCACACTTGTTGGCACGGACAACCTCTCCTCCCGCGTCGGCGCCGCCTCTCCGGGGAGCTTTGGATCGCCGAGTCCCCGTGGCGCGCCAGCCCCGCCAGAGACGCACCCCACTCGCGCCGCCGGCCCGTTCCTGTCGGCCACCCGACGCAGGGCGTGGGAGCGCGGCCTTGGCCTCGCCTCTGCGTTCATCCAACGCCACGCGGCACTAGGCTCGCGAGCCAAGGACAAGGGAGCCCTACGTCAACATGATCGACAAGGCTGCGGCAACGCAAGGCAATCAACAACGCTCCGGGCACGCTCGGTGACCTCCGAAGCATGTTCGGCGTGGTGGCACAGCATCAGACAAAGTCGCCCATCGCCATTCCCGCTCTCCGCAGGATTGGCTCAAGACCGGGGCTTGGCTCGTTCCACTTCGCTGGCGTGGATGCGGTGTCGCCCGCTCCAGAATGTTTAGTACTAGCACCCCTAGGATCGACCACCGTGTGTTGTGTGTGTTGTTAGTGTTGTTTGTTTCGTTTTTTCTTCCCCGTGTAACATCCGGTTTACTTTGTTCTTCTCCACCCCGTGACCCCCGTGTACCTCTTTTCGTTGTGTTTGTACTTTCGGGCGTTGGTCGGTTTGTGCTTGGGCCGTCCGGGACGGCTTGTGTTTCGGTGTAATCCCGTTTAAAATGTCATCTTCGTCAAAAATCGTTTTTGTTGCTGTCTTGAACGTCGCGGGTCTTGGCGACCGGATAAGTGCATCATCGTTCGTGACGCAATCCGTAATGCCTCCCCTTCTATCATCCGCCTACAGAAAACAAAGCTCAGCTCCTGCAACTACTTCAAAGCGTCCTCCTTCCTCCCTCCCAACATGACTTCCTCCTTTGTGGTCTGCAACGCCTCGGGGTCCAGGGGTGGCTTGCTTACGGCTTGGGATCCACGATGCCTAGCGCTGACACCGATCACCATGATCCGAACGACTTCCGCCTAACTACTTCCTTCCTCGTCTTGCATCTCCCCGAACACTCGTTCTCGATCACCAATGTATATGCCCCGGTCCGACCATAGTTTCACCCCTCTCTTCCTATCCACCATCTCCGACCTCTCAGGTCCATCTCCTAGCGTGGGCCTTGGCGGAGACTTTAATCTCATTAGATCACAGCTTGACAAAAACACAGCCATCTCCAACCCCGCGCTTTGTCACCGCATTCAATGACAAAATAAATGAGGAAAAACCTCCCGGAGATCCCCCTCTCTCGGGTGTCGCTTCACTTGGACTAGCAAAAAGAGTTGCCCCAACTTTGGCTAGGCTAGACCGAAGTCTTCCACAACCTTCACTTCCACAAAGATGTTTCCTTCCTCCTCTCTCGCACAACCTTCCACGCCCAACCTCCGATCACACGCCCATTCTTGCAACTCACAACCGAAATCCCAAAGCCTAGCTCCTTCCGCTTTGAGAACTCCCGTTACTTGAACAATTCATTCTCGCCGGCCGTTCTCTGGCTTGGATCGAGGTGCCTCGTCACGAGGATGCAGCCAAGAACCTCGTTCGGCGCCTCAAATCTGTCGAGCGGCGACTAAGGTTTGGTCTAGGCGAAACAGGCGCCCCACTATCATCCCGAATTGCAAATTCATTATTTTGCTATTTGACATCTTTGGAAGAGTCTCGTGCTTTGTCTCGGGAGGAAAAGCGGCTAAGGCAACAAGTCGCCGATCGACTTGCTCGAACTTAAGCAACGTCTTTGCGTCTTCGAAGCGGAGAGCGAAGATCAAGGCGGTTCGTGAAGGTGACAGCAACACTGCCTTCTTCCATGCCCATGCATCGGTGAGATTGAGGAGGAATGGGATCGGCATTTTGGTGGATGGCGCCCAAGTCACAAGTCATCGTGCCAAAGTGACGGCGCTCACAGACATTACTTTAGGTATCATCGGCCAGACCGAGGGGCAATCAACGTGGTCCTTTGATTGCGGCGGGCTGTACCGAGAGCTCCCATCGCCAACATCGGAACTCACTGGCTTTCCACATCAAAGAGAGGCCTTGGAAGCCATCAAGGGGATGAATAGAAACAAATACCGGGGGCGGATGGGTTTGGCCCCAGCTTTACAAGGCGGCCTGGGTACAAATTGGGATCGAAGTTATGGACTTCCTACATGCTTTCCACGGTGATCAAGTTGATCCGAAAGACCGAACCGTTCTCATATGGTGTTGATTCCAAAGAAGCTAGCGGATGAAGTGCATGCATTCAGGCCTATTTGTTTGCGAACTGTTAAGTCAAGATCCCGACCAAGATACTAATGTCAAGACTGCAAAAAAGAGTTAAAAACTGATTGACATTGATCAAACCGGTTTTATTCGAGGCGATCGATCTCGAGAGAACTTTGTTTATGCAATGGAATTGGTGCAATGCTGCCATAAAAGGAAGGTGCCTACACTCGTTGTCAAGCTAGACTTTGCCAAAGCTTTTGACACGGCCCGTTGGGAGGCGCTAGATGAAGTGCCGAGCAAGGGGGTTCAATGAGCAAGGTGCCATTGGATGCGGCCGCTCTTGCGATCCTCAAAGTCTGCGATGTTTGTCAACGGGTGTCCGGGGCCATGGATCACTTGCAAACGTGGTCTTCGCCGGTGACCCAATCTCGCCTTTACCCGCTTTGTTGGTGGCGGCCGTGTTACAGGTTTACATCAAGCGTAACACCGCCATCAGCACCCGATAGTTGATGGGATGAGTTGCCCGGTGCTTCAATACGCGGACGATACACCGATGCTTGTTCGTGGTGAGGTGGGAGATGTGCGTGCTCTCAAACTTGCCCTTGATGCCTTCTCGAGCCACCGGTCTACAAATCAACTACACCAAAAGCACAAATGTTCCCATTCACATGAGGCAAGAAGACGTCTTGGCCTCAGATCACGCCTCTCTCGGTTGCAAACAAGAGGGCTTTCCACAGAACTTATCTAGGGCTGCCCTTGTCCAACACCAAGCTGAGATTAAACGCTTTTGCTCCTCATGTGGCGAAGACAGAGGCGGGTATTTGGTCGGATGGCGGCGGGTTTGCTTAATCACATGGGCGAGCAACCTTGGTTAATTCAGTCCCCGACAAATCGGTGACATATGCAATGTGTGCGCCGCCATCCCTCCGTGGGCGATTGCACAAGTTGACAAGCGGAGGCGAGGCTTCCTGTGGGCGTGTTCTCGACAAAACATCCGGAGCTCGGAGCTTGGTCGCTTGGCCGCAAGTTTGTGATACAAAAGACAGTGGGGGCTCGGCCTCAAAGACTTGGGTGTTCAAAATATTTGCATGCTTTCAGCTGAAACTCATTCACAGTTTACACCTTCAGCAGAATCGCCCGACTACCCGGGTCCGAGGCAATGCAAATGTGGCATCTCTCCAAGGGGGGCCTTCATGGAGACCACATGGGACTCCTTTGCGATCGCTTCCTCGCCAATATACTGAGCCATCACCACAAAGGGGCCTTGGGGGACGGCGCACCACCTCCTCCTTCGGCATGACGCCCGTACGGAGAGGACACCATGGCGATCGCTTTCCTCAACTCATGACACACTATGCCAACACCGAGATCACGGTCCAACAAGCGCTTCGTGGAGCCCTCGACGGCGGGCATCATGCAAATGCGATCTCCAACAAATGATAAGTCGGCTAAGCGGAGCTACGCGGTAATCGTCGGCCGCCCAACCGACCGATTTGAAGGATCGGAGGTTAAGCCCGATGATCAAAGCAAATGGTCACCGAACACCTCGCCCTATACAAGGCGCTCAAGCAAAACGATGAGCATCACGATCGTGGACTAAAGTGGTTTGGGACAACAAGGCACCTCCCCTGCGCTTCTTCACCGGCTCATGTCAAGGGAGCGGATCCAATGCCGAACGAACCTCTTCAAGAAGCACATAGTTGATAGCACAACCTCGTGAGGTTTGCCACATGGTCGACGAGACAACATCGCATATCATTTTTGGGTGTCCGGCCAAAGAATTCTGATGTTTGTGAAAAATTGAGACTCATCGGACTTGGGACATAGCAAGACTGCGAGACCTCATGGCTCCTCCTCACATCCCAAAGAACAACCGGGACCTTCCCGCTTCCCGTGTTGCCGGGCACATTTGGAAGCGTAGGAATAACCTAGCCTTCCGAGGGGAATGGACGCCCATTCAAACGACCCTCGCAGGCATGTCGTTCGAAAGCGCGACCGTGGAAGCACCGATTGCCAAAAGAAAGAACAAAGAAACTGCGAAACTTGGTGTGATATTCTTTTCCGGCAATGTAAACCATTTCGGATGTTTGTAAACTTTGTGAACTTTGTACTATCTGGCTTCATGGCCCAATGATCAATATAAATCAGGTGGGGGATTCTCTCCCCCGTTGAACGATCAAAAAAAAAAAAAACACCAGAATTTGGACATTGTTTCAACTCTATTATTTTATACCCTTCATTTCTAGCAAGAAACACCAGCAGAGATTAAACAGCAGTACTCTCAGTGGGGCCGGGGTTGATAAAAAATGCATGTCAATCAAGCAACATAAGAAACGCAGTATTACCTAGCATGGCATGCGTATTCACCATGCATTACAACTGATCATCACAGATAAAACAACAGAACAGGCAGCTTGCACAAAATCCACAGCAATTCCAGAGGTTACAAAAGGGTTTAGCAGCATACTCATAAGAGCAATCCGAACAATAATCCATACATTACGTACACACAATACTGGCAGTTCTCGAACAAGGCACGAAGAGAGAAGACCAAACAAAACAAAGTATATATATGGCGACTTTGTGGGGGGTTTCTGAATTTCGATTGCTCGATTGGGTGCCTCGTCTGGTCCTAGAACATGTCCTCGAGGCGAGCCGCCACCGTCTCCAGCCAGGGCAGATCCACAGGCGCCATGGAGAGCAGGAGCAGGAGCACGGCAGCCATGAGGAGGAGAAAGTATACCATGACGTGATCTGGGTTTGCTTGGAGCGTGGGCACGGTGGTGGATATGATCCCAGCAACGCCCCAGACTGCGAGGTGGACGGCGGCTCTGAAGCGGCGGTTGCGGAGGTTGAGGTTGGGAAAGCCGCCGCCGCCGCCGGCGCGACGAGCGGCGGCCGCTACGCCAGCGGCGAGTGGGGCAGGTACGTCGTCGTCGTGGTTGCTCATCGCTGTGTTCGCAATTTCAGCTGATTAATTTTGGGATCGGCCAAAACTAAAAGACTGGAGTGAGTGGGAGAGGGCGATGGTCGGGAAGAGCATCTGCTGCTGAACGTGAACCAGAAAGCTGGAAGAAGAGGAGGGTTCTCACCGGCGATGGGTCGGCGGACAGAGGGATCGGGATGCCGGCCGCGTGGGGAGGGTTCCGAGTTCCTGACCGCCGAGTTGGATCGGAGGACCGAGGCCACCACCACCACCACCACCTGTTTTGTTCTGGCCGGGGTGGAAGGAGAGGGAGGGGAGGGAGAAGGAGAGAAAACGCAAGGAAACAGGCGCAGCGGTGTGCAGTGCAGGTGTGAACGAACGAACTTCCGAAAATGCTGGGTGGACGGCTGCCCCCCGAAAGCCCGAGAAGATGCAAGTAAACCTCATCCATGGCTCATGGCCCATGGGCGATGATGATGTAAGCGAAATGGTCTTGGTTTTTTGGGCCGGAGCCATTTTAGTACCTACCCATCCCCCTTTCAAAATGGGATGGATTGGGCCCGAGTTTCTCAGAATGGGCCGTTGGCGTCGCAGGCCTATGGGCTTCTGTGCACTGCAGCCTGTACGTGGTTTCGCCTGTACCAAACCGGTTTGGTCGTTTGGACAAGATGGGAGTTTCGGAAATTCATTAGACTTTCACTATCCAAAATCGAAATTTTCTCGGACAAAAAAATCATGTCCCCCACCAGATCCGTCCCGAACATGATACAAACACAACTCAGAGACAAACGAACGTGGATGTAAAAAGATTTTGTACAAAAAAATGGTCAACTTGTCTAGGGGATCCATAGTCTGAAATAAAGTTGAACCAGAGAGCTATAGCAAAAGCTCACAAGCTTTCTCGTTTCATTTTCCTTATAAAGATCTCGATCAACGAGCAAGATTCTCAGAAGAGCTCACAAAAAACATCGCAGAAACAGCGGCCGAACACTCAATAACACCACCACCGAGAGACAAAGAGAGAGAGGGTGTTTACCCGTCCGTCCACACAGACCAAGCTAGGTAGCTACCTCCCAGTCCCAGCAGCCCATGCATGACAGCCGCCGGTCTGCTCGTCGACGATGAAAGACCGGCAAGCTGCAAACGGCGGCGACGCCTGGCCATCCGGATCTGGGGCTGCGCATCTTCATCTTCACGGCGATGAAGATGGGAGAAGCACGGAGACGAAGATGACTATGCTTGCTGGGTCTCTAATGGCCTGGGTGTATACCTACCGGCTACTGCTGACAGACCAATGTTACTTATTAGCTAGCCTGTCTGTGTCTCTACTTGTTGTTTCTTTCTACATTGCTGTCCTTGACTAGCTAATTTAAGGGAGACCGTGACCTCTCAGCCAATGGGGGAGAAGAAGGGCCAGGCTGGCCAGCTGGATTGACTTAGACAATAACGCAAGTTGCTGTTCGTCGTCGTCTTCCATGAGGCGGGGCACGCGGCGAAAAACGAAGATCAAATTCCAAAAATATATATGCCATATATAGTATTTGTTTTTGGGGCCTACTGTTGATGTTGTGGGCCGAATCACACATACGCACTTTGTGTATTTACTAGTCGGGCATTGGGCCATCAGTAATCCAAAGGAAAAAGTCTACATTTGGTCCTCAACTTTTTCGAAGTCCGATTTTGGTCCCTCAACTCCAAAACCGGACAAAACGGGTCTCTCAACTTTTCAAACCGTGCAGATTTTCGTCCCTCGGCGGGTTTGGACGGTGGTTTCGCTTTACAGTAACTCCGTTTTTGCTACAGTGACCGTGGTTTTCGTTTTTCCTTTTATTATTTATTTCGGTTGAATCTTTCAAAAAATCATAGTAAATCACGTAAAAATCTAATTTTGTTGGACTCCACATGAGTAGAGCTACGCAATGAATATATAATATGATATACTTTAGTACAAAGTTTTTTGCTAGAAGGTTCTGCCTTTTTCTTTTTTATTTATTTCGGCTCAATCTTTAAAAAATCATAGTAAATTATAGAAAAATTATAAAATAAAAAAATTTAATTTTGTTGGACTCCACATGGCACAATAACCGCGATACATAATTCTGCGTGGCTCTTTAGGCGAGTTTTAGCTAGGTTTCTTTGTCTTGATACGCTACGCGAGTGTGAGAACGATCGATGGATCACAGCCAATAAATTAAATAGTACACCTATATATCTTTATTGTGTCGGGATCCATATTGTGTCGAGGATCCATATTTACACAATAAAGATATATAGGTGTACTATTTAATTTATTGGCCGAGGATCCATCGACAAAGTTCACGCACAGACGTACGCATGCGACGCGCCATCAAAGACAAAGAAACCTAGCTAACCTAACCTGGCTTAAAGAGCCACAAGAACTATGTAATCGCGGTTATTGCGCGCCTCATGTGGAGTCCAACAAAATTAAATTTTTTTATTTTATAATTTTTCTGTAATTTACTATGATTTTTAAAGATTGAGCTGAAATAAATAAAAAGAAAAAGACAAAACCTAGGCATTGTATTTATATTTATATTTATATTTATATTTATATTTATATCCGGAGGCGTAAATCATACGGCTTGGGTCCGATGGGCCTCGCCCTTTTCCGTGGCGGGCTTTTAACGCCGTTCGCCACGGAATATATTTTTTTCGGGCGACACGTTAGGATGCCCGCCACGGGAAATCAATTTTTCGGGGCGGGCAAAAAAGCCTCTCACGTAAAATGAAAAAGTGTCGCCACAGTTAATCGGGGCATAACCGTGACGGGCAAAAGAAGTGTCCATCACGGTTAATATTCGTGGGTGTCTCGCAAAATCAATTCATTACTAGTGAGAGTCGACGAAGTGGCGGCCGCCCGCCTTGTGGATCGTATCTAGACCGAAAAAAACGGCGCGATCGCGCTCCCGCACTTGTAGCAAGCTAAGCGTAGATTATAGATGTCCGCACGACACGCAACCCGAGGTTCGCCTTTTGGCCTAGTCCGGCCTCCCGCCCCGCCAAGGTTAAGCCACCGTGAGATGACGTGGAGATGAAGTGGAGAGGCTAGGTGGCAGCCAAAGGCGGAGAATGATGGTTTGAATCATGCCGAGGTTGCCAAGCGCTTGGCGCGGTGAGCGCCGCGGGTCGCGCCCCACGCCGTGCCCACGCTCGAGCGCTTGGTTTCAAATAAGTGTGTTTGTATCGGGTTTTAAGATTAGCGAAAGTGAGTTATCATGTGTTGTAAGCTATGGTATAAATAGCCGGATGTAGGAGGTGTAGAGTAGCGCCTAACTCGATTGTAACCGCACTCGTGTTTAAGTTTGGAGCAAGGAAAAGGGCACCGTCAACCCCGGTTACGACGCTGCCGCCTCGTCGCGTTCTTGCCGTTCTTGAGTTTGATCTGCATTTCTAGGTTAGCCATCAGGCATATCGTGTGTGATTGTTGATCCCCGGCCATCAATTTGGTATCGAGAGCCGCACAATTCACACACGAAGCGTCGAAGTTGATCCACCATGTCCGGTGAAGGGAGGCGACGGCGAAGCGGTTGCGGTACCCGTAGCTCACGCCGCCAACTACACCCGCTTGGTCGATCCGACTCAAAGCGATTATGGAGGATCGTGGGCGTTTGGGAGGTGGTCGAGCCGACGCGGGGGAGGCAAAGGGCACGTAATCCGGATGCGATCGCGAAGAGGAAGGCCAAAGACACCAAGGCACGGGCACATTTGCTCCGGTGTCTTCCCGATGACTTGCCGATGCAAGTGGCCGCCAAGAAGACCGACAAGGAGGTCCGGGACTCGTTGAAGGCGAGATTAGTGGGGAGGAGCGTGTCAAGGAAGCGCGGCTACGTAAATCGATGACGGAGTTCGATGGCTTTGAGGATGAGGAAGGATGAGTCTGTGGACTCGTATTCCGGCAAACCGATGAGCATGTCGGTCCGGTACGCTGGTCTAGGCGGGTGCCGGATGACGCGGCTCGTGGAGGAAGATGTTCAACACGGTGCCCGAGAAGTTCATCCAGCTTAGTTGCCGTCCAAGATCGAGCAACATTCTCGATCTCAAGAAGCTTTCGTTTGATGAAGTTGTTGGGCTGGTCGAAAAACTTTTGAGGAGCGCGTCAAGAACGGGCGGTGATGGCGGCGCCGATCCGACACCGGGCAAAGTGTTGCCGACGCAGCGGGAGGGGAGGCTCTAAGCAGAAGAAGGCGTCGGGGAAGGATCAGGGGGAAGAACAAGGCTCATGATGGCGGCGGGGGGGAGCCGGTGGGCGTGGCGTGGCCGCTGTGCAGCGGTGGTGGCCGGGGAGGCCAAGCCGATGGCTCACAGCGAGATAAGAGTCATATAAAGTGTTTCAAGTGCAAGACATATGGGCACTATGCAAATAGGTGTCCGTGGGGGAAGAAAAAGAAGAAGGAAGATGAGGCACATCATGCAAAACAAGTCGAGTTTGAGCCTGCAGTCTTCGCTTGCTTGAAAATGGAGGAGCCGGACAAAGACGAAAGGCTATTGTTGTCGAAAAAGGTTCA
Organism: Hyparrhenia diplandra; assembly: GCA_015847255.1. Classification (NCBI taxonomy): domain Eukaryota; kingdom Viridiplantae; phylum Streptophyta; class Magnoliopsida; order Poales; family Poaceae; genus Hyparrhenia; species Hyparrhenia diplandra. Next base: position 209,046 of record JADLZK010012231.1, on the reverse strand, counting down.
GAAACAAGTGTTTCGAATGAGGTGAAGTTGAGCCCGGAGTTGCTTTTTTTGCGCAATGAACGAACGAGGGAGAGAGTGTGGTATCTCGACAATGGAGCCAAAGCAATCATATGACGGAGATCGCCGAATTGAGAGCATCGACACCACCATCGGTGGCAAGGTACGATTTGGTGACGGTTCTCATCAGATATTCGGGGTAAAGGCTCTATCTCGTTTCAAGCACCGCCTGGGGGGTCGATGGGTCCTAAATGATGTTTACTTTATTCCTAAGTTAAAAAAGCAACCATGTTAGCTTGGGGCGCTTAACCGAAATTGGATATAAAGTAGTCATGGATGATCCGATTGAGGTAGTGGAGAAAAGTTCGTAGAGTAATGATGAGGGTGCAAAGAGTCGTGAATAGATTGTACACCATTCGCTTTAAATACTGATGAGCCGCGAGTATGTCTCATTGAGCAATGTTGATGATGTGTCATGGCTTTGGCATGGTAGACTTGGGCATGTTAATTTTAAGTCTATCGATGCTAGTGGAAAAAGAAATGGCAGGGGGGGTACCATCGATTAAACACCCAGATCAAGTCTGTCACTCTTGTCTAGCAGCCAAGCAAACCAGAAAATCTTTCCCACAGTTCTCTGGTTGGAGAGCTGATGAACCACTTGCATTGATTCATGTTGATTTGTGTGGTCCTATAACACCTGAAACTGTTGGTGGCAATAAGTATTTCATGCTTTTGGTGGATGACTGTACTAGATGGATGTCAGTGTCTATTCTGAATTCCAAGGATCAAGCTTGTTCGCATTTGAAAAATTCAAAGCCGGGGCGTAAAAATAGCTTGGGTTACAAAATCAAGGTGGTGAGATCCGATAGGGGTGGTGAGTTTCTATCAGGGGCTTTTAAGGATGTTTGTGAATCTGCTGGCATTAAGAGGCAATTCACAGCACCTTACTCACCACAGCAAAATGGAGTTGTGGAAAGAAGGAATAGAACAGTGATGGAGATGTCTAGGTCATTGTTGAAGAGTATGAATGTTCCAGGGTGCTTTTGGGGTGAAGTCGTAAGGCATTCAGATGTTTCGTTGAACAGCCGCCAACAAAGCCAATGGGGTACGTAACTCCATTTGAAGGATGGTGTGGGAGAAGACCACGCCTAGGACATGTGAGAGTTTTTGGGTGCGGGGGCTAATGTGAGGCCTGCTAAACCTCACATGAAAAAGTTGGATGACAGAGCTCACCAATGGTATACTTTTGGTGTGGAGGAGGGGCAAAGAAAGCACACAGTCGTATGATCCACTGGAAACAAAGAAAATTGTAGTGAGCAGGATGTTGTCTTTGAGGAATGTGGCTTGGAAGTGGGATCTTGTTTTTTTGGTGAAAATTCAGAATTCCAAGTGGAGGATGATGAGTTTACTCAAGGCCACCATGGACCGGAATTGTGGGGATGGTGATAATGCAACGGATCACCAACCCGATGGAAACAAAGGGGTGGGAATGAAGAGGATGTGTTTCCCGATAACACTCAAGATGTTGAGATGGGAGAGAACTCTCAAGACAAAGACTTTGTTCATGGTCAGACAAATGAGGCAGAAGCTTCAAATAGTGCAGAGCCGGGTGATGCTCTAGAAGGCATAGATGTCTATGACACTGTGGACATGGATGATGGTCCTGTGAGATTCAGATCCCTTAGTGATGTCTATCAGGATGCAGTTGAGGTGGAATTAACCTCAGACTCTAAAATGGAAGCACTGTTGACTATAATGCAAGAGCCAATCGGCTACAACTGCGGCGGTGGTGAAACCGAATGGAGAAATGCCATGGAAAGTGAGATTCGAGTCTATAAACAAGAACAAGACATGGAATCGACAAAGTTGCCCACCGGTCATGAACCTATTGGACCGAAGTGGGTTTACAAGTTAAAGAAAAATCTTGAAGGTGAAGTAGTGAAGCACAAGGCCGATTAGTTGCCAAGGGTTATGTTCAAAAGAAAGGTGTTGATTATGATGAGGTGTTTGCACCGTTGCCGACTTGACACACGACCAGACTAATCCCGGCATTGGCGGCTAACGAGAGGGTGGGAAGTGCATCACTTGGATGTCAAAATAGCTTTTACGAATGGTGAACTCATTGAGGAAGTGTATGTGTCACAACCTGAAGGTTTTGTGAAGAAAGGCAAAGAGCATTTAGTTCTCAACCGAGCAAAGCTCAGATGGCTTGAATCAAGCCCCTAGAGCTTGGAATGTGAAGCTAGATGGCAGTCCAAGAAACGGGGTTCGAAAGTGCATGGCGAGAACCTGCGGTACACACTAGGTGTTGTGTTGGACCGCGAGGTGATTCTTGGTGTTTATGTTGATGATTTGATAGTGACCGGTGGAAAGCCGGATGAGATTGCGCCTTTAAAGAGCGCATGACCTCTCGATTTGAAATGAGTGACCTTGGGTTCTTGTCATATTATCTTGGTATAGAGGTTGAGCAAAGAAAGACTACATAACTATCAAAACGTACTAGTTATGCCAAGAAGGTGCTAGAGCGCTTTGGGATGGCAGATTGTAATGCTACCAAGTACCCAATGGGTCCAAATTCGAAGCCGGATGCCGATAAATTTGGAAAGAGAGTTGATGCAACAAAATACGGGAAAGTGATAGGATGCCCGAGATACTTGTTACACACTAGGCCTGACTTGTCCTTTTCTGTTGGTATGGCTAGTAGATTCATGGAGAAGCCTACAGTCAAGCATCATAATGCAGTTAAGCAGATATTGAGGTACTTGAAGGGATCTTTGAACCATGGGTTGGTGTATACCCAAGAGAATCAGTTAGAGATACTTGTGGGATACTTTGACAGTGATGTTGGTGGAGATATGGTGGGCAGAAGGAGCACTGGAGGGATGGCTTTCTATTTGAATGCTAGTCTGGTGACTTGGAGCTCATTCAAGGAAAAAACAAAGGGCATTGTCATCTTGTGAGGTTGAGTTCATGGCGGCAATCGCAAAGCTGCCCAAGCAAGCTTTGTGGCTCGGGAACTGTTGGGAGAATTAACAGGAGCAGGAACAAAGGCAGTGACACTGTACATTGACAACAACTCGGCTATTGAACTGATGAAGAACCCTGTGTTTCATTGGCGCAGTAAGCATATTGATATTAAGTATCACTTCATCAGGGAGTGTGTAGAGCGAGGGGAAATTGTTGTCAGAAAGGTGAACACCCTAGAGCAGAGGGCGGATGCTCGACGGGCAATGTCACCGTTAAACTTGCCGTGATGATACACCCGCTTGGGGTCCGAGAGCTTGATGCACATCGGAGGCAAGGGGGAGAATGTTGGGTTAAAGCCACCGTGGAGATGACGGGAGATGAAGTGGAGAGGCTAGGTGGCAGCCCGAAGGCGGGAGAATGATGGTTTGAATCATGCCGAGGTTGCCAAGCGCTTGGCGCGGTGAGCGCCGGGTGGCGCCACGCCGCGCCGTGCACGCTCGAGCGCTTGGTTTCAGCGTGTGTTTGTATCGGGTTTTAAGATTAGCGAGTGAGTTATCATGTGTTGTAAGCTATGGTATAAATAGTCGGATGTATGAGGTGTAGAGTAGCGCCTAACTCGACCGTAACCGCACTCGTGTTTAAGTTTGGAGCAGTGAAAAGGGGCACGCGTCGAACCCGCCGACGCTTGCCGCCGTCGCGTTCTTCTTTGTTCTTGAGTTTGATCTGCATTTCTAGGTTAGCCACCGTGCATATCGTGTGTGATTGTTGATCCGGCCAACACGGCCCGGGGTTACGGGCCCATGCCGACCCGGCCCAAGGCACCGTATTGGGCATGGGCGCCACCCCAGCCCGTGGCACGGCCGGCGGCCCCGATCTTTGGCCCGTCGATCAACATCCTATGCATTTTTGGCCCAGCCCACCAACACATGTCAAATATATACATTCCACACTCTAAAACCAAACCCAAATTTTCCCCCTCTCCTCACAATCCCTGCCGCTCTCACTCTCCCACACCCGCCGCACCGTGCCCACACCCACCACGCGAGCCGCAGTCGAAGAACCCGCCCTTGAGTAGGCCTCGCGCCCCGTCCCCTCTCTCACTCTCTTCCGCGCCGCACGCAAAGAAGCCGCGAGGCACCGGCGATGACGCGACCACCCACGGCGGGCCCCGCCTCTCGGGCGACGACGTGACCAGCGGCGCCGCTTCGCTCCTGCCGGAGTCCCCCCGCGCCGCCCTAGGACACCAAGCCGGCGAGTGCGTGGCCACCGCGCCGCCCACCACCACGCCGCGCGGCCAAATCCAGCATCACCGGAGTCTTGGCGTTGGTGGCGGCCGGCGACAACCACCTCCCCTTTGCCGGTGGTCGCGGTCCGCACGCCGGCGGGCTAGTGCCGCCAGAGTTTCTCCCTACGCCGCCGGAGTCCCGGCCTCTCGCATTGCTGCTCTCCCTTCCTCTCAGGCCGCGGGTCGACACGCCCGCTAAAGTCACCGCGCCCAACGGACGGACAAAGCGAAAAAAAGGCCCACGGCCGTGCCTTGGGCCACGCGCCGCCCGCGGAGCACGGTGGCGGCACGGCTCGGCGGCCCGACGCGCGGCACAACACCATGTCGTCGGCAAGACGGCACGACCGGCTGGTCCGATGGCCATCTATAGCCCAGATTCGCCGGAAAGCAAAAAATCAAAACCACAACTGAGCGTGTGCCTACCCCTTATCTCCCTGGTGTTCATTTTGTTTTGAGAGCTGGAAAGACACAAGTAGGCGCTGCACCAAGGACATAGCAATGTGTAGAAAAATTCCGTATATTGTATTCAATCTGGGGAATATACATCCGTTAGTAAATGTAGCTAAATGCACACAAAGAACAAAGCAATGGTGACTCCTGACTCCGGCGGTAGCAAACAAGTGCTAAAAATGATCCATGTTCTCCCAAGCTATTCAGTCCTGCTAATGACAGAAAAGTTAGGAATAATGCTACATGGATTACTGTGCATCATATTCATTCGAAGGCTAGCCAATTCACAGTTCTGCTTCATGGCTTACTGTTCACCCCTTACACTGTGAATGCTCATGCAAATACTTGAACTCAACACGCAATAATTGGCTGCACAACTCTGAAGCCTGAACATATGACTCGTTAGACAGTGATGGTGAAAAATTCAGTCTCTTATTAGAATCCACTCTGAACCCTGCAGGAAATATAATGACTTCCGACCAATACATTCAAATTCGTCCCTGCTTCCCAGTTCACATTTTGTTCAAAGGGTTATTAGCTGGTTGAGAGAGTGGCAAAATTATACTCCAAAACCTGCGTGTATTCATGGCTTGATATATACTAAGCTGATGAAACCAGCAGAAATAGTTCACTGTACCATGAGCTGTATACGAATTCTGAAATTTCAGTTGTGACTTCGATAATGGGAAAGTCAGGTATGACGAACATGCAGGAGAACTTAATTCCTAATACTTTCAAAGTAAATAGAAAGATATCTAAATTTCATTTAAGATGGAAGAGGGAACTACTAAACTTACAAATACTACTTTTAAACTACAACTTTTCCGTTATAATGAAATAGATGAATGCTCATACCCTATAGTATTGCTTATAATTAAGTCATGATACACTATTTTTCTCTTCACAACAAAACAATATCAGTCGGCTTATAAACCGCAAAAATCATCAACCTATCGAACAGGGTGATTATAAGGCTAGAGGATACACCGTGCGTGCACGGTGATACTATAATGAACGATTGAGCGTCTACTACAGTACTACATAAGTTCAGTCGCGCCAACATGCATGTGCTTGTGTAGTACCTCGAACTAAAATTGATGAAAAACCATCAGGAGCTTAACCATAAGGGGCACGTACAATTATTCTATTCATGGTACTATAGGAAGCTAAAAGATAGGGAAAAGCCTAGCAAAAGTATGCAAAATGTGGGTGCAAAAACAACTCAACCGGCAATCAAATTATGTTAAACATTTTTATTTATTATTTTTTTAATAAAAAACTTTTAGTAGTAACCATCCCTGAGACCATTTAGCTATATATGTGATCTTGCTTGCGTTGCATATACAGATGTAGATACTTTGCTACACCATATACCAAGAGCTGTGCTACTCGTAAAATTAAAAATAGAAATATCAATGCATATGAGAATAAATGCTGGTTTAGGTGGTGGAAATGTACTCATTCATGTACTGTTAGTTTCATGTAGTACTCGAGTTATCATATCCATGCATGTATATATGATGGAAATGGACTGTTTGTTGCATGTAGAGAACTTTTTTCTAAAAGGAAAGTTTGGTAGTACACATGAAGAAATAGAACTTTTAATACATGAGTTGCATCACTAGCAATGCAAGTGTGGCTAGGCACTTTGGTAATTAGTCTCGTATGAACATATATGCTGGAGACCTTTCTAAGACTACGTTTGAATTACAGTAAAATATACAATCCTATCTGAGCTTCATTTTATTTTAGAGCTAACCTGGTAATAATATATATAATGCATGAGTAGTTTAGCGGTTGATTAACGTTTGATTAGGAACAAATGTGAATATATATATGCAGTCTTTGAAACTCTTACTATATCTAGCAGTCTTTGAACTCTGATACATTGTACTCTACGTGTGCATGGCAATATATATACTAATGCATTATTGAATGACTGCGCTACATACATTTCTGTACTGTAATCAGCATTAATATCATGTTTTCTTCTAGTTTTGAGAAAAAGGAAAAAGAAATTAGCATTTAATATCAAGCATGCAATTCTCCATGCATCGTAGCTAGCAGGTAGCTCGCAAAGCTGGAGCATGTAAAATCTAGAATCTAGGTTTTAGAAAGAAGACTAAACATGGAGCAATAATCAATGAAAACTCAAAACTAAATGGGGCAATTGTTTTTACTAGCTTTTTTTATTTGAGACAAAAAAGCAACACATGATCAGGCTTGGTGATGCACATATAGATAGCTATAGCTCATGGGCTATGGGTCCTTTTTTTTTTTTCGAACACGCAAAAGGTTTGCGCGTCTTTTGTATTAAGACGGATAAAAGTTGAGAGTTACAGCTATATATGGGTCCTTTTCTGTCACTGATTAACCAAACTAAAGATATTCAGCTGCATGCCCTATATTTGATATTATTCTGCTAGTCTTCATTTCCAGAAAACACCAGCAAATTAAATAGCAGTCTAAATGGGGCGGGGGTCTATCACAAATTAATGCATGTCAAGCAACATAAGAAATGCAATATTACCCAGCGTGGCATGCGTAGTCACATTAGAAATGATTCAGAGATAAAACAACAGGACATGGACATGCAGCAGGTTTTAATTTAGCAGCATACACAAAATCCACAGCGGTTCCATAGCAATCGAATACACAATATACTACATATATAATGTCACACACAGTGACACAATACATGGCAGTTCTAGCGAACAAGCAGCGTGAAGAGAAGAGCAAACCAGACTTGTGAGTCGTGAATGCTCGTGCGCCTTCTCTGATCCTAGCTAGAACATGTCCGCGAGAAGACCCTCGAGGCCTGCTGCCGCCCTCTCCACTCTCCAGCCAGGGCAGATCCACAGCCGCCATGGAGACTAGGAGCAGGAGTACGGCAGCCATGAGGAGGAGAAAGTACAGCAAGACGAGCTGTGGGTTCGCTCTGAGGGTGGGCACGGTGGTGGATATGATCCCAGCAACGCCCCAGGCTGCGAGGAGGACGGCGGCTCGGAAGCGGCGGTTGCGGAGGCCGGCAAAGCGACGAGCGATGGGAGCGTCGTCCTTGTTCATATCTGCCTTCTCGATTTCAGTTGGGCTCGCCGGCAACTCCAATCCGGCCTTTGAAAGAGGAGGAAAAGTGCCGGCGGCGATTGGACAAATGGAAATGAGAGCCTTAAGAATTAGGGTTTAGGGTTTTTATAGGTTTATTAGGGTTTAGCTTTGGGGAATGGTTCAGGAGGAAACTTTGGAAGAAAGTCGTCAGACAAGGCCCGTGGAGACTGGATCGAGATGCTTGTGAAATGGCGTTTGGGCCAGAAGTTAATCCTTTTAAAGTGGGCTGATTTGAGATGTCAGAATGGGCCGTTGACGACGTTGGAGGCCTATGGGCGTCTATGGATTGCAGTCTGCAATGGAGTTTGGACTGTTTTCCCCAAAAAAAAGAAAAATATGGCCGGTTTACCAAAAAAAAAAAAAAAAAAAAGGAGTTTTGGAGAACGAAAGTGTTTCGGAAAACCAATACTGGAATCTGAAAATCAAAAATTCATGTCCCACAGCAGGTCCATCCGGAACATGACACACTCAAAGGAGTGTTGTTTCGCATCTGATTTATTTTGAGAAAACATGCTTTCCGTTTTCTAAAATCGAGGAGCGGAACAGTTAAACTTTGCATACAAAAACTCTAGAGGGAGGTACCAAAATCTCACAGGATTTTTTCGTTTTATTTTTGCTTATTATAAAGATCTCACATGGCAGGATTCAGAATAGCTCACAAGAATATCACGAAATAACAGCCAAGACACTCAAGAACACCACCGAAAGATGAGGGAAGAGAGAGAGGCTTACCCGTCCACACACGGAGCAAGCAACTCCGATGCCACCCATGCCACGGGCTCCAAATTAAGCCGGACATGCATCTCGCCGCAACAGCGGCGCCGCCTGGTCCATCTGGATCCGGGGCTAGCTGCATCTCGCCAGGAAGAAGCACCGAGAGAGGACTATGCTTTGCTTGGTCTCCAATGGTCTGGGTCGCCAATGTTATTAGCAGCCTTGTCTCCCTGTCTACTCTTCTGTACAATTTTAATCATCAACACGACAACCTGCATTGCTGTCCTTGAAGACTAGGACGTGAAGCTCAGCCAATGGGAGAGTAAAAGGGCCCAGCTGGACTGTGACTTGGACAATAATGCAAGCTGTTGCTGTTCGCCGTCTTCGAAGAAACCATGTAAACCAAGATGGTTTTACTGGCTTGCTTCAGCTGGTTTTGTGGCTGGGAATATTCGCACTATTTTCTCTCTCTCTCTCTGTTTCCGTTGTGGTGGTTTTTCTACTTTCGGCCCAGTAGTCTCTATCCCCGGTTTAACAGTCTGGGGGACTGGGCCATCAGTGACCAAAAGGATAGCGTGTATATATATATAGTAAGCCGAAATGGAGGACATAGTAAGCCGAAATGGAGGACATATAATTGCAGCCCACAATACAGCATTTGTCTTCTTTTTCTTTACTAGTTAAGGGCGTCGTTCTTCTGCGGGATAACTAAATTTTATATAAAAGCACAAAAATCACATGATAAGATAACAATACTATGAAATAAAAGAATAATATTAAAGTGACATTTAATTCAAACAATTAAGTTTTGTAAAAGTAACACGGTCACGGATATCACGGTGTCGCGGGCTCATAAATTTATTATATCGACCTTTTCGTAATTCTCTTAAGATAATGTTTTATATCGGCGGAAAGATATCTTCGTATCCATTTATTTAGTGTGCCAATAAATCCATGAATAAGTTACGCGTATCTTAATCCCATCTTGTATGCATCTTAAAAATAAATGTGTATAAAAAGAAAACAAAAAAATATTTCCTTTCCTCTCTTTACAAAAAAAGGTGACTATTAAATCAAAATCAATCCTTAAATTTGTTACGTAGAATAAAATAACCAAGCCTAAATTAGTATAATTAGTTAGCTTATTTAGTCAAGCCCAACTTATGGTGTATTTTTGTATTTGTACATGAATAAACTTAAATTTTGTTGTGGATATATAATATACATAGCTTTATACATAAATAATATATATGTGTATAAAAAAAATAAAAGAAACATATTTTCTTCCTCTCTTTGGGTCCGCTCCTTTCCCAGCCCCACCCTCCGCTCATGTTTTTCCCCATTTCTCTCCATTTGTTCTCTCCTACCACTACTACCTCTTCTTTCACCTTGTCTCAAGCGTGCCGCCCCGGCATCAACAGTGAGTCGCCTGGAGGCCCGAAGGTCGAAAGGTTGCTTCGCCCGCTCTAATCCGTGCGTAGCTGCCACGGGGGACACGCGACGGACAACGCCGCGCCGCCGGCGTCGACAAAGTGAGCGTCTAGCGCACCTATCCAAGCGTCTCGGCCATCTCGCGGCGTCGTCGTAGCTCTCGGCCCTCCGCGCCTCCAACCCTCCGCCCAAGACACCTCGGCCGTATGCAACCTCAGCACATCGGTGGCGTTCAGTTACAAAGAATTTAGGTTTTAAACTTTAAATACAAAGAACAAGTACATCATTCTTAGTGACCTATGATGGAGTACATCGCTTAAGAAACGCATTAAGCAATCCCGAGCAAATCCTTTCTATTTTCTTATCTACAAAGTGTAAATGAACCATAAGCCACCGTACATCATTCTTAGTGACCTATGATGGAGTACACCGCTTAAGAAACGCATTAAGCAATCCCGGGAGCAAATCCTTTCTATTTTCTTATCTACAAAGTGTGTAACTGAACCATAAGCCACCGGATCAACTTCTTAAAAAATGTATTCCAGTATAGGTGATCTAGCTAATCACTATCCAAGAGATGAACAACGGCGACCGGCAAGCCAAGCATAGCAGATCGCACTACCCAAATGGCGGTGATCGCGTCACAACAATTAACCAAACGACAAGAGACAGAGCACGTACCCGGCGACGTTGGTGGCGCCGCGATCTTCAACTTGGCCGACGCGCGAATTAGAGTACGAAAGCACCGTTGATCTCGGGATGACGACGGATCCACGGATCGATGGCGTGGAGGCGAGGACAATGGGAGCGGTGGCCGACGACGCGGCGTAGATCGAAGTCGAGGACGGCGTAGCAAGTGGACGGATCGCTCGGTGTAGAACAAAGTCGTGGACGACGGAACGGCGGCGGGGCGCCGCATCGTGGGCGGCTTCCCATCGTGGGCGTAGGGAGTGCGTGGCGGAGGACGACAAAATGGCATTTCATGACGACGACCACACGGCGGTGCCGACTGGCGTCGCACGGGGGGTAGCTTCTCGTCGCGGTGTAGCACTACCGGAGGAGGGCGGCGGAACGCCGCGATCGCTACTGAGAAGAGAAGATTAAGGTTGTCGGGTGTCGTTCTTATACCCGTGTCGCAAAAAGGAAGGTGTCATGCAAAAACGAAGGTTCCTATTTTTGTGGCGCCGATGGCATGAACAAAATATGGAAACTAATTTGAATATGGAAACTAATTTGACTCATGCGGATCTTTATGTTTTTCTAAATCATTCCTCGAAACAAAGCAAGTAGTGCATGCATATCTTCCTAATTTGAGTTTCCTATTTTGTCTCATGGAAGGGCATGCGGATCTTCCATGCCGCACGTAGGGGGTTATTAGGAGCGGGAGGGGGTCACATGAGGGGATGCATTAGAACTGCAATCATTATCGACTATAAAATAGACAGGGGTTAGGGGAAACTTTGTGAGCATCACTTACCCGGTGCCCTTTGTACCGTTTGATCAAGGAGCAGGTGACCACGGCGACAACACAAAGATTGGCTTCATGTGACCGGGATGTAGATTGTTTGCTTCCTATTTTTGGTACACCGTCTTTTTCTTGGAAATATTCTGGGTGCCTGTTTATTTTTGGAATGGATTGTGGGATTTGTTTCCTTGATTGTTAATTTGTTTCCTTTATTTTGTGAGACGTGGATTATGTGTGTCCCTGGTAGGTTGCCTAATATAAATCGCATGTCGATCCGGATGTGTTTCCCTAATTGTTAATTTATTTCCTTTTTTGTTTACTTTTTTGTGAGATGTGGTTTTAATGTGTCCCTAATAGGTTGCCTAATATAGATCGCATACATGGACGGAGCGATGATTGGGAGGTTGCTTAATATAGATCGCATGCCCGGGCGGGGACGAGGTGTGAAAAAAGAAGGGGTCGCACGCGTGGTAGAAAAGTGAGGCGAAATTTTTATCACACCAAATGACGCTTTTTCCTTTTATTCTTTTTATGTTGTAGAGATTTACGTTAGGGGTCTCTAGATATTTCCCAACGGATTCTTTACCATGTTTTCGTCCACTCCTATATTGTTGTCATGATTGTATCGACCACTCGTATCTTCTTCTACCATCAGAATCGTGCCGATCAAGTTAATCCAAGGTTTGACCAAGTTTATAGTAATTAATATTAATATTTATGAGCATTGCTCTCTCGATCTTCCTGACAGTGTTCCCAGTTACATCCAGCAGACCATCACGTTATATAACTTGCGAGAGTAACAGAGGAGAGGTCCATGCCTCTGTTCATGCCTATGTTCAGTAGCTGCAATCAAGCCGCAGTAACAATAAAGGGACCATTCTAAAAGAAAGAGAGCCGCAAGGCTTCCTCGGCTCCCAGCGCCTCCACATCGGCGGCCAGCCTGTTCCTCCACGTCAGGTCCGCGTTGGCATCGGCGACGGCCTTCACGGCGTCGTACGGACGGGGGCTGCATACGGCGGCGATGCAACGCAAATCTGCTCTCGCCCGTCACGGCGCCTCGCCCCCGTCACGGCGCTGACCGGCGCCCACGCCGACCCGACCGGCCTCCATACCGCGGCGCGCAGGGAGACGGACGGCGTTGTCGAGCGGCTATTGGCCGGTCTGATTCGGTGAGAGCGCGAGGTGAGAGCGCGATTCGCGGTCAGAGCTGGGGTAGTATTACAGAAGAAAGGCGACGGGCTCCGGGTCGCTGCTGCTTTTCGTTCGGTCACCTGCTCCGAGTGGTAAACCCTAAACCTCACCCCTCTGATTCGGCGCGCCCGTGCTGTGCTTGGTTTGGTTTTGTGTGTTGTTGATGCTTTGCGATTTCGATTCGACAAGGATTTCGGCTGGAGAGTGCCTGCTTCGACATCGACGGGTTTGAGGCGGTGACGCGGCGGCGCCAGGCCGGATTGGGGCGGCGGCGGACCCGGGCGGAGGGTGCGGTGTGCTCTCGCGTCGGCTTGGTTCGGGTCAGTCTCCTCCTGCGCCTCGCTGCATTATTTTTGTCTCTCGCGTCGGAGCTGTGGTTCGATTTTGATTCAGTTCGATTTATCTGGTGCAAATGTGGGCGAATTCTGCAGCTTTTGCGACCCAGGCGAGTGAGATCGATCGATCCGCGGCGAGCTCTCGCGCGGTGCGTGGGTGCTTCGAATGGTGGATCCGGGCGGGGAATGAGCGGATCGGTGTTTCCTTTTCCTGCGTGCAGATAAGGAGAATTTTGTCTCTCTACAGCCTTCCCAACGGGAGCTGGGAGGTGTCACCGCCGACGGAGGAGGTTCCTCCGGAGTTGCCCGAGCCGGCGCTCGGCATCAACTTTGCGCCCGACGGCATGCAGCGCCGCTCGCCGGCTGGCCGTTGGCCCCAAACTACCCCAGCTCCAGGCCACCTGCGTGGGTACCTCTACCGGCCGCCGCAAAGAAGCCCACGCGAGCGAGCACCACCCCAGGTGGCGGTTCCATCTGGCCTACACGGCGAGGTATTGCCGTTGGGTCTGTCTTCCACTTCGATCTCCTAGCATAGATGGGATGGTGGTGTTCCTTCAATGTCTTCTGCATCTCAAACCGGCGGCAGGACCCCATCTTCCGTTTCGTTTGTTCTTCCTGTTCGGTGCCCTTCAGGTGATTTACGAAATGCCCAAAAGGGCTCCGCTTGCTAACCTTCCTCTCTTTTCATTATGTATACCTTAACCATTATGTATACCTAATTTTGCAGATTAAGGACTGTTGCAGAGGAATTGTACGTACGTTTTATCTAAAAATTCACTCTATTTAGGTCTCCAGATTAGTGTACATTACATTGTTGTCCATCTATTTTTTTCCCAAGCAGGATCAGTCTAATCTGTTTCATTGTATTGGCATCAGCACTACCTATAAGTCTACAGCACGGGCAAAAGTCCAGACACAACAGCAATCAGTTTGCTTTGAATATTTAGATGCTCTGTTCTATGTGGACAGTGATTCATTTATCCCATTATCACTGTATATGTTACATCTTGGTTCATTCAGTCATCGTTCTTACGGGTTGTTTCATACTGAACTTCACCACACCCCTTCATAGCCTGTACAAAAATATCATATTTTTCTCTGACAAAAATATATTCTAACTGCTACAACAACCTTTTCATGAACTACATTAGTCTTTTTTCCCTGAGATTTTGCATTGAATATTTATCTGACTTTTTTGTGTGCAGCCCAGTGACCATATAAATGCTATATTAGTTTCAAGTTCATTTAGACGCTGGAAATTTGGCTGCTCAAGGAAACTTTCTCGGATATGATGGTCTCAGCATTTTATTGTATGTCGCCTGACCCCTTTTTAAATTTGAACTAACTCCCAAAAAGCATGCAGTTTACTGAACTGATATGTGACGGTGGCTGCGGTTAATGTTAAAATTAAAGGGATGGAGCATGGAGGCGGAAGGAAAATTATTTAGTCTAGCAGATTTTAAGGTGAGCTTGTATGCTCTTTTGCTTTCGATTGCTCCTTGTAGGATAATTCTAGAAAAAAATTCGCTTGGATAGGTTCTTTTTGGTTTCTTGTCTGCATATTCAATTTGTTCCATGTATTACAGTGTAGAGCGCCAATAAAATTTTATGACAGTGATTTGGTTATATGGAGGTAATTCTACACAGAAGTTTGATTAGGTAGCAGCTCCCCTAAAAGGTCTGCAATTTTCTATTATTTCTATTTTCACTAAATAATCTAGGATTAGCTATGTCATGTAGTGAAATAATTGTAGATTCTAGCTAGAAACATTTTAACCATTTCGGTACTTTTCTTTTTAGCATTTCCCATCCAAATACCTACCCAGAGTTTATTGTTACTGTTCCTGTAATACGTTCTGCATTACATCATGATCAAATTGCAATTTAGCACCATGGCGTTGTACCTGATACCAGCTTGAATTGAATTGCTATGTGCAGATTACAGAGAATCACAGAGGGAACATGTGAAAATTATAGTGACTGAATATGCAACTCAGCATTCCTCCTTCCAGTGCTCTTTTTACTTTTGAGTTTGTGCGTGCATACATGCAAGCACTCACATGGATGTGCAAAATTTTCTCTGATAACTGGCCATATTGTGCGAAAATATGTAGCATGTATATTTCTTAAACTAAGCATGTCTGTCCAGTAATAAATATGTAATTGTGATTTTCAGGATGCTTCTTACCAATACTTTGCAATCAGGCATGGACTGTATGGTACAATTTTGCAATTAGCCTGGTACCACATTGGCCAGATATGTTGTTCTCAGATATTTATTAAGGTGTTACATATTTTTCCCATCAAATTATCTAATTTATTTTTTCATCTATCATTTCTTGTATCAAAACTTGGCTGTATGACCATCTTTGGGATGCATTGATGGACTACCTTTTAACTAAACATTGCGACTGTCATGTTTACAGTCTGTCAGTGCTGTTTTACTTCCCATGTACAGTCTGTCAGTAATGTCTTGAGATGCTGAAATCGAGATATATGTCCTGGTATGTATCTGCAAGGCTAATGGGTGCACTCTGCAGGTTTGGTGTTGATTAATTTCTTATATGTGCACCAGATTTGCGGTCTAAGATTACCATGCCCTCAATAGAAAATGTTCCTTTTAGCTTGTCGCTCAATATCATTATGCTTAATCATTGCATCTCTCTATAATTTCAACAGAGAACTATTTCCCAGTGTTATTCTTGAAGATCTGTCGAACTTGATTGCCTCATCTTGAATTTATGTTGTCATTTCCCTGGTTGGAAACAAAACTAATTCTGTTGGATCTTCCCTTCAATTATATTGCAGACACTTCAGAAGAATAAACCCTGGGAGGAGATAGCCCAATGTTTTCCCTGAATCTTTTATACCAGTTGGTCATATTCTTCAATTGCAGAGGTGAGTTTATCTCGTGTATGGTTCGATGGGGCATGTTTCACATGGCCAATTGCGTCTGTTTTCATTCAGATTGGGGGTGGTGGTTGGTCGGATGCACTTTCTATTCCTTAGTTAGGTTCCATATTTTTACATATATTCCTTTTGCATTGGTTGGTTGCAGGATGCATAGCTACAGCATATTTCTTCTCTCATCCTGCATATATGGCCCTCCAGTACCCGCTCTTATTTCCATATGGTGAGCGTGGTTACCAGGTGGGGTGGTTTATAACGGTGTCGATACAGGTGGCAAGAACAAAAGAACTAAGATAGCAGTGCAAGATAACAATACAAAAGAACAGGTAGTATTCATATATCTTTCAATTTTATCTTACCAACTACATACTTCCTCTGATACTTCTCCATTTGTTTCAATCATATATCTTTCAATCTTATCTTACCAACTATTATAATCAGAATTCGCTGATACTTACTCCATTGTATATGTTAGCTGAAGAGCTGGGCTACGATAGAGAGGTCCCTACGGAAGCCTATGCTTGGCAGATCAGAGGTACCATTCTTACTATAGCTAACATCACTGTCATCACCATTTGTTTAAGTACATGATGCAATCCGTCTATGAAAAATTCATCCACATGCTTATTTGCAATGCGCAGTCAACATGAGGCTTCCGTTACTGCCCCAGAGATGACTGAAGACCCAGCAACCGGTGCTTTTGCATGTCTGGCTGCCTACCTCTGAACTGCTGTGATCTATGCCGCCTCTGTGTGTTATGTGCTGAACCATGTCAGCAGCCATTTCCATTCAGTCACATGGCCCTAACCTCTTCTATGTACCGTCATGTACAATATGGACCCAGGGATAACGTCCTATATGTAAGTATCGCCACATGAGAACGAGCGCGTAGCTCGATGGTCAGCCTCTCGGTTGTGAGCTGCCCGCCAGAGTTCGAACCCTGGGGTTCGCAACTTTGGTGTCTCACCGAACAGTAGGTTCCCAGTCTTCACTACTCGGATCATTTCCGGTGTTTGCCTCCTCGCGTGGACGTTCAAGGGGAATCACGGCGCACCTCGCCGCCCACGGAGTCGTCGACTACGGTGATCTCAAGAAGGACGCGATCCTCATATCTGTGTGTAGTTGTAGGTGCCAGTTTGTACACGGTGTTGTGTGTGGCGTGCGTGTGTACCGTGGGTGTCGTCTGTATGAACTACAGGTACCCGCATAAGAGGCAACTCAAAAAAAAAAAAAAAAGTATCGCCACATAATCTGTGGCAGGAACTACTCTGTAGTGTCGCTTAACTTTGATGTCTAGATGTATTGATGGCTAGGCGTATGTGATCAAAAAAAAAAGAACCGGCCAATGGCCCAATTACAATCTGTTGTATCAGGTGCTGGACCGTCCCGGTGGCCATTTGGAGACCTATGTGCCCAAAGCATTGGATCCTATTGTGTGTATAATGATACCACGTTGTGTGTAAATCAAGTTTCCAAATCGGCGGGCCAATACCCGCGCGCATGGGTATTTAGTGCTTCATTGGCCCTGTAGCTGGCCTTGTGCATGTTCCCCTGATTACCCCGTGTTTCCATGGGCATGCACCTCACTAGAATTATTAGCATCGTATGAACACTTGCATGCCGACGCCCTCCTTGCCGAGCTCTCTCGGCAAGGCGATGTAGCTCGAGTGGGTGCGTTGCTTAGAATATTTAGTGCAGCAAAAAGAACTCCTCTTATGCTATTACGTATGCCAATGGGTTGCTCGGACTCTATATGCTCAGTTGTGGAACTCAGATGCTCAATTTTGTGCTATTACGTATGTTCGGATTCGGGGTGCTCTTACGACGGTGCAAAGATGTATGCTTGTTAAAGAATATTGTTAAAGAATATTAGTAGTTTAGGTGTGGTCATGGTCAGTTTGACGTGCTCCTTAGTGTTTGATTAGCAAAGTGTCCTTCGGTAAGTTCTACTTCATGCTTTGTTCCCCTCGTTACAATAGTAAGCTTATGACATTGATTACCCAAAGATGTAGGTTCGACATTTACCTGTTCTACATTTCGTGGTTCATTGATTTCCTTGTTGAATTTTTTCTCCATAATCACCGGATTTATCGGAGAGCTGCCATTATTATTGGACTTCTTTGCGGTTGAAGGGCCTCTTGCCATTGTTATTGTACCATCATGTATGACATGTATTGTTTCTTGACTTATCTTTTGTAAGAAGGTATTTTTCCTTGATAGAGCATGTCATAATCATTCTTTTATAACATTGCTCCATTTCCCTAATAGAGTTGTGGCCACAACTTGCGGCGCATGAAGCAAATCACTAGTTATATATATTGCCTCTTGCAAAAACTAAAGAGGTAACCAGAGCAGGATACAGTGATCGATACACAGAGCAGGATACCATGTCTCTGTTCATGGTATGCATGTGTGGGTGGCTCGAATCCCAAGGTACTTCTGCCTCAACCGTGACGACGAAGCGGTAGAAAGGCGGCGACGAGCCAAAGAACAAAGGCCGCAAAGGTGAGGCGAGGCTCGCCGGCGTTGGTGCAGGCCACGGCCGCGACGACCATGAGCAGGAACCGCACCTGCGCCGCCGCTGCTGCTGCCGCTGCCGGCAGTGGGTTCATGTCGATCTCTGGTCTGTGGTGCGGTGTGCCTGATGCAGGGTACTTACTGTAGACGTTGGTGGAAATACAGAATAGAACAGGGAAGGGACAATGGGAGAGGTGTTCCTGGACTACTCTATATAAAGCACTTTGTAGTCCTACGTGGAAGCTGACAATGCAAGTACGTGGAACACACCTGCAGGCAATGACGGACCCAGGAAAAAATTATAGGGGGGGCGAATTTTGAAATGGAACGAAAAAAACACTGTATTCATAACGCACTGCCATACTACAATTACACAAATCATGGGAAGGCATACGTTATTACATCCTTTCTCTAATTTAAGATGCTCATGAATTGAAAATCATAAAACGATACTATATTTTTTTTGTTGTTATTGCCAATGCGTGAACCTTGGCCTCCACTAAATCCAGATATTAGCGGAGCTGTCCAGGAGAGTCAGAGAGTGCCAGACCAAGATGCCGGAGCGTGCGGCGCCGATTGGGGAATTGGAGAACCAAATTGAGCCCTCAGCCCCTTACTTGGGCTAAACTAAACTAACAAAAAAGGCCCAAAGTGTCCCAGCAGAGTCTTCTTCATCCGCTCGTTGCCTCGTTACGTGGCTCGTCGGTCTCGCCATGGCGCAGTGCTGCAGCTTGCTCGGCAGCTCGCGTCCCCAGCACTCATCAGCAGCCAGAGATAGGGAAGACGGGTCTGGAGGTCCAAGGCTACGTCGCCAGTAGCTGGGGCGGCCGCCCCTAGGGTAGGTACGTCGTTGCCTGCAGGCGTAGGTGTACTGTCACTGTCCTTTTGCGATGGATCCAGGTACAGCCGTGTACCCACGCGCGCGATGGTTGACTCATCCCCCGTGCTGCACTGGACGCGATCCATATACCATCGGTGCACTTTTTTGACGCACCACGACAACACGTACGTGAGACACCAAAATCAACGATGGCCGGTGCGGTGCCACTTGCATGCAAATGAGGAGGTTTGCCGGGCACGACAGGGGCGACGTAGCAGTTGGCCAATACGGAACACCGTCGCGCGCGCTAGCAATGACGACGGAACGATGTCGACGACGAGGAGGAGGAGATGCCGGCTGGTAGTGCCCCTGCAGCATGCTTAGCTTCGCGGCCAGCCGGCGACTGCAGCACACAGGTCTCGGTCGTCGTCCTCCTGGCGCACGGCCGCCATCGGCGATCGACCGACAGATGGAACCTAACGCACGATGACACGAGTCGCCGTCGCCGCGCGCCGTGCTGTCTCCCCTATGCAGATGCATCCGGCTGGCCAGCCAATCCAATCCAATCCCGTCAGCCGCGACGAATCATCTGCAATTTCGTGCCGACACGCCACCCATGGGCGGCGGACTTGCAGCGAAGTACAGGGACAGGTCGTCGTCCACGCGCCGGCGGACAGCCTAGTTGGCTGCGTGCCTGGCTGCGCCGCCGGCCGGCGTATCAATTATTATTACTACATACTCCCTCCGTCCCCAAAATAAACGATGTTTTTGGGTTTTTACCGTCCACAAGTTTGACTCGATTTATAGAAAATACGTAGAAGATTTAAATCTTCAAATAAATTTGTTAAAAAACTAGATCAAAAAGATCTTTCCAATGATACTAATTATGTAATATAAATATTAATCCTATTTTAATATATAATTGCCCACAGATGTTTCTTGGGTTTAAAAACGTCATTTATTTTGGGGACGGAGGGAGTAATAGTAGTATTATTACCAGCTCATAGATAATGACCAGGCCCCTAGCTAGACCTGGAGTACGTATATGGACATGCATGATGCATACCACATGCATGATGCGTACCACATATATGCATTAGCCTACTCGTAGTACAGTACTTCATTAGCCTACTTGTAGTACAGGTGTACTAGTATTTACAACTCGTGACTGAAGCTTCAGAAATTAGATTTACCTCTAAGAAAATAGAAAATAAAATATCAAGAAATTTTGCACAAAACATTCTAATCCATATGTCTAAGTGCATTTTAAGAACTTTTCAAAAAAGAAACCTGCAGGGGTGGATGTATGAATTTATGTTGCAGTCATGTTGGTCGCACTCATTATTTTTGGTGTGGAAATTTCAAAAACACGTATAGCGGTATAGGTAGTGAGAAAATATTTTGGAAAAAAACTTGTATATATTTTTTTTTTCTCTTTTTTAGAAGTCAATCTAAATTTGTAGCGTTTCAAGATATGTTTTCATGAATGTAAATGTGTTATTTCATTTTCTTGTGTCCCAATCTGTCCTTAAGATTTTTATTAAATTTTTTTTAGAAGGTTATAAAGATGTTTTTGTGGTTTATTAGAACACTTTTCAAGAATTTTCGTAGTGACCGACGAGGTTCGGGTGGGCCGGTGCGGTCGTCCGTGCGTGGTGGCGTCTGGTGGCCCATCTGTGCGCGCACGTAAGCCGTCCCGGCCGGCGGCGGGCACGCGCTGCTCAACAAGTTTGGGCTTTTTGACGTCGCCTCATCGTAAACTTGGGCGGGCCTCATTGCCCCTTCATACCATCCTAGCTCCGAACCAGCCCATAATGAAAAAAAACAGCTCCGAACTGGCCCCAAAGCTATTCTCAAAAAAAAAAAAAAAAAAACTGGCCCCATTTGCTGCGGGCAAAGAGAGAGCATCCGGATTATCTACGTGTGCAGTGTATTTTTTTTTTAAAAAAAGCCAACACGCCCAGCAACTGCGCTTGTCCCTTCGTCCCCTACTCGTGCGTTCTCTTTCGGCGCCGTATCACTCTCCGTCGCCGCCGCCGCCGCCGCCGCTGCCGTCGCCGCCGCCCTAATCCAGGTGCTGAGGCTTCACTTGGTCTCTCCGCTGGCGACGAGTACCCACCAGGTAATTTGACCCCTTCTCTTCCCTTCCCTTCAATCTGAGCAACGAAACCCTAACCTAAAGCTATTAGCTATTTGACAAGCCTCTGAATTTCCAAGTTCTTGCAAAAAATATTGGGTGTACACACCCATGTCCATATACTGGATCCGCCCCTGTATGTAGGTATTATGCCTAATAATTTCGTTTTTTTTTGGCAGAAGTGATTGGATCACCCATGGCGTCCGCCCCTGCAGTGGAAGAGATGGAGCTGGACGGCGGTGAGCGGCACCGGGATAGGGAGAGGAGGGAGAGGCATAGGAGGGAGGAGAAGGATTACAATGGTAGTGGAAGAAGGGACAGGGAGAAAGAGAAGGACGACAGGAGAAGGGAGAAGGATGATGGTAAGCATAGGGACAGGGAGAGGGAGAGAGATAGGGATAAGGATAGCAAGTACAGGGACCGAGATAAGGAGCCAGAGCGTGACCGTAACCGTGACTGGGGCAAGGATCGGGAGCGGGAACCAGATCGGCAGCGTGACAAGGATCGTGGCAAAGACCGGGATAAGGAAAGGGAGCGGAGAGACAGGGATAAGGAGAGAAGCCGCAACAGAGACAAGGACAAGGATAGGGCAGTGAGGGAGGATAGGACGCCTGAGAAGTTAAGGGGGAAGGGTCATGGAGAAGATGATGCAGATTCATCCAAGGGTGACAAGGGTGATCAGAAGCAGAGGGTTGATGCCTCAGGGGACGCTGAGCAGCCCGCAGCAGATGAGCTCAGAGAGCGCATTGCAAGGTAATTCCTTGTTCTTTCCTTCTTCATATGTTTGATAGCGTGTTGAGCAACTGTATGTCGTCACTTGCCTCAGTTCAGAATGATATATATATGTATATATTAGGTGATAGAGCAATTCAACGGAATTAATAATATTCTCACAGGTATTGTCTTCATGCGACATTTAATGCGTCAATACATGGGTTAACTCAAGACATCATCTATGCATAACCAACCAACATTGCAAATACAGCTATTTTTTCATATGATTTATTTTACTTGTTGTGTTCATATGCATTAGTTAGGCAAAGTTGTGTCTGATGGCTGTCTTCAGCACATTTAATGCGCATATGAAGTGCATTTTGGTTGAAACCAGTTTTGTGTTGTTATAAACCTGTACAACTTTAAAGATTCCCTAAGGTTCCCAGGTTAAAACAACTTGGAAATACTGCCTTACTTATTGTGTCCATATTGTGTCAGGATCCATATTTACACAATTAAAATATATAGGTGTACTATTTAATTTATTGGCGGGATCCATCGATCAGGTTCACAGCTCCGTACGTGCGTCGCAGATCGGATCGACAAAGAAACCTAGCTAACCTAACCCAGCTAAAGAGCCACAGTAACTATGTACTGTGTTATTGCGCGCCTCATGTGGAGTCCAACAAAATTAAATTTTTTATTTTATAATTTTTCTGTAATTTACTATGATTTTTTAAAGATTGAGCTGAAATAAATAAAAAAAAAAAAAAAGACAAAACCTTCTAGCAAAAAAACTTTGTACTAAAAGTATATCATATTATATATTCATTGCGTAGCTCTACTCATGTGGAGTCCAACAAAATTAGATTTTCTATTTTATGAATTTTCTGTGATTTACTATGATTTTTGAAAGATTCAGCCGAAATAAATAAGAAAAGGGAAAAAACGAAACCACATTCACTGTAGCAAAAACCGGAGTTACTGTAGCGAAACCACCGTCCAAACCCGCCGAGGGACGAAATCTGCACGGTTTGAAAAGTTGAGGACCCGTTTTTGTCCGGTTTTGGAGTTGAGGGACCAAAATCGGACTTTCGTAAAAAAGTTGAGGACCGAAAGTAGACTTTTTCCTAATCCAAAAGAGAACGTAAAGCGAAATGGAGCATATACGATTGCAGCCCACAACAGCATTTCTCTCCTCTTTTTGTTTTTCTTTATTTGGGGGTCACTAGATATGTCCCAACTGATTATTTACAATGTTTTCATTTTTTTACTGAAGTTAGCAAGGGAAACTCAAATTATTTTTAATTTTTAATAATGCAGCCTGTTTAAATTCGCTCCTACAGAAAGTCGAACCCAAGTCCCGTTGGGTACTAATGAGATGCTCTAACCACTAGGCTAGAGACTCTTTAAACTTTATAATGTTTTCATTAATTCACCCATCTATGGTTGTTGTGATTGTATCAGTATTTGTGTTATTTTCTAATTTCTATAGGAATATATATGGTGAACATGTGCAAAAAAGTGAATGAATTTCATCTTGTTTCCATTTACGTTTTAGTATATTAATACA
This sequence comes from Hyparrhenia diplandra, assembly GCA_015847255.1. Classification (NCBI taxonomy): domain Eukaryota; kingdom Viridiplantae; phylum Streptophyta; class Magnoliopsida; order Poales; family Poaceae; genus Hyparrhenia; species Hyparrhenia diplandra. Next base: position 185,432 of record JADLZK010012231.1, on the reverse strand, counting down.
TATTTTTACCTAATCCAAGTGATTCCTTGTTTTCTAAGAAAATATTAACCTTAACAAAGGCTTTGTAATTTTGGGGTTGAATGATAACATAACAAGAAGCTCAAGACGTCACCGAAATGAAGCCCATGCGAAAGGACGTGAAGAAATCAACTCCAAGTACATAGGAGTGGTGATCATTAGAAAATGGACATGAGTTATCCGGTAGGTGGAGTTTGAATCAGCCGAGAAGGAAAGTTTTAAGGAGTACAAGGACCGAATAGCCAAACAGGAGAGTGAATTAGGTTCTAATATTTAAATCGTTACAAAACCATCAAAAGATTTAATTTAATTAGAAATTAGTATAAATGGAAGGTGTGCTATGTTGTGAATATATAGAATGTCTAAATTTCTTATGTATAGAATTTCTTTTTTTTTTTCTTTCAACCGAAATCAGAAAGGTGACCCAACCTTATTCCATTTAAAAGGAAATGGAACCAAAATTATAGGAGTAATTTTGACAAATCCTATGTACCGGCCGGTTCTTGTGAAATGTTTAGTCGTGGAAGTTGTTTTTTGGGGAGAAAAAAAAAAGTTTGTGAGCGGTGATGTGGTGTACCGAACGCAACGTCAGTTGCTTGGCACTAACGGATAGGCACAACAGTCACAAGTATCCAAATAATTTTGCGTGACGGGCAATTATGATTTTGCGTGGCGGGCATTTGAGCCTGTCACTCTTCACAGTCACGATAAATGGTAGGAATTCGTGGCGGGCACGTAGCCCGCCACGTTTAATCGATTTCCGTGGCGGGTGTGTTACATATGCCCGTCCGCGGCTAATGATTTCATAAAAATAAAATAAAAAGCAAAAAGCCCAAACGAGCCTCGATATGGGCCATAGTGGATCCGTGAGCCGGGTCGCCGCGACGCTGGGCGCCGGGATCTACCGTCGGGGCCCGCAATCGCTGAATCCGCCGCCGGTGCGCGCCGCTCCCCGCTGGATCCGCCGTGGAGTTGGATCCGCTGGCCGACGCTGGCCAGGGGGCGCCGGGATCCGCCTCGGCGCGATGGTGGTGTTCGTCGCCGCCGTCGCCGTGCTTGTGGTGTTCGCCGGGGCCGCAGCCACCTCGCCGGATCCGCGTGGTGGTGGTGTTCGGTCGGCCGCCGTCGCCTCCCGGGACCGGTGAGACAGGGCGGACGCGGGAGGGAGCAGGAGGCACCGCCGGCCTCCATCAGGAGGAGAGAGTGGGGCGGTGGAGAGAGAGTGGGTCTGATCTCGCGCGCGGAGGGGAGAGGAGATGAGCGAAAGGGGAGCGAGTGGAGACGGTGGAGAGAGACGGGCGTGGGGACTGATGGAATCCTCCAAACCCTAGGCATTGTATTTATATTTATATTTATATTTATATTTATATTTATATTTATATTTATATTTATATTTATATTTATATTTATATTTATATTTATATCCGGAGGCGTAAATCATACCGCTTGGGTCCGATGGGCCTCGTCCTTTCCGTGGCGGGCTTTTAACGTTGCCCCCCACGGTAAATATATTTTTCGTGGCGGACACGTTAGGATGCGCCACGGAAAATCAATTTTCCGCGGGCGGGCAAAAAGCCTCTCACGTAAAATGAAAAAAGTAATCCGCCACGGTTAATCGGGCATAACCGTGATGGGCAAAAGAAGTGTCTCCGGCTACGGTTAATATTCGGGGTGTCTCGCAAAATCAATTCATTACTAGTGAGAGTCGTCGAAGTGGCGGCGCCCGGCCTTGTGGATCGTATCCGCATCGAAAACCGCGGCGATCGTCCCGCGCTGCACTTCGGTAGCAAGCTAAGCGCCTAGATTATAGATGTCCGGGCGACACGCAACCCGAGGCCCGGCCTTTTGGCCTAGTCCGCCCGTGACCCGGCTGTGTTGGGTTAAGCCACCGTGAGATGACGTGGAGATGAAGTGGAGAGGCTAGGTGGCAGGCCCGAAAGGCGGGAGAATGATGGTTTGAATCATGCCGAGGTTGCCAAGCGGTTGGCGCGGTGAGCCCGTGGTCGCGCTTCACGTCGTGCCCACGTTCGAGTTGGCTTGGTTTCAAATGCGTGTGTTTGTATCGGGTTTTAAGATTAGCGAGTGAGTTATCATGTGTTGTAAGCTATGGTATAAATAGCCGGATGTATGAGGTGTAGAGTAGCGCCTCTAACTTCGATTGTAACCGCACTCGTGTTTAAGTTTGGAGCAAGTGAAAAGGGCACCTTTGTCGAACCCCATCGGCGCTTGCCGGTTCGTCGCGTTCTTCCGTTCTTGAGTTTGATCTGCATTTCTAGGTTAGCCACCGTGCATATCGTGTGTGATTGTTGATCCCCGGCCATCAATTTGGTATCAGAGCCGTACAATTCACACACGAGCGTCGAGTTGATCCACCATGTCCGAGAAGGGAGGCGACGGCGGCGGTTGCGTACCCCGTAGCTCACGCCGGCCCGGCTACACCGGTTGGTCGATCCCGACTCGGGCGTTATGGAGGATCGGGCGTTTGGGAGGTGGTCGAGCCGACGGGGAGGCGGTGGGCACGTAATCCGGATGCGATCGCGAAGAGGAAGGCCAAAGACACCAAGGCACGGGCACATTTGCTCCAAGTGTCTTCCGATGACTTGCTGATGCAAGTGGCCGCGAAGAAGACCGACAAGGAGGTCCGGGACTCGTTGAAGGCGAGATTCATGGGGGAGGAGCGTGTCAAGGAAGCGCGGCTACGTAACTGATGACGGAGTTCGATGGCTTGAGGATGAGGAAGGATGAGTCGGTGGACTCGTATTCCGCAAACCGATGAGCATGTCGGTCCCGCACGCTGGTCTAGGCGGGTGTCGGATGACGCGGCTCGTGAGGAAGATGTTCAACACGGTGCCCGAGAAGTTCATCCATTTAGTTGCCGAAGATCGAGCAACATTCGATCTCAAGAAGCTTTCGTTTGATGAAGTTGTTGGGCAAATAAAAACTTTTGAGGAGCCGCGTCAAGAACGGCGGTGATGGCGGCGCTGATCCGACACCGGGCGGTATTTGCGACGCAGCGGAGTGGGAGGCTCGGTAGAAGAAGGCGCCAGGGGAAGGATCAGGGAAGAACAAGGCTCATGATGGCGGCGGTGGGAGCCGTGGGCGTGGGCGTGGCCGCGGTGCAGGCGGTGGTGGCCGGGGAGGCCAAGCTGATGGCTCTGTCAGGCGAGATAAGAGTCATATAAAGTGTTTCAAGTGCAAGACATATGGGCACTATGCAAATAGGTGTCCAGTGGGGAAGAAAAGAAGAAGGAAGATGAGGCACATCATGTAAAACAAGTCGAAGTTTGAGCTGCAGTCTTTGCTTGCTTTGAAATGGAGGAGCCGGGACAAAGACGAGCGGCTATTGTCGGAAAAGGTTCGAGGAACAAGAGTTTTGAATGAGGTGAAGTTGAGCCCGGAGTTCTTTGTTTTGCCGGCAATGAACAATCGAGGGAGAGAGTGTGGTATCTCGACAATGGAGCCGAGAATCATATGACGGAGATCGTCGAAATTGAAGCATCGACACCACCATCGGTGGCAAGGTACGATTTGGTGACGGTTCTATCAGATATTCAGGGTAAAGGCTCTATCTGTTTCAAGCAATCGCCTGGGGATCGGTGGGTCCTAAATGATGTTTACTTTATTCCTAAGTTAAAAAGCAACCATGTTAGCTTGGGGCGGTTAAGCGAAATTGGATATAAAGTAGTCATGGATGATGATCCGATTGAGGTAGTGGAGAAAAGTTCGGTAGAGTAATGATGAGGGTGCAAAGAGTCGTGAATAGATTGTACACCATTCGATTAAATACGATGAGAGCCCGGTGTTCATTGTTGAGCAATGTTGATGATGTGTCATGGCTTTGGCATGGTAGACTTGGGCATGTTAATTTTAAGTCTATCGGGATGCTAGTGGAAAAAGAAATGGCGGGGGGTACCAGCGATTAAACACCCGGATCAAGTCTGTCACTCTTGTCTAGCGACCAAGCAAACCCGGAAAATCTTTCCCCACGTTCTCGGTTGGAGAGGCGATGAACCACTTGCATTGATTCATGTTGATTTGTGTGGTCCTATAACACCAAACTGTTGGTGGCAATAAGTATTTCATGCTTTTGGTGGATGACCGTACTAGATGGATGTCGGTGTCTATTCGAATTCCAAGGATCAAGCTTGTTCTGCATTTGAAAAATTCAAAGCTGAAGCAGAAAATAGCTTGGGTTACAAAATCAAGGTGGTGAGATCCGATAGGGGTGGTGAGTTTCTATCGGGGGCTTTTAAGGATGTTTGTGAATCTGGCGGCATTAAGAGGCAATTCACAAAGACCTTACTCACCACAAAGAAAATGGAGTTGTGGAAAGAAGGAATAGAACAAAGATGGAGATGTCTAGGTCATTGTTGAAGAGTATGAATGTTCCGGGGTTTTTTTGGGTGAAGCCGTAAGGCATTCGGTGTTTCACGTTGAACAGTCGCCAACAAAGCCAATGGGGTACGTAACTCCATTTGAAGGATGGTGTGGGAGAAGACCACAGCTAGGACATGTGAGAGTTTTTGGGTGCAGGGCTAATGTGAGGCCTGCTAAACCTCACATGAAAAAGTTGGATGACAGGAGCTCACCAATGGTATACTTTGGTGTGGAGGAGGGCAGCAAAGCACACAGGCTGTATGATCCACAAACAAAGAAAATTGTAGTGAGCAGGGATGTTGTCTTTGAGGAATCTGTGGCTTGGAAGTGGGATACTGTTTTTGGTGAAAATTCAGAATTCCAAGTGGAGGATGATGAGTTTACTCAAGGCCAGCCATGGACTGGAATTCAGGGGGATGGTGATAATGCACCAGATCACCAACCTGATGGAAACAGTGGTGGGAATGAAGAGGATGTGTTTCCTGATAACACTCAAGATGTTGAGATGGGAGAGAACTCTCAAGACAACACTGTTCATGGTCAGACAAATGAGGCAGAAGCTTCAAATAGTGCAGGAGCTGGTGATGCTCCAGAAGGCATAGATGTCTATGACACTGTGGACATGGATGATGGTCCTGTGAGATTCAGATCTCTTAGTGATGTCTATCAGGATGCAGTTGAGGTGGAATTAACCTCGGACTCAAAAATGGAAGCACCGTTGACTATAATGCAAGAGCCAACTACACCTACACCGCAAATTTTTGGTGAAACCGAATGGAGAAATGCCATGGAAAGTGAGATTCGGTCTATAAACAAGAACAAGACATGGAATCGACAAAGTTGCTACCGGTCATGAACCTATTGGACCGAAGTGGGTTTACAAGTTAAAGAAAAATGTTTGAAGGTGAAGTAGTGAAGCACAAGGCCGCATTAGTTGCCAAGGGTTATGTTCAAAAGAAAGGTGTTGATTATGATGAGGTGTTTGCACCTTGTTGCTAGACTTGACACGGGAGACTAATCCCGGCATTGGCGGCTAACGAGAGGGTGGGAAGTGCATCACTTGGATGTCAAAACAAATTTTCTAAATGGTGAACTCATTGAGGAAGTGTATGTGTCACAACCCGAAGGTTTTGTGAAGAAAGGCGGTGAGCATTTAGTTCTCAAAGCGAAAAAGCAAAGCTCAGATGGCTTGAATCAAGCCCCTAGAGCTTGGAATGTGAAGCTAGATGGCGGTCACAAGAAACCGGGGTTCGAAAAGTGCATGACGTAACCCTGCAGTATACACTAGAGGTGTTGGACCTATCCGCAGTGATTCTTGGTGTTTATGTTGATGATTTGATAGTGACCGGTGGAAAGCCGATGAGATTGCGCCTTTAAAGAGCGAGATGACCTCTGAATTTGAGATGAGTGACCTTGGGTTCTTGTCATATTATCTTGGTATAGAGGTTGAGCGAAGAAAGACTACATAACTATCAAAACAGAGACTAGTTATGCCAAGAAGGTGCTAGAGCGATTTGGGATGGCAGATTGTAATGCTACCAAGTACCCAATGGGTCCAAATTCGAAGCCGGATCTTTGATAAATTTGGAAAGAGAGTTGATGCAACAAAATACGAGGAAAGTGATAGGATGCACGAGATACTTGTTACACACTAGGCCTGACTTGTCCTTTTCTGTTGGTATGGCTAGTAGATTCATGGAGAAGCCTACAGTCAAGCATCATAATGCAGTTAAGCAGATATTGAGGTACTTGAAGGGATCTTTGAACCATGGGTTGGTGTATACCCAAGAGAATCGCCAGAGATACTTGTGGGATACTTTGACAAGTGATGTTGGTGGAGATATGGTGGGCGTATGAGCACCGGAGGGATGGCTTTCTATTTGAATGCTAGTCTGGTGACTTGGAGCTCATTCAAGGAAAAAACAGTGGCATTGTCATCTTGTGAGGCTGAGTTCATGGCAGCAACTGCAGCAGCCAAGCAAGCTTTGTGGCTCAGAAATCTGTTGGGAGAATTAACAGGAGCAGGAACAAAGGCAGTGACACTGTACATTGACAACAACTCGGCTATTGAACTGATGAAGAACCCTGTGTTTCATTGGCGCAGTAAGCATATTGATATTAAGTATCACTTCATCGGGGAGTGTGTAGAGCGAGGGAAATTGTTGTCGAAAGGTGAACACCCTAGAGCGGAGAGGGCGATGCTCGACGGCCAATGTCACCGTTAAACTTGCCGTGATGATACACCCGCTTTGGGGTCCGAGAGCTTGATGCACATCGCTTAAGGGGGAGAATGTTGGGTTAAGCCACCGTGAGATGACGTGGAGATGAAGTGGAGAGGCTAGGTGGCGGTGAAAGGCGGAGAATGATGGTTTGAATCATGCCGAGGTTGCCAGCTTGGCGCGGTGGCCGCGGGTCGCGCCACGCCGCGCCCACGCTCGAAAGCGATTGGTTTCAGCGTGTTTGTATCGGGTTTTAAGATTAGCGAGTGAGTTATCATGTGTTGTAAGCTATGGTATAAATAGCCGGATGTATGAGGTGTAGAGTAGCGCCTCTAACTCGATCAGAACCGCACTCGTGTTTAAGTTTGGAGCAAATGAAAAGGGGCACCGTCGAACCCCCGTCGACGCTGCCGCTCGTCGCGTTTTGCCGTTCTTGAGTTTGATCTCGCATTTCTAGGTTAGCCACCGTGCATATCGTGTGATTGTTGATCCCTCGCCAACACGGCCCGGGTTAGCGGGCCCATGCCGACCCGGCCCAAGGCAATCCGATTGGGCATGGGCCGCCACCCCCCTCGTGGCACGGTGCCGGCACGGCCCGTCGCCCGTCGATTAACATCCTATGCATTTTTTGGCCCACCCCACCAACACATGTCAAATATATACATTCCACACTCTAAAACCAAACCCAAATTTTCCCCTCTCCTCACAATCCCCGCTCACTCTCCTCCCACGTCGCACCGGTGCCCACACCCACCACGCGAGCCGCAGCCGGGTCGGCAACCCGCCCCCTTGAGAGCCTCCCGCGCCCGTCCCCTCTCACTTTCTTCCGCGCAAGACCACGGCCGCGCGGAGGCACCGGCGATGACGCGACCCACGGCGGCGTGGCCCCCGCCTCTACCGGCCCGTGACGACGTGACCCACGGGCGCTGCCGCTCGGCTCGCCGTCGAGTCCCCCCAGCGCGCCGCCTAGGACACCAAGCCGGCAGAGTGCGTGGCCACCGCGCTCCCCACCACCACGCCAAGGCCAAATGTGCATCACCGAGTCTTGGCGTTGGTGGCGGCCGGGCGACAACCACCTCCCCTGCCGGGGCCGCGGGTCCGCACGCCGCGTGGCTAGTGCCGCCAGAGTTTCTCCCACGCCGGAGTCCCGCCTCTCTCGCATTGCTCCCCCTTCCCTCTCAGGGCCGCGGGCCGACACGCCCGCTAAAGTCACCGCGCCCAAACGGACGGCACAGGCGAAAAAAAAGGCCACGGGCCGCGCCTTGGGCCACAGGCGCGCCGCCCGAGCACGGTGGCGGCATCGGCTCGGCGGCCCGACGCGGCACAACACCATGTCGCGGCCGACCGGCTGGTCCGATGGCCATCTATAGCCCAGATTCGCCGGAAAGCAAAAAATCAAAACCACAACTGAGCGTGTGCCTACCCCTTATCTCCCTGGTGTTCATTTTGTTTTGAGAGCTGGAAAGACACAAGTAGGCGCTGCACCAAGGACATAGCAATGTGTAGAAAAATTCCGTATATTGTATTCAATCTGGGGAATATACATCCGTTAGTAAATGTAGCTAAATGCACACAAAGAACAAAGCAATGGTGACTCCTGACTCCGGCGGTAGCAAACAAGTGCTAAAAATGATCCATGTTCTCCCAAGCTATTCAGTCCTGCTAATGACAGAAAAGTTAGGAATAATGCTACATGGATTACTGTGCATCATATTCATTCGAAGGCTAGCCAATTCACAGTTCTGCTTCATGGCTTACTGTTCACCCTTACACTGTGAATGCTCATGCAAATACTTGAACTCAACACGCAATAATTGGCTGCACAACTCTGAAGCCTGAACATATGACTCGTTAGACAGTGATGGTGAAAAATTCAGTCTCTTATTAGAATCCACTCTGAACCCTGCAGGAAATATAATGACTTCCGACCAATACATTCAAATTCGTCCCTGCTTCCCAGTTCACATTTTGTTCAAAGGGTTATTAGCTGGTTGAGAGAGTGGCAAAATTATACTCCAAAACCTGCGTGTATTCATGGCTTGATATATACTAAGCTGATGAAACCAGCAGAAATAGTTCACTGTACCATGAGCTGTATACGAATTCTGAAATTTCAGTTGTGACTTCGATAATGGGAAAGTCAGGTATGACGAACATGCAGGAGAACTTAATTCCTAATACTTTCAAAGTAAATAGAAAGATATCTAAATTTCATTTAAGATGGAAGAGGGAACTACTAAACTTACAAATACTACTTTTAAACTACAACTTTTCCGTTATAATGAAATAGATGAATGCTCATACCCTATAGTATTGCTTATAATTAAGTCATGATACACTATTTTTCTCTTCACAACAAAACAATATCAGTCGGCTTATAAACCGCGAAAAAATCATCAACCTATCGAACAGGGTGATTATAAGGCTAGAGGATACACCGTGCGGTGCGTGCACGGTGATACTATAATGAACGATTGAGCGTCTACTACAGTACTACATAAGTTCAGTCGCGCCAACATGCATGTGCTTGTGTAGTACCTCGAACTAAAATTGATGAAAAACCATCAGGAGCTTAACCATAAGGGGCACGTACAATTATTCTATTCATGGTACTATAGGAAGCTAAAAGATAGGGGAAAGCCTAGCAAAAGTATGCAAAATGTGGGTGCAAAAACAACTCAACCGGCAATCAAATTATGTTAAACATTTTTATTTATTATTTTTTTAAAAAAAAACTTTTAGTAGTAACCATCCCTGAGACCATTTAGCTATATATGTGATCTTGCTTGCGTTGCATATACAGATGTAGATACTTTGCTACACCATATACCAAGAGCTGTGCTACTCGTAAAATTAAAAAATAGAAATATCAATGCATATGAGAATAAATGCTGGTTTAGGTGGAAATGTACTCATTCATGTACTGTTAGTTTCATGTAGTACTCGAGTTATCATATCCATGCATGTATATATGATGGAAATGGACTGTTTGTTGCATGTAGAGAACTTTTTTTTTTCTAAAAGGAAAGTTTGGTAGTACACATGAAGAAATAGAACTTTTAATACATGAGTTGCATCACTAGCAATGCAAGTGTGGCTAGGCACTTTGGTAATTAGTCTCGTATGAACATATATGCTGGAGACCTTTCTAAGACTACGTTTGAATTACAGTAAAATATACAATCCTATCTGAGCTTCATTTTATTTTAGAGCTAACCTGGTAATAATATATATAATGCATGAGTAGTTTAGCGGTTGATTAACGTTTGATTAGGAACAAATGTGAATATATATATGCAGTCTTTGAAACTCTTACTATATCTAGCAGTCTTTGAACTCTGATACATTGTACTCTACGTGTGCATGGCAATATATATACTAATGCATTATTGAATGACTGCGCTACATACATTTCTGTACTGTAATCAGCATTAATATCATGTTTTCTTCCAGTTTTGAGAAAAAGGAAAAAAGAAATTAGCATTTAATATCAAGCATGCAATTCTCCATGCATCGTAGCTAGCAGGTAGCTCGCAAAGCTGGAGCATGTAAAATCTAGAATCTAGGTTTTAGAAAGAAGACTAAACATGGAGCAATAATCAATGAAAACTCAAAACTAAATGGGGCAATTGTTTTTACTAGCTTTCTTTATTTGAGACAAAAAAAGCAACACATGATCAGGCTTGGTGATGCACATATAGATAGCTATAGCTCATGGGCTATGGGTCCTTTTTTTTTCTCGAACACGCAAAAGGTTTGCGCGTCTTTTGTATTAAGACGGATAAAAGTTGAGAGTTACAGCTATATATGGGTCCTTTTCTGTCACTGATTAACCAAACTAAAGATATTCAGCTGCATGCCCTATATTTGATATTATTCTGCTAGTCTTCATTTCCAGAAAACACCAGCAAATTAAATAGCAGTCTAAATGGGGCGGGGGTCTATCACAAATTAATGCATGTCAAGCAACATAAGAAATGCAATATTACCCAGCGTGGCATGCGTAGTCACATTAGAAATGATTCAGAGATAAAACAACAGGACATGGACATGCAGCAGGTTTTAATTTAGCAGCATACACAAAATCCACAGCGGTTCCATAGCAATCGAATACACAATATACTACATATATAATGTCACACACAGTGACACAATACATGGCAGTTCTAGCGAACAAGCAGCGTGAAGAGAAGAGCAAACCAGACTTGTGAGTCGTGAATGCTCGTGCGCCTTCTCTGATCCTAGCTAGAACATGTCCGCGAGAAGACCCTCGAGGCCTGCTGCCGCCCTCTCCACTCTCCAGCCAGGGCAGATCCACAGCCGCCATGGAGACTAGGAGCAGGAGTACGGCAGCCATGAGGAGGAGAAAGTACAGCAAGACGAGCTGTGGGTTCGCTCTGAGGGTGGGCACGGTGGTGGATATGATCCCAGCAACGCCCCAGGCTGCGAGGAGGACGGCGGCTCGGAAGCGGCGGTTGCGGAGGCCGGCAAAGCGACGAGCGATGGGAGCGTCGTCCTTGTTCATATCTGCCTTCTCGATTTCAGTTGGGCTCGCCGCCGGCAACTCCAATCCGGCCTTTGAAAGAGGAGGAAAAGTGCCGGCGGCGATTGGACAAATGGAAATGAGAGCCTTAAGAATTAGGGTTTAGGGTTTTTATAGGTTTATTAGGGTTTAGCTTTGGGGAATGGTTCAGGAGGAAACTTTGGAAGAAAGTCGTCAGACAAGGCCCGTGGAGACTGGATCGAGATGCTTGTGAAATGGCGTTTGGGCCAGAAGTTAATCCTTTTAAAGTGGGCTGATTTGAGATGTCAGAATGGGCCGTTGACGACGTTGGAGGCCTATGGGCGTCTATGGATTGCAGTCTGCAATGGAGTTTGGACTGTTTTCCCCAAAAAAAAAAAAAAAAATATGGCCGGTTTACCAAAAAAAAAAAAAAAAAAAAAAAAAAAGGAGTTTTGGAGAACGAAAGTGTTTCGGAAAACCAATACTGGAATCTGAAAATCAAAAATTCATGTCCCACAGCAGGTCCATCCGGAACATGACACACTCAAAGGAGTGTTGTTTCGCATCTGATTTATTTTGAGAAAAACATGCTTTCCGTTTTCTAAAATCGAGGAGCGGAACAGTTAAACTTTGCATACAAAAACTCTAGAGGGAGGTACCAAAATCTCACAGGATTTTTTTCGTTTTATTTTTGCTTATTATAAAGATCTCACATGGCAGGATTCAGAATAGCTCACAAGAATATCACGAAATAACAGCCAAGACACTCAAGAACACCACCGAAAGATGAGGGAAGAGAGAGAGGCTTACCCGTCCACACACGGAGCAAGCAACTCCGATGCCACCCATGCCACGGGCTCCAAATTAAGCCGGACATGCATCTCGCCGCAACAGCGGCGCCGCCTGGTCCATCTGGATCCGGGGCTAGCTGCATCTCGCCAGGAAGAAGCACCGAGAGAGGACTATGCTTTGCTTGGTCTCCAATGGTCTGGGTCGCCAATGTTATTAGCAGCCTTGTCTCCCTGTCTACTCTTCTGTACAATTTTAATCATCAACACGACAACCTGCATTGCTGTCCTTGAAGACTAGGACGTGAAGCTCAGCCAATGGGAGAGTAAAAGGCCCAGCTGGACTGTGACTTGGACAATAATGCAAGCTGTTGCTGTTCGCCGTCTTCGAAGAAACCATGTAAACCAAGATGGTTTTACTGGCTTGCTTCAGCTGGTTTTGTGGCTGGGAATATTCGCACTATTTTCTCTCTCTCTCTTCTCTTTTCCGTTGTGGTGGTTTTTCTACTTTCGGCCCAGTAGTCTCTATCCCCGGTTTAACAGTCTGGGGGACTGGGCCATCAGTGACCAAAAGGATAACGTGTATATATATATAGTAAGCCGAAATGGAGGACATATAATTGCAGCCCACAATACAGCATTTGTCTTCTTTTTCTTTATTTACGTTAGGGGTCTCTAGATATTTCCCAACGGATTCTTTACCATGTTTTCGTCCACTCCTATATTGTTGTCATGATTGTATCGACCACTCGTATCTTCTTCTACCATCAGAATCGTGCCGATCATGTTAACTAAGGTTTAACCAAGTTTATAATAATTAATATAAATATTTATGAGCATTGCTCTCTCGATCTTCCTGACAGTGTTCCCAGTTACATCCAGCAGACCATCATGTTATATAACTTGCGACAGTAACAGAGGAGAGGTCCATGCCTCTGTTCAGTAGCTGCAATCAAGCCGCAGTAACAATAAAAGGGACCATTATATATATTGCCTCTTGCAAAAACTAAAGAGGTAAACAGAGCAGGATACAGTGATCGATACACAGAGCAGGATACCATGTCTCTGTTCATGGTATGCATGTGTGGTGTGGGTGGCCCGAATCCCAAGGTACTTCTGCCTCAACCGTGACGGCGAAGCGGCGGAAAGGCGGCGACGAGCCAAAGGACAAAGGCCGCAAAGGTGAGGCGAGGCTCGGTGGTGTTGGTGCAGGCCACGGCCGCGACGACCATGAGCAGGAACCGCACCTGCGCCGCCGCTGCCGCTGCCGCTGCCGGCGGTGGGTTCATGTCGCTGGGCGGTGGTGCGGTGCCTGCTGCAGGGTACTGTACGTTGGTGGAAATACAGAACAGAATGGAACAGGGAAGGGACACGGGGAGAGGTGTGTTGCTGGACTACTCTATATAAAAGCACTTTGTACTCCTACGTGGAAGCTGACAGTGCAAGTACTACGTGGAACACCTGCAGGCGATGGATCCAGATGAGTTATTGTCTGTCATTTTAAATGTGTCCTTTTGCGATGGATCCAGGTACAGCCGTGTACCCACGCGCGCGATGGTTGACTCATCCCCCCGTGCTGCACTGGACGCGATCCATATACGTGCCATCGGTGCGCTTTTGACGCGCCCTGCGGAGGGCGACGACCACGACAACACGCACCAAAATCAACGATGGCCGGTGCCACTTGCAAGCAAATGACAAGGCTTGCCGGGCACGACAGCGCCGTCGTAGCAGTAGTTGGCCGATCCGATCCCGTCAGCCACGACGAATCATCTGCAATTTCGTGCCGACACGCCCACCCCCTGGGCGGCGGACTTGCAGCGACGTACAGGTACAGGTCGTCGTCCACGCAGCGGCGGACCGCCTGGTTGGCTGCGCCGCCGGCCGGCGGGGGCGTATCAATTACTACACTGTATTATTACCGGCTCATAGATAATGACCAGGCCCCGTAGACCTGGAGTATACGGACATGCATGATGCATACCACATGCATGATGCGTACCACATATATGCATTCGCATGCCATAATCTTCATTAGCCTACTCGTAGTACAGTACTTCATTAGCCTACTTGTAGTACAGGTGTACTAGTATTTACAACTCGTGACTGAAGCTTCAGAAATTAGATTTACCTCTAAGAAAATAGAAAATAAAATATCAAGAAATTTTTGCAAAAAAACATTCTAATCCATATGTCTAAGTGCATTTTAAGAACTTTTCAAAAGAAACCTGCAGGGGTGGATGTATGAATTTATATTGCAGTCATGTTGGAGGTCGCACTCATTATTTTTGGTGTGGAAATTTCAAAAAACACGTATAGGTAGTGAGAAAATGTTTTGGAAAAAAAACTTGTATATATTTTTTTTTCTTTTTTTTAGAAGTCAATCTAAATTTGTAGCGTTTCAAGATATGTTTTCATGAATCTAAATGCGTTATTTCAGTTTCTTGTGTCCCAATCTGTCCTTAAAATTTTTATTGAATTTTTTAGAAGGTTATAAAGGTGTTTTTGTGATTTATTAGAACACTTTTCAAGTGCAGAATTTTCGTAGTGGCCGTGACAGGACGAGGTGCGGGTGGGCCGTTGCGGTCGTCCGTGCGTGGTGGCGCCTGGTGGCCCATCTGTGCGCGCACCTAAGCTGTCTCGGCCGGCGGCGGGCAGGAGTCTGTGGAGGGTCAACGAGTTTGGGCTTTAAGTTGTCAAAAAAAACAAGTTTGGGCTTTTGGCGTCGCCTCATCGTAAACTTGGGCGGGCCTCATTGCCCCTCGTACCATCCTAGCTCCGAACTGGTTCCAAAGCTAAAGTTGGAAGGCGGCGACTCCGGCAAACATTTCCGGCCGGTCAGTTTATTTTTTATTAAAAAAAGAAGCCAAACACTGCTCGGGTTCCTTCTTCCCCTACTCGTGCGTTCTCTTTCGGCGCCCTATCACTCTCCGCCGCCGTCGTCGCCGCCGCCGCCGCCGCCGCTGCCGTCGCTGCCGCCCTAATCCAGGTGCTGAGGCTTTAGTTGGTCTCTCCGCCGGCGACGAGTGCCCACCCGGTAATTCGACCCCTTCTCTTCCCTTCCCTTCCCTTCCCTTCAATCTGAGCACCGAAACCCTAACCTAAAGCTATTAGCTATTTGACAAGCCTCTGAATTTCCAAGTTCTTGCAAAAAAATATTGGGTGTACACACCCATGTCCATATACTGGATCCGCCCCTGTATGTAGGTATTATGCCTAATAATTTCGTTTTTTTTTCTGGCAGAAGTGATTGGATCACCCATGGCGTCCGCCCCTGCAGTGGAAGAGATGGAGCTGGACGGCGGTGATTGGCACCGGGATAGGGAGAGGAGGGAGAGGCATAGGAGGGAGGAGAAGGATTACAATGGTAGTGGAAGAAGGGACAGGGAGAAAGAGAAGGACGAGAGGAGAAGGGAGAAGGATGATGGTAAGCATAGGGATAGGGATAGGGACAGGGACAGGGAGAGGGAAAGAGATAGGGATAAGGATAGCAAGTACAGGGACCGGGATAAGGAGCCAGAGCGTGACCGTAATCGTGACCGGGCAAGGATCGGGAGCGGGAACCAGATCGGCAACGTGACAAGGATCGTGGCAAAGATCGGGATAAGGAAGCAGAGCGTGATAAGGAAAGGGAGCGGAGAGACAGGGATAAGGAGAGAAGCCGCAACAGAGACAAGGACAAGGATAGGGTAGTGAGGGAGGATAGGACGCCTGAGAAGTCAAGGGGAAGGGTCATGGAGAAGATGATGCAGATTCATCCAAGGGTGACAAGGGTGATCAGAAGCAGAGGGTTGATGCCTCAGGGGACGCTGAGCAGCCCGCAGCAGATGAGCTCAGAGAGCGCATTGCAAGGTAACTCCATGTTCTTTCCTTCTTCATATGTTTGATAGCGTGTTGAGCAACTTTATGTCGCCACTTGCCTCAGTTCAGAATGATATATATATGTATATATTAGGCGATAGAGCAACTCAACGGAATTAATAATATTCTCACAGGTATTGTCTTCATGCGACATTTAATGCGTCACCTTGATACATGGGTTAACTCAAGACATCATCTATGCATAACCAACCAACATTGCAAATATGGCTATTTTTTTTCATATGATTTATTTTACTTGTTGTGTTCATATGCATTAGTCAGGCAAAGTTGTGTCTGATGGCTGTCTTCAGCACATTTAATGCGCATATGAAGTGCATTTTGGTTGAAACCAGTTTTGTGTTGTTATAAACCTGTACAACTTTAAAGATTCCCTAAGGTTCCCAGGTTAAAACAACTTGGAAATACTGCCTTACTGATGTTGAAGTTATGAACAGAGGAACCTTTACACTGAAGAACATGGGGCATCTTTATCGTAAAAGCATAAATAACATGCAAGTTCAAGGAACATCTTATAGGGCTTAATACTTTAGGCAACAGATACCTTTGGTAGTAGTCTATCTGCTAATGAATCATGGCCAGTCAGTGTAAGGGTGCAAAGGGGTATCCTTTAGGTGCACCTCCAAACCTCTTTAGTTCAAGTATCTGTACTCAATGTTGCTATCCAAATTTTTAAAAAAAGTAGTACAAATGCTTGAACTAAAGTGGTTTGGAGGTGCACCTAATTGTCACCAATTTGCACCCCTAATTCAGTGTCATCCATGATTGTCATATATTGTCCTCCAGTTTTAGAACTAATTAGCTTGTCTTGAACGTCATATATTTAAATACAGTTGGTGTATCTCTTAGCGGTCTGTATATTATTCCTGAATCAACTAATAATCTCTGTTTCTGTTCAACAAAGTACAGCTAAGTATTGCATGATTTGGTTTTGCTTCCCTTTTCCATCTTCATCCATCACTTATTAAGCAATAGAGCTTGTAAATCATGATCAAGCTAGATTTATAATGTTTTCTCTTGCTGTTAAATCTTGCTATTAAGCAGTGAAACATGCAAATATTTTCTAAATCAGCCTTTTTCCTGTAGGGCAAAAGGAGGAGAGATTAAAGGACAAAAAGGAAGGGGGAATACTGGATGGTAATGATGGGGCTTCTGAGATACTGTCATGGGTGGGAAAGAGTCGTAAACTTGATGAAAAAAAGCAAGCTGAAAAGGAGAAAGCATTACGTCTTGCACGAGCATTGGAGGAACAGGTTATTATTGCCAGTTGTTTTTGGATACTCTGTCATAAGGTATGTGTCCTTCACTAACCTTAATCTGTTTTGATGTCAGGATAATATATTGGCAGAAAATGGCGATGACGATGATGATGAAGAGGAAGATACAAAAGTTGGAGGTAGCGATATACAAATATTTTGTCACAAAGATTTTTAATAGTTGGTTAACTGCTATATTTTTTTTTGACAATCGTTTGTTTCTAATATACTGTGAATTGCAATCATGGTTACAAGTGCCTTTGTTTTTTTGTTTTGTTAAAAACAGACCACTTATCTGGTGTTAAGGTTCTTCATGGCCTTGATAAGGTTTTGGAAGGTGGTGCAGTTGTCATGACTCTCAAAGATCAGAGTATTCTTGCCAATGGGGATATCAATGAAGGTAAATGTTCCTCTCTCTCTCTCCCCTCATCTTTTCTCAGTCTGGCCATTTTCTCTAAAAAGAAAAGAGTTAATTGTAGATGCTGATATGCTTGAGAACATTGAGATTGGTGAGCAGAAACAAAGAGATGAAGCTTATAAGGCTTCAAAGAAGAAAGGAACTTATGATGACAAGTAAGTTCACTATGCACATAACATGGTCGTTGGTTGTTGCTATTGTCTCATAGATTTGTCCGCTAATCTTCATTTTATTGGTTGTTTGTAGGTTCAGCGATGATTCATTGTCAAAGAAGTCGATGCTGTCACATTATGATGACCAAATGGAAGATGAGGTAAACATTCTGTTTAGCTTCATTTGCTTGCATTTTTATTTTCTGTAACTTTATTGTCTTTTTGCCTTATCAGGGTGTGACACTTGATGAAGGTGGACGTTTCACCGGTGAAGCAGAAAAGAAGCTAGAAGAGGTGATTGCTATTTTGCCCTATAAACCATAATATTTCACTAGTGGCTTCTCCCTTGTTTCTTGGAATAATACAAATACACTCTGCTGGTGCACTGCATGAACTGATGACATTTTTTTCTTGCCAGCTCCGGAAAAGGATTGAAGGTAATTATATTCAGAAAAAGACAGAAGACCTTACTTCCACCACAAAGATGGCAACAGACTATTTTACCCCCTGATGAAATGCTTAAATTTAAAAAACCAAAGAAAAGAAATCCCTGAGGAAGAAGGAGAAGCTGGATCTGGATGCACTTGAGGCAGAAGCAATTGCTTCTGGATTGGGGGTCGCTGATCGTGGGTCGAGGAACAATGGCAAGAGACAGTCTGCTAGGGAGGAAGAGCAAGCAGCTGATGCTGAAAAGAGAAACAGTGCATATCAAACTGCCATTGCAAAGGCCGAAGAGGCATCAAGAGCATTGCGTGAGGAGAAAAACTGCACCTACTAAACCGGCTGAAGAAGAACTTGTTTTCGGTGATGATTATGAAGATCTGCAGAAATCTCTGGAGCAAGCAAGAAAGTTGGCCCTAAGGAAGCAGGAAGAGGCTGCCGCTTCTGGTCCTCAGTCCATAGTTGAACTGGCTACTGCAACCAAGAGCCAAGAGGATACAGAAGCCGCAGAAGGAGATTCAGAACAGAATAAGGTTGTTATCACAGAGATGGAAGAGTTCGTGTGGGGACTACAATTGGATCAAGGTAACATCTTTGAAGGTTTTTCCATATAAATTTTTGAAGATGTGTGATAAGAGTTTACAAGTCGTAGTGATAATGACCTCTTAAGTATTGACTACTGCTGTTATCTTTTACCAGGGACACGGAAGCCAGAAGATGATGTTTTTATGGATGAAGATGATGATGCCATGCCTTCAGATAATCTTGCAAAAAGATGATGCTAATGGGTTGGCAGAGATGGAAGAGGAAGCTCTGACAGAAATACCAGCCAAAGTTGAAGAGGATGTAGTTAAACCGGATGAGATTATACATGAAGTTGCAGTAGGCAAGGGTTTAGCTGGTGCTTTGAAGATTCTTAAGGAACGAGGAAGCCTCAATGAGGGAACAAATTGGGGAGGCAGAACTACAGACAAGAAAAAGAGCAAGCTTATGGGTGTGGAGGATGGACCTAAAGACATTCGCATTGAAAGAATGGATGAATTTGGTAGAGTGGTAAGGGTCTCAACGATGCATAGACATCAAAAATTAATTACTGAATTGCATTTTGCATTTTTCATGATTTTGGCAAGAACTAACTTTATATAGATTGTAACTACTACTTTTCCATCAACATGATAATCATTTCTGTTTTGGTGCTATTCTTGCAATTTATTTGACGTCTGGGAGAATGGATATGAAAAAAAATGACAATGCCTATCCTGTGTTTTCTCCCCCTCAGATGACACCTAAGGAGGCATTCCGTCATCTTTCGCACAAGTTTCATGGCAAGGGGCCAGGTAAAATGAAACAAGAAAAAACGCCAGAAGAAATATGAGGATGAGCTGAAAGCCAAGCATATGAAATCTTCTGACACACCATTATTGGCCGCGGAAAAGATGAGAGAGGCTCAATCGCGCAACCAAACACCATACCTCATTTTAAGTGGCAATGCCAAAACAAGGTATGCTCACAACATGCTTATAACCTCCACTTTTTGTATCTTAGGTTTCATTGATGCCACTAGCCCACTAAGCTTGCCGAATTGTTATGATATTCTGGAATTCCTTAACTAAATGTTTACATGTTACTCCCTTGTTATGGTACACGGTTGTTTCTTTCACTAATACTTCCTTTTGTTTATTAATCTTGACCGGTTAATATGAAATTATTATCTAGTTATATATTTTGTCGTTTTAAGCTTTGGGGAAAGTATCAAGTGGAAACCCACTTGATAAGGATTTATTACCTTAAGTTTAGACTTTGGAGGAGCTTTGATAAGGATTTATTGCCTGTAGTTTAGACTTTGGAGGAACTTAATGGACACATGGATGGTTATTTGTGTAACTTCCATGAATTTAGAAATATACGTGGGATTCAATATAAATAAGAATACAAGCCATCAGGTTGTTCATCCAATGGCTCATATGGGAGTTTGTGTTGCCAATAGAGGCGCTGTTAATCACCCCCTTTCAATCGAAGTTGATAGCTATCTTATGTATGTATTGTTATGTAATAACTTCTCAATATTTTTCCTATGTTTATTCTAGTCAAACAAGTGATGCTGGTGGCTATGCTACCTTGGAGACAGAGCAACCTGGGAGCCTAACGCCCATGCTTGGGGATAAAAAGGTTGGCATGTGTATCCTCTTGTGTATTCTGTAATATCGGTACTTGTTTAATGATGGAGAATGCTATATATATTCAGAGATCTGATGTTGATTGTTTTTTTCGGCAGGTCGAGCATTTCCTGGGCATCAAACGAAGTGCCAAGCCTCCAAACTTACCTCCAGTCCCAAAGAAACCGAAGAATTGAACCTTCTCTGCCATTCACTGTGAGTAGCAATCAGCCGACCTGTGTGAGTAGCAATCAGCCAACGTTCGCTGTGAGTAGCAATCAGCCCACCTGCTTCCGCAGGCTACAACAGGGCCAGATGCCTACACTGCATGCTTAAGCCCCAGTGCACTGAAAATGCAATAGCCTGTACATTTCTAATCTGATGACACTATCATTCTGACACTTTTGATGCGATTTTGTAATTCAGTGATACATGTGCATCCTTCTCTGCCAAATGCAGATGTTGAACATATAAGTGATGGAACTGAATATTGTTCTCGTGACACACCGTTTTGGTTTTTAATAAACTGTAGCTATAATGTCAGCGTTGGGGTTTCAGTTGTTGCGGGCATTCAAGCGTCTTCGAATAGGGTTGACAGAACTAAGGTTGTGAGCAACTATATCTGATGACAGCCTAAGGCTGAAGTAGCCTGCGTACTGGAAATGGTAGGATTCTAGACGTATCTAAATTTTGATCCAGTTTATATGGAAGAGCGTTAACGTTTATGACAAGAAATAGATAGTATGAAAAACGTATTTCAAGACGAATGTAATGTCACTTATTTGATATAATATTGTTTCAAAGTAAACTTATTTGATATGTTAAGTAATAAATATTCTTAACAGATGAGCTTGATTGATAGATATGCAGGGAGATGGAGTGACCTTGCTTTCCTGCCCTAGGCCTAGCATTATAGCAGCGCTCAGAAATCCCCAACAAACCAGACAGGTGTACTACCTGCGCAAGCACAAACTAGCTAGGCTTTCCTCGAACGAGATAGGTAGAGCTTGTAATTTACGCACCTTTTGTTCAAACTTTTATTGTTGGGGATCTATGTTTTATCCTTAGCAACCAGATTCCTAGAACATTGGGGTCGAGGAATCACCTGAAACAACCATGGCGCGAAGGGCATTGCACTTTCATGGCTTGGATGTGGGCTATCCTCCGAAAGCATACGTTGCAAGTTTTAGTCGAGATAACATTAGTGCAAGTGGCATTACACATAGATCATCTAGCTAGTCTCAAGTTAGTAGTCATTTTTTTTGAGATTACACAGTACAACGTAGACGCTCAACACGCACGCACACTCACCCCTATGAACACACGTACGCAAACCCTACCCCTATGAGCACCTTCGGCTGACCGAGCCGCAAATCTTGAAGTTCGAAGTCACCACCGGGCGCCTCGCTATCGACGGGGACGCCGCCTACCACTTAATGCATAAGCGCCGAAAATCCCGAAATAAATCCGGGATAAGTGTCACACCTGCGATTTGAACCCCGGGTGGGAGCCCCCTAACCAATGGCCTTTACCATTGAGCCATGAGCCCCTTGACAAGTTAGTAGTCATTAGAGTGGTAGACTCCTTTATATTGGTTGTACGTGTACTTGTGTGCTTTTATAGAGAGATCGAGAGTGGCTTAATCATTATTTTACCAAATTCTTGCATAGGAAAAAAAAAACGTTTAGAACGAACACAATACTAGAGCCATATTGGACAGACAAGTTCTCTCTTTTTATTAGTGGAGAAGAAGAAGAAGATATAAGAAGAAACTTTGACAGCAAAAAAAAAAGTACTTAGCAAGGAATGGTGTGGCCTGGCCCAGGAAGACCATAGCGGTCCAGCACAGTAACTGATAAGCAGCCCAGGTTCCGGGCCGGTATGCCACTTCACCAGGGCCGGCACAGAAGTTCTCGTTTGACGGCCCATCAAACTTACGCACGGGTCGCACTCGCACCGTAGGATGCGCGCGGTGCACGAACTCGTGCCACAATGCAGCCGTCACCAGCATTCACCAACTGGCGTCTCGCGCTCGGCGCAACAGCTCGCCTGGCAAGCGCGCGTACACTGTGCTTGTTCCTATCCAACAGCAACTTCACCTAAAAAGCTCGGAGCCGCCACATCTCTCCGCTCCGCTCCGCCGCCGATAGAGTACGAAGAGCTCGCGCGGGCAGTGCTCACCAAACAAATCACCGTAGAGACCAGGGAGCAATCGGCGGCGTTGCTGCAAATCTGCAATGCAAACACGGTAGGGGAGGGGAGAGTATTTTATGGCAGTTGCGCAGGGCCGCTGCCTCCCGGTCGAGGGGCAGGAATTCGCGTGTGGCCGGGGCCGCGGGCCGCGGGCGCCAGAGCCAGAACCCGATCCTCCCAGCAGCCGTCGGATCTCTGCTCGCACCGCCCGCGCCATCCATCGGCTATCCCATCGCATCGCATCATGGCTCTCCCTGCTGCGCTGCTGCTGCGCTCCTGCCCTGCCCTGCACCCGGCGCGCGCACCGATCAACAAGACACTCATCACGCGCGCCAGAGACCACACGGCCAAAGGCTGCGCTGCGCAGCTGAGCTGGTGGCTGGGCTGGTGCAAACGCAGAGCAGAGGACACGGCCGCGTACTACAGGTGCCTGCGCCCGCTGTGCTTGCTGTGCTCCTAAACGCCACGCTCGGTGACCAGTCGCAACGCACCGCACGGATTCTGCTCCGTTCTCATCTCCTCTTGCCCGTCGCCCGCCCGTGTTGTTCCATGCATGTTCCCCCGTGCTCTCCCTCGGCGCCACCACAACCATTGCCCATTGCTGCCCAGCTCGCTACTTGCCACTAACGTTTTCGGCTTTTCAGGATTCACTCATCACTGACGGTGACAGCGGTTTCTTTTCTTTCCAGCTGTTCAAGTTATCGATAATCCACCGCCGAGCATTATCTCGCCGGGGAGTGGAGTCACTGGAGTGTCAGTGAACAGTGACCGGAGTAGTGGACCGTGGTCAAATCTTGCCTCAAGGACCGCGGTCAAAACCGCACTGCACGAGGCGCTGCCCATGCCATGCATGCAAACGCAACGCAATAGCCAATGCCTGCCATGCTGCGTCCAGCGCTGCGCGTCGTAGGACTATACAAAAACTGGGGCTACGTGCATGTATCACTACAACTGTGCGCTACGCTACTCTATCCGCGTATCCACACCACTGTATCGAAAATTGAATACTCCTACTCGGACTAGGAGCCCAGAGCCGTAGTAGTACTCCTAGCATCGATCGAGCACAACGGACAAACACACTTGCTCGCCGGTGCAGCAGGATTGATGAACAGCCTTCATCACGAACGCAAAGGCTGGCACCAGTCAAAAGACGCAGCGCAAACGAAAGCCCATGCACACAGCACTGTCACAACAACAAAGCAGGATACTGATACTGTACACCACATCTACGATACATACGGTACTGTTCCAAAAAAAAAGACAGCGGAAAAGGAGATTCAGCGTTCAGGGCAAAGTGAGTGGCGGGCGCGTAGTTTACGAACGAGACCGTCAGGAGGCATGCCAATGCCACTGGCATCGCCGCATCGGACTCGGCGGCCACAGCACACAGCCCACATGGGCGCAGCAGGGCGCGGCACGGCGTACGGATCGGCCGCGCGCCATGGGACCACGGCCACGGCGACCACGTTGCCGGAACGGACGCCGGTGGCCGCCCGAGGGAAAGGGCGACGAATTTTTACTGCTTTTTCCGCCTGTTTTTCTAACGCGGCCCGGGCGCCATAGATTGATAGCTGCACATGGCGCACAGTGCCCGATCAGCCACACATGCCATGGAGGCGATCCAGGCTCCGGCGTCCCTGTTCGGACCGGCATCTCCATCAATTAACAGCAGCAGGCAGGAGCACAGAGAGAGAGCGACGGTGCATGCAGGTAAGCGAGGTAGAAAAGTGAAACCGAAACAGAACAAAAAGTTACTGCTGCCCAAATGTGTGCATGCTATGGGTGAGTGAAGATGTGTGCTTTTAACAAGAACACATGACACCATGATTAACACCAACTGCTTTCTTTTTTTCACTTTTCAGTTCTCACTCTCGGCACAGGTAATTTTCAGAGCATCCATCTGTCACGGCAAAGAACAAACAAACCAAGCATGCACAAACTTTTTTCCTTTTTTTTTTTTTCCTCAAAATCTGATGCTGAGAGATCAAGAAATCCTATTACAGTGGATTACAAAGGATCAAATTGGAAGGGTAATAAAAAAAAACACGACAGGGCAGGCAGATAGAATTTACAGGAGCAAAACGGACAGGTGATGTTAATCAATTGCTCGCAAAACTCTAGCCTCACAAAGCAAAATCAGCTCACCAAACTATCCTCCCAATTGTGTCTGATCTTCAACACCAGATGAGATCTCAACATCATCCCCAAACCCCAAACTTCTCAAACTCTTTTTTGATCTATTTTCTTGTCGAACTGGATCGATGAACAACCACTAGCTAGCTAATGTCGTCTACTACTAGCACTAATGATGACACTACTAGCGCTTAGTCAACCAAAACGAACGGTGTCAGTTACCATTGCCAAGATCTCTGGCGCCCACTCCACCGGTAGTGCCGCCGCCAGTCGTCGTCCTACGGCCCAGCGCCGACCGCGCCCGCGCCGACGCTGCGTCCTGGCGGCGGCGTCCTTCTTGTCCTTGAAGAACCCGAACACCGGCCGCGAGCACACCGGGACGTTGAGCACGACGGGCGTGGCGCGGACGCCGGCCGAGTAGGATCGGTCCATGACGCGGGACCTCGACCGCATCGACGAGTGCACGCTGCCGGCGGGGAGCTGGAGCTGCGTTCCAGGCTCTGGAACACGATCTTGCCTGACGCGTTCATGCGGGGGAGTCCACTGAGACCACGCTTGGCGGCGGCGGAGGCGACGGAGACGGGCGGCGGCGTGCGGGACTGTGGGCGGCGCGCGAGGGAGCGGTAGTGGGAGCGGATGCGGCGACCGGCGGGTGGGCTGCGGCTGCGGCGTTGGTGGCGCGCCGTGGGCGTGGGCGTGGGAGCGGACTAGGCGGATGCGGGGACGTGGGGTCGGGTCGACGGAGTCGAGGGAGTGGCGCGGGAAGTCGTCGTGGTCATGACCAGACGAGGACGACGACGAAGAGAGCGAGAAGCGGGAGGAGGCGAGGGAGAGCGACGTCTCCGAGTCGGAGCTGTCGCGGAGGAGAGGCGCCGCGGAGAGGTCCGACGAGGCGGCGGCGGACGCGCGGCCGCCGTTCCGCTGGAGAAGGAGCAGCTTCAGCGACCTGGCCGCCGAGGAGCTGGACGCCCTCGACGGGGTCACCGCCGTCGCCGTTGGGGACGCCGACGGCGACGCGGACGCGGACGGGGACGGCTTCTGCGGCGTCTGACCTTCCTGAGCCGGAGCAGCTCGCCACCGGCTGGAGCATGTGGGCGCCTTTGGGCGAGAACACGTACGGGTCGAGCACCGCCTCGGCCGCGGCGGGGTGCAGCGCCCTTACCGGCTCCGGCGACGGCGTGACCTCCGCGACCAGCGCCGTGTCTCGCCGCACCTGCTCCCGCACAGCCGCCTCCGTCGACGCCGCCTTCCCGGCGGCAGCTTGCGGGCGGAGCGGGAGCAGTTTCCCGTCGGCGAAGAGCTCGTCCGCTGGAAGCATGGTGGCGGACCCACCAAGGCTGAACTCAAAGTCGATGAAGTCCAAGGAGATCGCTGCTGGATCCGCCTTGGCCGGCACCGCCGCGGCGACGGTGTCCTCCACCACCTCCGCAACCGCGGCCGAAGAGGCGTCGCGGGCGCCGAACGACAGGCGCGTCGGGCCGAGCCAGCCGAAGGACATGGGACCTGACGCGGCGGGTCCCGCGTGCACGTTGCTAGCGACGGCGGAGGCCATGGCCGGCGGCGAGGCGCATCCAAGGGCGGAGCCGGAGGCAGACAGCGTGCACTCGAGTACTGTACTTGGCTGTGGGAGCGCGAGGCGATGAAACAAACGCAAACGTGAGGAGGCGACAGGGACAGGAGTAGTAGTATATAGCTCGGTAAAGGGCCGCGCATTTTATAGCCGGCCACGGTAATTTTCCTGACGTGTGGGGCCGGTCTTCCGAACCAGCCATTGGCAGACAAACACGTGGCTGTCTCGCGGGTGGATTGAGTGGTTGAGACGGGGGCGTTAATCCGTGGTTAATATTTTTGACAGGCGGTAGGTGATGCGTGGCAAACCACACCTCTGTGTGTGTGTGTTTCAGAGATTTTGGCGTGGCATGTGCTTTGGCTATTTCCCTCTACTACAGTAGCATCTCTTCTCTAAAGCTAAACACTAGCCCTGCAGGCAATGCTGCCGGTAATTAACAATTGCCGATTCACGCTGAGACTGCAGTTGTAACGTTGCCAGCAGCTTTACTCGTGCCACGACAAGCAGAGGAGGATCAGTGTCCAGTGACCACTAGTGCCCCCATGTTGTGGTAGCTGATTGCCTGACTAAACAACAAGCTCGCAACCGCAATACGCGCCCACAGCTCCCCGCGATGCACGAATTTGGACGAATCCTACGCTATTTGCTTTCACCAATCACCATGGCGATTCCGGCCGCCGTTGGAACCCGCGGCGAGGGTACACTGGGCAGACAGGCGTCCCGCTCCAAGTCTCGTCGGCGGTCACCTCTCGGAGATGGGCGGGACGGCGGTTGGTTGGCCCTCAACAGGCAGCGGCGATCGCCACGATGCTTGCCGATCCAAAACAGTGCCGACACGGGGCCACTCGACGACGTGAGGTGTGATCCGTGAGTGGCATCGTTTCGTTTGGCCGTGGACGGACGACGGACCGACGGATGGACGGACGGGGTTCGCCGCAGTGGCACCCCCGGCAAGTACAACTCCGAAGACGTGACGGGCGGCGCGGCGGCGCCCGTGACGACGAGACCGCTTTACGCTAGGCCATCATGCCTAGTGGCAGTAGCTTCGTACTACTCCAAAGTCACCCATTAATCTACTGTCATTGTACGTGTCTGTTTGTGTGTTTGTTTTACCAATGTGGGTTTCAGAGCAGCGGTAACGGCTAATCCTAAAACTTATCTCTCCGGCCGGGCTAAAAGAATTTACTTGATCCGCTCAGTGTCCGGCGTGCGAGACGGCCCACGTTGACCGCGCCGAGACTCGAGGGGGCCATGGCCAAGGCACAGTTGTGGGACCTTGCCTTGGTGCCCTTCAGGGGACCCACCTCTCACGTGACGCGCCACTAGCACACCCACCCACCAAGCTCATGGTCCATGCTACAGTGTACGTACGCTCAGCGGCAGCCGAAAAGAGAAGTCGCGAGGCGTACGAGTACTGTAGCCTGTAGCCCTTTCGGGGAGGGCGGATCTTGTCCGTCGAACTCGAACGTATCGGACGGCCGCGGGGACACCTCCGTCCAGCGCGGCACGACGGCCAGCTGTCTGTCTGGTCCCGCGCGCCACGTTGCGGCCGGAGTTAACCCGACAGGCTCGGGCCGCGAGGCGCTGCCGCCCCTCGTGGAAGTGAGGGAGGCTTTTACGGTTCTGCCCTTTTGCCTTTGCCGCGCCACCGAGACCGAGGGGAAAGAAACTCGTGCAAAGAAAAAAACGCCCCCGTCTCAAACTCGGCGAAAGTTTGTCACGAAAGGGTCGCTTTGCATTTGCCCTTCACGTGCTACGTGGACAACTGCAGTCTTTCTTCTTTTGTTTCCTCCTTTGTTATTAAAAAAAAAGCCAGCCTTCCAGGTCTCAACTCAGCCGTAATAAAAAAAAAAAAAGTCTCAACTCAGCAGCATTTGTGTCTCGGACATACTACACCTTTTTTGAAAAAAAAATCTATAAATCTAGAATTAACCTAATCATCACAAAACTTTCTAATTTTAATCAAGTTTCCCAAACTTCACATTAATGATCAACATTTTTTGAGCGCTCGGTGGGGAAAAACGCCCACCTATTTTTTTTTTTTTTGTATATATTGAATAAGAAAACATGGAGAAATTACAAGGACACGGGGGGTGCAAATTATCTATGAAAATTTAAATTGATTTAATATAGAAAATGTTTATACTTACTTTAATGATATATAATAAGACTTTCCCCTGTTCTGAAAGACAATGCGTCCAAATAATTTATGACACATCATGGGATACAACAAATAGGGCATACGGAGTATAATCAATATCATTCTAGGTCATTATTTTTTTGTTTGGTGATAAATATTAATAATATATGTATGTTTGTACACCTTTAATTCCAGAAGGTACAAAAACAGGATATCACAAATGGCCTTTTTAAGTACAAAACACACAAATTTGTACTAGTTGTCCCAACAAAACATGGAGATAATAAACCAGTACGTAAATCCAAGTTTTTGTTTTCGAACATATAAGTACAAAGTATAACACCAGCCATAAATTGCCCACTGTCCCACACTATCGTCCCAAAGCAACCAGTGGAGCAGGTCGTGTCAAAAAAAAAAAACCCAGTCGAGCAGGACAGGCAGCTCCCGAGCTCCGTTCCAGGAAGTTCCGGTCACGCACCTACCAAAATCACGGAGGCGGCCCAAAATCACGGAGGCGACAAGGAGGGAAACCCATCCGCACGCCTCCCGCCAAGAATTTTGGCTCCCCCAGCCCCCGGTCCCCCACGCGATCCGACGGCCGGCCGTAGCGCAACGCGACCCATCCGTTCCGTCCGTGCCGCAATCATTTGCCTGCCCTGCGCAGTGAAAAGACCGCGGTGTCCTCGCCCGTGTCGTCTTCCCGCGCGCACCGGCGCACCGGCCACCGTACGTGGCGGTCAAGGCCACCAGAGGACTGTGGGGACCCACCCGCCCCGTCTGTGGGCGGTCCGGGTAAAATGGAGTCGCGGTCGCCGGTGGTACACCACCGTACACGACAGCCGCCGTGGCCGTGCTGTGTTGTACAGTGCGTACGGTGAAGGACGGGCATGTTTGCGATGTGACGAGACGTGCACGTGCCTTGCGGTGCTGTTTGGTGTACAAACGGCGCCTGGAGTATTTATTTATTTGTTACTACTATTTGCTCGACGCGACGCAGCTCCTCTTGGCCTCTGTTGGAGGCTCAAATGGCGTTTAGCGATTCGGATAGGAAACGCGAATAGTATTCCGGATAAGAGTAGGACGACACAACGCATCGCATGGCACGGCAGATTTCACACGGACTCTCGTGATAATCGTGTGTGGTGACTGGTGAGTAGTACAGTTAACAGAACAGTAGTGGTATTTCTGATTAACACTAGCAGTGGTTAATAAAATATTGGAGTAGTAGTAGGTAATGCACGCTGTTTTCTACCCGATGCGGGGGCCCGGGTGGGTAGGAATGGCGCAAAGGCAAAGCCATTGCAGGCAGCTACTCCGGTGCATTGCATTGCATGCATGCAGCGCCAGCGCCAGCGCCATGATGAGCATGACTCGGGCGACGGTTGCGTTGCTTTGATGAGTCATTTAAACATGGGCAATGGCAACGGCATGGCGACCGCGACGCTAGCACCGGGTTGCTGCTGCTGCCTGCTGGAGGAGGGGTCCATGGGATCCCTGACGACGGGTCGACAGCGAGGTGATCACTAATCAGGGTGGATGCTATGCCTTGTCATGCTAGGTTCAGTCAAGCGGCATGGCCGCCGGGGAGCCAGCGCGCTCAGCCAGCGTTCCGGCCCAGTGCCCAGCTTTGGCAATGGCATGGCATTCACAGTTCACGACCGACCCCGGCCCGTTACGCGTCGATTTGGTTCATTCATTTGTTCGTTCATTCACCCATCACCTGCCGCTGCCGCTGGCAGGCGCAGGCCGCAGGCGGTGTGGTGTTGCTGCCCCCACCTCTGTCTGTCCAGAGCGCAGGCGGACGGGCGCGGGCGCGGGCGTCGTCGGCGTCGGCGCAAAACGCGACACGCGCCAGGCGACATGCCGGTGTCGGGCACCGGGCACGGGCTGGGCAGGCAGGCAGCTGAGCTGATGCCTTCTCTGTGCATTGCTTGCATGCGCACCCATCCATCCTGCCATCCGGATACGATAGATACGACGAGTGATGAGGGTAGGGTAGTAGAGTCCTAGAGTATGCACCTGACATCAAGATGCCTGCGTACAAGCGTGCCCATGCGTTGAGTTGCCACGGCGTCGGCCGGCCATTCGATCGACCGGCTCGATGGCAATTGGCAACCCGTGCTCCGTGGACCGTGACCCGGTGACCCGTGAGTTGCGCGTGGAGGACGCCACGTCCCTTGCCGTGGCCTCGCCGCTAGCATCACCACCACCGTCACCGCGCGCGCGCTCTCGGTTTGTCCGCATCTCCTCCGGCCGGCGAAGCGCACTCCCAACTACAGGAAGAACAGCTACAGGGTAAAGCATCACTTCACTTGCTCTTTCCCGCGGCTTCAAACAAGCATTGCAATCACCAACCTGGCTGCTGCGAATCCGCGATGCCGCCAAGGTCAGGTCGACAAGATCCATCGGAGTCGTTATGCCTAGCCTAGGCCGCTGCTACGGAGGACGACGACGGAGGGAGCACTAGCCTTCCGCAGGCCTACTACTACCTCGCCGCCGTGGTAGCCCCTGGCCCCGGCCCGGCCGGCCCCATGTAAACCGGGCGGGAGGGCAGGGGACGCATCGGCACGCAATCGCATCTTGTAGAGATATAGGCCGGCGAATATTTTTGTGCTCACTCAGTCACTCACATCCACGTAGGAGTAGATATCGGCTCGGTGTCGACCGGTAAACGAAGAGATGCGCCTGCGCCATGGCCCCTCTGGGCAGTGGCCCCTCTGTCGTCTGAGCGCCTGCCTGCGCCGCCCTCAAAAGGTGCGGCCAGGCTTTCGAGTTTTGACGGCACAGTGCCACGCCCAGCAGAGTTCTGAGCCCACTAGACTCTCGGCCTAGCGGGCGGATTCGCACTGGACGTGGACGGGCCACGGCCCACCCGATTATTTTTCGTCCTTTCTTCACGAGTTTTATCTGCCGACTGAAAAGTGCAAATTGTGCAACAAGCGTGCTCCCTCCTCCCCCCAGTGAATGCCCGGCGTCGCACTGGTGCTCATTTGTCGTTTTTAAGGGGTGCTCTTTTGTCGTTTGTATTACGGTGGAATAGTTATTCTGGTCTCAATCGCGTCTTCTGAACTTTTAAACCGACTGTTTCACTAATCCTTGTTTTATTTAAGTGACTACTCCCTCGTCCCATGGAGTTCGTTTTTTTTTTTAAACATTCGCCTTATTAAAAATATTTATGCAAATCATAAAATAAATTAATCAATATTCAAGTATCTTCATTGATAAAATAAATCGTACAAAAATAAATTATTTTTGTGCAAAAAAAATTGACTAAGACGCAAAGATCGAATAAGATGGCAAGACGGAATCCGCGGGTGACAAACTCAAATGTGGGACGGAGGGAGTAGAGCTTAGTCATTGATCTATATACTAGTATGGATTAAGTAACTACACTGGAGCTTAGTCATTGATCTGTTAATATGCTCTACGAATCTTCACTTGCTTGCAGTAACATGCATCGCCGCCCTAATTTACATCCGGTAGGCATGCTAGTTTTTTTTTTTTTTTTGGTTCGGGGGGTAGGCATGCTAGTTTAATTCTAGCTAGATCAGCGTAACTAAATGATTAACGGGCATTGATAGATTCGGTTGTTTTTTTTTTGTTTCATCAACCATGGATTATATTCAATAGTGGTCAAACTATAGTTGCTAGACTAGGTTGCCATATCCTAAAGAACCACTAGTGTACACTACATACTCATCCATGCATGTGACAATTAGTAGTTGTAAGTAGCGGTACTAGTGCCACGTGTTGGGTGTCAACATTTGGAAAGCTAGTATCGCACTTGGTGACAGACGTCTAGGCGCTAATCAAGCTGACGCTAACTGCTGAAGCCAACGTTGCAAGCGAGCAAACATAATGATCAGACCCTGTGTCTGTAACATGATGATATCTTTTAACTAATAAATACTCCCTCTATCCTCTAAGTTTTGTATAGATTTGGCAAATTTTGTTACAAAGAAAACCATAATTTGAGGACAAACTCCATAGTTTAGTCCATGGGTGGATGCGTTACACTTGAGTATTCCCTTAAGTCATCTTATTATTTTTTTTACTGGAATATGCTATAGTATAGGATGGAAGGAGTACTCCCTCCGTCATATAATATAGTGCTTTTAAGCATCCAAATTTTTTCTCAAATATAATGCATTCCAGGTGTTTTTTTCCAATATAGGAGTATGTATTAGAATTTCTAGAATACATTATATTACAGGAGTATAAAATTAAGTCCCAACTAATTCAGAATTAACACGCAATGTAGTTTTTAAAAATGATGAAAACCAAAGGCTCCTGTTCGGCGAGGTTCTGTGGCGAACAGTTCCGTGGGCCACCTCGACGACGGAATCCATTTCGGCCCACAGTGTTAGCCCCACCTGCACAGTTCGCGGCAGAACCCGCACTGCAGAAGTATCACGTACTCCGTCGGGTCCGGCCGGTCCATGGCGGCATGTGCATGCGCACCCAGAGCTGGCTCCACGGAGAACAGTGGCGTGCGTGCCTTCCTGCCATAGCGAGCGTGTCCAACGCAGGAAAGAGCGCGGCCGCGCACGCAGGCGATGTGTTCTAGCTGTCGGCGATCCAAGAGCTCTGGGCCTCCTATCGGCCACGACGGCCAGCGTTCACCGTTCAGCTGCCATATAGGCTGCCACATAGGCCTATCGGCCCTCGAGTGACCGACGGGGATGGACCTGCCGGCTTCTGATTTGCCAACTTGCATGCGCGCTGTAGTCTGGAGGCGTCTGTAGGCCGGCGTGGTCTTCTACAGTACTCGTTGTTGCCCGGTGGCAATGCAAAAAGCCTGCATGCGACGGAGCCGGATCACCAATGACTCGAGGCCTGGGCCAGGCAGCAAAGGGTAGCGACGTGACGCGTCGGCGACTCCAGAAATGTGTCGTGGGTCGGGCAGCCACAGCTGGAGCCTCGCACTGGACACTTGCAAGTCAGTCTACTAGGCATCCACCCTGATCTGCAACAGCAAGTCAGCAAGACTGATTAAAAAAAAAAAAAAAAAAAAGTCTGCAAGCTGAGCGCGCCGTGGTGTGTGAAATTCGGTCGCTCATGAATTCGGCCCATGAAGACAGCTGACTGCCGGCCGGCCGGCCAGCTTCATGATTTCGGCCCATGCAACTTTGTGACCATGACTTCCAAGCGTCCATCAGCAGCAGCTCCTCGATGCGCCATCCGGCCCATTTGCCGGCACTGCTAGTTCAGTCCAGCTGCGCTGCGCTGCTAAGCATCTCCGGCTGTCAGGGAGGAGGCCGACCCAAGAAGCTGGGGCCTCGGGCCTCCTATGTCAGCGGCCCGTAGCAACAGAGTCCAGGCTTGGACCTTGGGCCCAGTAGTTAGCTAAACGCAGACACTGATGCTTGTTACTAGGGTTTTTATTTTAATTTATTTAGACTGATGATGCTTCTTACGGCCGGTGATCCGGCCTCCTAGTATACACACATGGCAGCTGCACGAACCGAGCTTTCTGCCCACCAGTCTACCTAGCTTCAGAAAGTCCGATACCGTTGCATGCTGCCCCCATTTTCTTATGCGATCCTTTGAATACCAGGAGCCGCCATCTATATATGCGTTTCCTTGGATAATTGTGACAGATTTAGGGGCTATAACAGGATCACACCATTAGCTCTGTCGAACTATGGCAGCATTGACGACGGCTTAAGTGAACGTTACTCAGAGTTGTTTCTGTCTTCATTGAGCAAACATCGATCAAGTACCTACTACTTATCACTCTTATTTGGTTGATCTCCCATATTAATGTTGGCTACACAGATAGTCTAGAATCAAGAATACAATATTGTGAGGAAGGCAAAACAAAATATATAGCTCATTTCACTTGTTCTATTTTTTGTGGGAATTATGGCGGTAGGGGGCTCGAGCCCCCTCACCCCGCTGGTTAGGTGTATGAAACCAACTTCATGTCCAGTCACCATTACAAATAAACTAAAAATGGTTCCTGAGCTGGACCCCTTCATTTCCTCTAAAAAAAATGGACGGCCTTACAATCAATTTTTTTTAGAAGTGTGGGAGTACAGTTAGAGGTTTGAAAGGCTCGTTAGTTTTAAAGACATTTCTGGGTCGATCTATATACCATAAAATTCAATAGTTTTTTTAGTGGTGTCTAGAAAATGTAATTATTTCTTGAGATGGTTGATAATTTGGTTGGTCTCTAAAAAAAAGGGCAAGTTACATTTCTGGGTCGGTCTCTACAATAGACGTAATACAATAAAACTCATAAAATTTACAGTGGTGTCTAGAAAACGAAGGTATTATCTTGAGATGGTTGATAATTTGGTTGGTGCAAGACAGTAAAATCTATAATTTTTTCAACTCAAGTTAGATGAAAGTAGAGTTTATATAAAGGTTATAGTACTCAAAGAGATCTATAACTAGTTCATGACCTTTTCATTTCAAATCATTTAAGCCCCCCCAAAAAATGTATTATGTTTTCATTATTTGACATTCAATATTTTATTTATTTTTATGAAAAAAAAACATCGGATGCCACCT
Organism: Hyparrhenia diplandra; assembly: GCA_015847255.1. NCBI lineage: Eukaryota > Viridiplantae > Streptophyta > Magnoliopsida > Poales > Poaceae > Hyparrhenia > Hyparrhenia diplandra. Next base: position 150,672 of record JADLZK010012231.1, on the reverse strand, counting down.
AAACCATAGTTGTGTTGTATTTGAAGGGACTGACAGATTCTACTATCTAATTCTAGGTCCTACTCCCTCCGTCCCATAACACATGACCTTATGAAGTTTAAAATTTGTTCCATATTACTTGACACCATAGCCTCGGCAGGCAGGTCTCAGGCTACCCAGCCGTAGGAGATTTTGTCTTTCGGATTGTGGTTCCATCCAGTTGAATAGAATAAGAAAATGGAGCGGTGGCCTGATGCTAATGGTGCGCGCTCACCCTCCATAAGATGTTTTTTCTTCCACGCTCAACATGTTAGAGCATCTAGGTTATATCTTTAAGCCTTTATCTTGGTAACAACAACATATCTTTAAACTACATGTATTGTGGGATAGAGGAAGTACATCCCTGGATCACAAGAGAGCTAAAACCTTTTAAAGCTACGACAAATAGGATCTAATACATAGTTATCTTCATGTACCCCTACATACAGTGAAAAGATTCAGACTGATGGACATTTTCTTGGTACACGACGGTCCAGAAGAATTTTGAAGTAAATTAAGCAGGAGAGGAGAGCCGGACACGGGCCACCACGTGATTGATGCCATGCCGTCTGATCAGTGTAGGCGTCCGTACTCAGTTACTGTCCATGCTATGCAGCAAAAATTGGAGAACATTCCCTTGTCCTCCCCACGGGAGAAAGGTCCCAAGCGCTACGTACGCGATGCCACTTGCCAGCAGCCATCCAACAACCCCAAATACTCTTGTAAAAAAAAAAAAAAAAAAATACCAAATCCATCCACTACTCAGCTCCTCACCTGCACCTTTGCTTTAACCAAAACAAAACACAACAGGGCAGGGTCTCTAGCTTAGGGATGCACCGTGTACCTTTCCCTGTCGTGCAGGCCATGCCCATTGCAGCTCAGCGACAGCGACCACTGGCACTGCAATTAGTCAAGAGATGTGAGATCATCTGCATTAAACAATACTCACACCTGACGAGGTGGTTTAGCTTTAGACGACGGAGCAGCTAGGCCAAGTAATAAACAATGCCGTGGGTGTAACGGTCTGGAGCAGAGAAAGGCCCAGTGTCGTTGCAGGTCACAGATGTGGATGCTTTGATGAGCAAAAGGGTTTTGTTTATTGTGTACTCTGTTACTTGATATCTGTCCGGTAAAGCAGCAAGTCCATCTCCATTTCCAAACTAACTCATCGATCGATCCTTAGGGTGCTAGGGTGCCACTGCCGGCAGGATTAGCCGGCCACCACCGACGTCGTTGTGGCCGTCCCTGCTACTTCATCGGCGTTCAGAAGGTGACGCCGAATGCCGTGCGCTCCGGTGAGTGCACAGGAAGCCGTGCATACCGATCGGTCCCAACGATCTCTCCCACTTCCACCTACTGACCACTTCACTGGTGATTATGGTAGTGTCTCGATCCCTTAATCCACATTACTAGTTGATGTCTATGTAATTAGATCGGTGCTCCTACGGTTTAGCCCCTGTTTGCTAATAAGAAAAAATAAAATCTCGTTTTTTAGAAGTCAAATAATCTCATTTAATCATATATATATATTCATTTATGATATGTATAATAAGTACTACTAAATTAATTATAAAATCTATCTTTATAATAAACATATTTCAAGATACAAAATTTGTTATTAATCAAACTTGATTCATTGAAAAATAGAGTGAAAAAAATAGTTTTTTTTTTTAACTGAGGGTGTATGTTCCAATAGGATTCACTAACCTCTGGCTTTTTCACTGCCGGTGGGCTCTACCAAGGCCCGCCCCACTAGTAAGGAACCTTACTATAGCTCTGTTTTTTTAGATAATGGATAGTATTTCATATCCGGCTTCATCTACCAAAAAAATAGAATCAGGCCAATTATTACAACGTTGAGGCCACATGCGAGAGGGAAAAAAGGAAATAAAACTCTAGAAACTCTACAAAGTCATCACGGCATTCGGCTTGCTACTAGAATACACCGCCGATGAATAGCAACAATAGGAATCTAAGGAGATACTAGGGTCGACACCAAAACCAAGGAGGAATCTTCCACAACGACGCCTTCAACAAGAGCATGACATGTGAAGATGTCATCGCCCCCGAAAGCAGAACAACCGGTACCGGGTTTTCATCCCGAAAGATCTCCAAGGCGCCAATGGTGGAGAGAAGTTTCATCCCAACGAGGAAGTGGCACCCACAGCGCCACCGCTGCCCGACACAACGATCGTCCCACCGAGATTCATGTCGTTACGCCACCGCTAGATCCGTAGTAATGAAATGTGGGAAGTGCACCACCACCACAACCCGCGCCTCCATGCACCACGCCCCCCCAGAGCCCTAGGACAAGTAGGAGGACCAGATCCATCACCCGAAGCCCGAATATGGCCGTCGTTGGAAGCATCGCGGATGGTTGCCGCCCCGCGACCACCCACACCTCGAGGCCTCGGATCCGGGCTCATCACATCGGCAGTCTCCGGGTCTCCTCCACCTCTCGCTCCCTTTGCCCACACCTCCACCTCCTCCACCAACAAATGCCGACGGACGAGGGACCGGATCGGCGCCCGTCAAGCTTCCCAGACCCAGCACGTTGCCCCCGCCATGGCTAACACCACCGTGCCAATCCTGTCGTGGGGACACGGGAGCCGCCACGGGGGCCCGGATCCGTCGCCTAAGCGCAAAACAGCCTAAGCTGGCTCCAATGGTGACACCTTGGGATGAGGAGAGGGGCGGCAGGCGCCCGGATTCGCCGCCGCCGCCACCGGTATGGACCTCTAGCCGGTGTTGTCTCAAACCGGAAAAAGGCGCCTTGTTGAGCTCCACGTGGCTCGAGCAGATCACCGCCTGCCGGCCCGCGGCACCTCGCCGCCACACCTTCCGGACGGGAGGAAGACGCTCCGCCACCGCCATCCCGCCAGCCGCTACTGCCCGGCAAAGTGCAGCGGTGAAGAGGAGGGGAGCCCGCAGATGTTGTGTATTTATCTGGGTTTTTTACTATAGCTCTACTCCCTCCGACATTTTGACTTTTGAACTTCATGTTTGACATCCGTTATTCAAAAGATTTATGTAAATTATAAAATAAACTAATCAATATTTAAGTATCTTTATTGATAAAATAAATCATAACAAAATAATTTATATTTATACAAAAAATTTGAATAAGGCTCTAATTTTGTACAAACCAAACAGATATTTTGTACACCAACACAAACCGAAGGCATTATTATCCTACGTAGACGTACTAGTACACATATCCGTTGCTGAGGTTTGGTGTAACGACTAGTACTAGCGAGGAGACGTGAAAGGGAATCTGGAGCCCGGCCAAGTGCTCCAGACAAAATCCACTTCACCAGTCAGAGCCATCAACTTTACAGACCGTCGTCTACACCACCAACCCTCCCATCCATCTCTTTCGTTCCACTTGCTTCCATGCCATTTCCACCCCGGGTCCGGCCGCGTGAGAGAGGAAGCTGCGTCCGTCCCCCCTCGCTCGTCTCGTCTGCGCACGGCAAGTGTGGCGTTGGGTTGGCCGACCCAAGGAAGAAGATGGTGATCGATGCCCCTTGCCATTTCTTTCCTCTGATCGTCCATGTATAGTCTCCATCGTCGTCGTCGTCTCAGCCTCAGGAGCTTGCCGCAGTATCGATCGATCGAGCTAGCCCTGCGGCTGCAGGGTCAGGTGTGGAGAGAGAGAGATGCGTGCGCCATAGCTAGGGGACTCCTAGCTACCTTAGCTAGGAAGGGAGGAAGCTGCTTTGATAGTTGGATTGAGACATGCTTTAGCACGCCGTTGGCTGCTTTGGGTGGTGCTGCCGGCCGGCCGAGGAGAGAGGGGTGGCTGGCTTTTAGGCTATAGCCTACCCCCCATTGGCCAGCACTTTAGATGCAATACAATACTAGGTATTAAAACTGCATCAAAAGCTGCATCATCCTTTAATCGCCTTGGGAAGTATTCTCGCCAGTGTCTTGTGCTCCATGTCCTTTGCATTCCCTCCTTTCCTCCTTTGTAGCTGTACTACTCCACAGTACTTTTTGGTGAGCAGCAGGTGGCCATGGAGCTGTTGCTGTGCATGTTGTGTGTACTCAGATCGATCCTAGCTACATGTGTTGTGCAGCTAGCATGCTTTACTGTGCTGCCCCCAAGCTCCATCTTCTCTCTTCTCTCGTCTCCTCTATAAATCCAGCTTCTGGTCTTTCTTCTACCTCGCTCCATCCTTCGCAGTACTGTTCTTCCTCCTCTCTCCACCCTAACCCTAGATCCCTAGCTTCTTCCTCCAGAATCCAGTACAACTGTACAAGTCCGGTCATCTTGTTGTCTTTGTTGCTGCTTAGGAGTATTAGCTTGTGCATGCCCAACGTGCTCCAGTTTTGTTTCTAGCTCTCTCTCGCTAGCATTATACTGCATGCCCAAAATGGAAACACATGAGTTTGCTCTCTTCATTCCCTGCACAGTTACAGACACAGTTATGTGAATGAGAGAGATACATGTCGATAGTTACATAATAAAGAGGTTTGATGATCAAATTCAGATTGTGTGTGCCTGGCTCCCTGTATGCCACACATGTAGCCCAACCCATATGTTAAGGTTGCCTGCTGTGGGTGGCGTGCAAGGGGCCAAGCATGCATTCATTTTTTGTTGGATTCATTCTTCTGTCGCCTTGATGATATCTCTACTATGTTTTAGATGATGTATACTTTCATGTTTGGTGTATATATATATCTAATCTTCTTGCAGGAGCCAAAAGGTAAGGGCGCTGATGGGAATTTCAACCATATGTGCTTCTCCTGACCAGTTAAATCTTGCTCCGATCGAGAAACCAGTCAGTTATCATGAACTCATATGATTTCAGTTTGTGTTTCTTTTTTTAATACATGGCCTACTCTCTGTCTTAATGAAGTATATTAGCTCGCCCTCATCTGCATGGTTTGGGATATGTATGCTCCAATATATGCTTCAATATACCATCGTGATCCCTCTGAATTCCGGGTACATATACAACATTTTTATCATCTTTTGATCGATAAGTACTGGATTAGTCTGAAATGAGTACATTGACAATGTGACCATGCTTTGGTTTGATTTATCTATTTCTTTCTTTTTTTTCTGCTCGTTTTTCTTATCTGACAGTCTTTTCTACTTCTGTGTTCTGATCGCGGTATACAGTTTTTTCCCTATTGTTTTTTAAATGAAACTTTCAGGCATTTTCTTAGTATAGGATTAGTGCTGCAAATGACAAACACACAACCAAGGCCTAGCCCCCAGCTGCTAGATTACATGTGAACCAATAAATCCGTTGAAAGGTGTCTGGATTTTCATTGATTTCTTTTAATTTGTTTCTTGATTTTTTTTCCCCAGTTCAGTTCAATCCTTCGCACTATCTTTCTATATTTCAAGTATTAGTGTTTCTCCAATGCATGGGACTTATCACATCACATGCTCAGATGTGGAAAGAGCTACTTGTATAGCTAGCACACAGCGAACCTTGAGAGAAGGAATTTCTCATAAAGCAGGTTTTTAAAGACCACATGTTTTTTTTTTGCCAAAAAAAGGGGATAGTTTTGAACGACAGAGAGCATTTCCTGCCCCATGTACGTACATATAAGCGCCTCGAAGTCATAGTGCCGTACATTAACTGACATGATTCGATCATGCCGTTTACATTTGCTTGTTTTTGTGTAACTACTTGCATATGTATGCATAGTGGGATTGATTGAAAAACCTTGTGCTAATTCTCTGATCAAAGTTAACGACATCTGTAGACGCCGTTCTCTGGAGGCTTGGCTTTGGTGACCCCTTCTCGTCGTGCTTGTTGCGGGCTTGTGGCATCCATGTTAGCATTAGGTTGGCCGGTGCATTGTTGGTTATGTTTTAGGGTACGTTCGGATCATGCAGTTTTTGAAAATGGTAATATCACAAAACTATGGCTTTATGAGCTAAAGATACAAAACCATATGCATGGTTTACAAAAAGAGGTTGAGTAGAGTTTTTAAAACTCCAAGAAGACTACAGTTTTGACAAAACCATAGTGTTTTAGAAACTACAAGATTTGTTGCATCCAAACACTAGCTTTTAAAAACCAAGGTATTTTCTAAAGCCATAGTATCTCTCCAATACTTTAACAACACTTTGCATCCAAACAGGGCCTTAGTGTGATATGTTGTGTGTCTTGCTGTTGTTTCAGTGTTGTGTGGGTGGTTTTGTTTCTTTTATTTCTTTGTGTTGTTTATGTAAGTTTCTTGATCTATATTAATAGATGTCCACCAATTTCTTGCCGGTATGTGCCCATATATACCTTGGTTGCCCACATGCATTCTCATGAGCTGGGTGAATGAACTTTAATTTTGATTCATTCATCATTATCTTTTCTTTTTTAAACTAAGCACATGAGCTGTTAGACATTCATAAATCATAATGGTTGCTAACATGAATTAGGGTGCGGTGCGCATGATCGATCGTACCCTACATCCGTACATGAGCAGAAAGTTGTAGTGTGCCGACAACGTTTTTCATGCTCCCTGCAGCTTTTTGTGCTTGCATTGAGGGCTTTGCTGTGGGTCCTCCTGACAGAGACCGCCGTACTAATAAGAAACCTATAAAGCACGTTGCATATATAGGATGGGCAAACGTTCAAACTTAACAGAGGCATTTTCCCACGGCCTTTTAAGTGTTCAAGGAGGCATTATATACTAACAGTACGTATAATTTTTTTTTTTTCAGAAAAAACAGTACGTATAATTAAACATAACGCATGCTTCTCATGCTGCTGAACACTGAATGAGAGCCGCACACAGTTCCTTTTGTTCCACCAGCACCAGAACAAGCAGTACCAGAACCAAGCGGTTTCCACAATAATTTGTCCACGATCACCATGGATGCCATCGCCACTTTGGCAAGGCCCACCGCACTGCAAAGAGCCAACAGCCAAGGATCACTAATCAATCATCATCCTTGTACGTGCTAGTTCCTGGCTGCCTTTCTGGCCAGCCAGCACCAGTACAGTACAGTACAGGCAGCAGCCATTGTTGCGTTGCATCATGGACCACCGGAGCAGTTCAGCAGTAGTAGTGACCGTGCCAAGATTTGTTTGGAGTCCTCTGATTGGGAGGAGCAATTGGGTCCCCTCTTTGTATTGCAGGGTGACCTCGCATAATTGTGGTGAAAAAGACAGGAACATGACGGATGACTTCTGCTTGGAGCGAACACCTGCGACGATGTTGGACGCCATAGAGACAACACATCAGTGTCTCAGTTTTTCAGAGTGATGTCACTGAAATGTGCTTGCTGAAAGCAACTGCAACAACAGTGTAGATCGTCCATGAAGCAGGACCAAGATGATTATTGAGTGACCAACCACAGAGATTAGCCGCCTTTGGATCACATGCGAGTTATCTAATTTCTGGATGATTGATGCATCCAAGCTACGCCCATATATGTCAGTACTTTCAGGCATTCAGCGGTCTGTGTATTTGCAAATGAATTCATCAGCAAACACAAGCAGCAGGATGTGGATGGTACCATGAACATGTAAATAATTGTGTCATCAATCAAATATTGTACACACAGAAGTTGTTTCCTCATATGTACCTACTCCTTTGACTCAACAATGATGATGTTCCGACAACAAATGAAGCAATTAAATCTATACATGAAAACTGAAACCAACCGGTAAACTTCTGAGCTAGGTAATCATTTTGCCCCAGCTACTCTGCTATACATGTATATTTCACACCTCCAACGAACTCATTTCGCTAACAACCTGACCTTTTTTTCACAACAAAGGGGTCACTCGCGATCTGATATCCCAGTGGATGCCATGGAGGCTTGTGTCGTCTCATTCGACAGCAAAGGCGAAGAATGTGCCATGAGAGAGGATAGGAGTGTTGAGGACGTGGCGATGTCGTTGGCTTTCCTCATGCTCCTAACCTTGAGATCCATGAAGTCACTGATTATAGCGGGCTTGCTGATCTTTGCTGACTCGACGTCTGTCTCGCCTGTAAGCAAGGCGATGACCTTTGACATGTCAGGCCGGTGTCTCGTGACGTCTTGTGTACACAACAGCCCGACTTTCAGGAATCTGCAGGCTTGTGCGACATCAAAGTCACTGCCCAAAGATCGGTCTACGATTTTCTCCAAAATCCCCTGCTCATAATACATCCATGTCTGCAAGAGGAGAACCCCATTGGTGATCTCTGGGAACTGTAGCAGTAAAGAACAAAAGCTGGATTTAGAAGATTTTCTCCCAGTCCCATAACTGTCATATAATGACTTTTCAGGGAACTCAAAAAAGGTATAAAATAATTTTTTGGTGGCCTACAGCACCAGTTTTAACTGTGCGACATTGGTCATACTACATTAAGTCCGAGAAGAGATTTTGAAATGCCATTGCTAAACATTGACTACATTTATGCACACCCAAATCATGCATTATTAACATCACTTATTTTTTCGGATAGTAGAAACTAGTGTTTTAAATCAACAATAGTGAAAAAGAAATTCTTCAACTATGCAAGCAGCGATGGAAAGACATGTCAACTGTAATATAGAGTGAAATCTGACCTTTTCAAGGAGTATCTGATCTTCATATGCTAATCTTGTGTCGCTGTTTGATCTCCCACTAACAATTTCTAGAAGCAGCACGCCAAAACTATAAACATCTGATTTGCGTGTCACTTGTCCTCTAATAGCATATTCAGGAGCCAAAAATAGCCTCTGCCAATTAAAATGGAGTAAGCAAGCTAGAAAAGGTATCCATATGTCATATATATCATAAATTAAAAATATCATTGTTTTGCTGAACTTTCTGGACGTTTCTTAAAATTTAACAAGGATCGCCCAACTAAATTGAACAGAATGGCATAAGACCGAGCTAGGTACTCGAGAAACAATAAGAGAAGAAATCAAAAAATATAAAGCAGACGTTAACTTACAGCGTTCCTGCAACTCTTGTGCTAACATGTGTTGCGTTTGGTGGAAGAAGCTTTGCTAGACCAAAATCTGAGATTTTGGGGGTAAGATCTTTGTCAAGAAGTATATTGCTTGCTTTAATGTCTCGATGAACAATGTGGGGAGTGACACCATGATGGAGGTATGCTAATCCCGTGCAATGCCAAGGCAAATATTTACACGTGTTCTCCAATCGAACTGGATATTGCTTTGGCGGGAGCCTGATCAATAATAAATAGTATAAAAACAGTCAGGACATAAAAGTATATCTGAATCTACCAAAGTTTTTTTGAGACCAAAGACCATGGCCAGCTTATATCAAAAAAGCTTAAACAGAAACCTGACACAACTAGCTTATTATATTATTGTTGTGATGAATAGTTAAAAAAAATATTATATGCTTATACATTATTTCATTCAAATCTATAAGAATAGTTACTATGACATACCTAGAAGTGTCTGTGCAAGGCTATTATTTTCAAGATGATTGTAAACAAGGATTCTTTGGTCTCCTTCCACACAATACCCATAAAGTTTCACAAGATTATCATGTGAGATGTCAGAAATTGCCACGAGCTCATTCGAAACTCCCTTACTCCTTGTCTTGACTCAACGAAAGGACCTTAATAGCAACAGTTGTTCCATTCCTGAGCCGTCCCTGCATCATTAAGCTGTTGAATATCAAACACGTCTAAATTACTCACAACTTCAATGGTTTCTTTGTTGAAGGTTATGCATATTACCTTGTAAACGGAACTAAAACCACCTTCACCAATCTTGTTCAATTGGTTAAAAGTTATCTGTTGCCCTAACTAGCTCCCTTATAAGTGTATTTTGTTATATTTGGACCACCAGGTACGTCTACACAAGCAGGGTTAAATGACAATAAGAAACAAAGCAAGCTAGGAGACAGTAATATTATAATATTTTAAAAAGGGATATTTAAGAGTGTACCCCATGTATGAGATCTCTACCTTCATTATGGTGGGAACTTGGTTGCCGTGTTGCCCTTCTTTTCTTGCAAAATATAGAACAGCAACTCATTGAGATTCTCAAACTATTATACCTTAATGCTGACTTCAGCCTGCACTTATAATATCAATGCAAGCATTCAATTTCACCAATCTTCACTGGCTTCTAACATGTTCTGAAAAGAATGGATTTCAGTTATAGGTACCTGTAGAAAGAGGTATATTGGACATATCATTTTCAATTTAGTCAACCTAGGTAAAAATTCAGGCCAAGATTATCCAGTGAATGCTGCAACCTACTATATGGATTATGGATACATCTACAATGCTTGCAACCAGAAAAGCGTGCAATGACCTCAGTTTATAAGTTGGAGTAGTAAAACTTGCAACAAATTATGTAATAAACTGTAAAAAAGGTGAAAGCACAATCTGCTTGCAAAATTCCAGTGACCATCTTTTGTTTAGAATTCAACCACAATGCTGACATGCTTCAAGCTTATAAGTAGCATACATATATGAGAGCTCAACGCGTGCGTGTAGATAATCATTTAAACGCAATTACTTGGTACACGGTGGGTAGGTGAAGCCAGCTGCTATAGGCTCAGAACCAAAATAAAAATCAGACAAAGTCCACAAAACTGGTACACATTCTTTTATTGAAAAGACTAAAAATTTCAGTATTTATTCAATGCCAAGCCATCATTGGACAGGCACAGGCATGATCGGGCAATAATGTTTATCTGGCCCATGCATCCAACTAATTCATCCGAGGCAAGCTCTGATGTAGGCCTGTCATCGTCTGCAAGCTGATGTTTATCGTCCAACCACCAACCCTGGTATACATACATACCACTAAATTCAGGCTTTTATAATTAGACCCTAAAAGCTATCCGTAACCAATAATTTCAATGCATGTGACTACACTTGTAACCAATAAAAACCAATATCCGAAAAGTCCAGCATGTGTTGTCAGCCGCCAGCGTTGTTCACATGTAATGTAATGTGTTAACCACATTAGTCATTATACTCAGGAGCCTTGCGAATCGAAATTCGTTAACTAGCGCCAGTGAATGCGTTGGAACCTTGGTCTCCCAAGAAATCTACGAACCTTGATCAACCGAGAGAAAAGGAAGCAAGCTAGCAAGCAGCCTACGCACACGTCCGTCTTGAGAAGGAAAAAGAAGAGGCATGGAAACTAATCGGCGGCTAATTCATTTCTTTGGTGAACAGGGGAACCAGGGAGAAGCGCTTGCAGTAGGTACCAAAAAGGCAAAAGAAGAAGAAGAATCCAGCCTTGAACCTTCCTCGAGGAGAGAGGGGAGAATCAGGCAGGCAGGCTCACCAGAACCAACCGCAACCGCGACCGCCGCCGTGACCAGGGAGGATGAACCGAGAGCCCAGCCGCCGCCGCGAGAGTCAACAACGCAGGCAAGAGAAGAGAGCAAGCACCGCACGCCGCGTCTTGTCGGGATTAAGAATGAAAGCAGCCGCCCGCAGGCCGCAGGCAGTAAGAGACGGACGGACGGACGGCACCAAGAAGCGCCGGCCGGCCCCGCTCCACAGCCGCCCTCCGAAGGCTCGGTGAAGCCCCGCTGAGTGCCACGGGGCGCAGACGCAGCAGCGCCGAGCTTTCGCGCCTAGGTGGGGGAGAAGGCGAAGAAGCCCGGGACGGTTGACGACGATGGGTTGCGGATTGTGGACTGTGTACTCGCGGCTGTGGTTTGGTGCGTGGGTGGCTCGGCTGGCTCAAGTGGGAGTGGTACGCGAGGTATTTGACTTGTCCGCCACCGCGGGAGGTGGCGGAGTATATGAGAGGGGAAGGGGAGGAAGAGGCGACCGGGCCGGGCGCGCCGCGGCTGCTGAAAGGCGGACACGGTCGGCTGGGCGAGGAAGAAGAAGGGTTGGTCCAACCGTTGACCACGTGGGCGCAAGGCGAGGCAGGCTGGGCTGGGCCGGCCAGGAAGCCGTGGGCCGACGCGGCGGGCGAGCGAACCAACCGGCCGGGCTGTCGCATTGCGTGGCGGTGTGGACGCGTGCGTGCGTGGTCGGGTGCAGTCGGGTGGTGGGTGTGGTCGCGGTTGAACCAGGTCAATGGAATTGAAATTTGACCGAGCCAACGTTTGGGGTTGGGTGGGTGACCTGACCGGACGGACTCGTTGGTAACGGCGTGTCACGTCTCCGTCCGTGTGGGCGTGTAGTGTAGTGTAGGACGCCACTACCTGCGCATGCGTGTGTGTGTGGACAATATGTGTATAGCAGCATAAATAAATAAAGAAATATCACATTCTTTATAAGGAGAGAGAGATTTATTTAATTTAATTTGTAGGTTGGCTGAGGCTCACGTGGTCAATGTTGAATTCCGTTCAAGGTTGTGAGTTGTTGATGCCCTTTCAAAAGTCACACACACTTTTTTTCCTTCATTTTCAATAGATCTTGTGTTATTCTTATGTATTTTCTCATACAGGTACTTCCCTACAATACTATAAAATACAATCACAAAAACAAAGTTACTAGTAACAGTTAGCATCGCCTTTTTTTTTTTGACAACAAACACTTTGATTGATTAACAACAAAAACAGCTGATAGGATAGTTGCATCGATAAGTCTACTAGTAACTGTAAGAGCACATGTAGAACATTACCTACTTGAAAGACAAGATAGATATGAACAACTTGTCTCCTGTGTGTTTGGTTGAGGGGGTTGGGTTGGGTTGAGCCATCACCGGTGTTTGAGTTGCAGATACGATTTTAGGGATGGAGTAAACCCATCCCGTTTGGTTGAAGAAGAAATTGAGAATTCGGGTTGAGCGGTAAGGTAACACCGTTGGAGGCCGATTTTGCATCAAGGACCTTAATTATTTAGAAATTAGCGAAGCCTAATTCGACAAATGAGTAAGGCTTGATTCTCAATCAAGGAGCATTGTTGTGTTCTCCATGTTGAGAAGAAAGTGAACAAGTTGTTCACAATCTGACAGAAGGAACAATTGGAAATATCAAAAGACTGAATAAGCATTGAAGCAAGGAGCAAGACTTGCTGCTTCAGCCATGAGGACAGAATGACAACTAGATAATCTTGCCTTGATAAAAGATGGTTTAGTGGAGTAGATTGAGTTAAGAATAGAAGACACCTAGACCAGCCGGCTTTGGCAGGGGTCCACATTATCAGGAATGATGGATGCATCAGGTAGCATCTAGATCCTTGCATCGTAGCCAGGAGATGAATGGTGTGGCTTTTGCCAATGGGTGCAACTGCAAGATTATTCGTGTTTTTCTCAATAATAAAACAACATCAAGTGAACAAGGGTGAAGATACACAAGATGTTGGGGCGGGGGGGAGGGTGGGTGGGGAGGAGGTTTTCATCTCCCAGTAATCATGAGGTGGACCACTAAAGCTATTATAAGATGGGTTTCTTTTTTTTTTCTTTTTGTTCTTGTTGCAAAGGCTTTCTGATGACTGTTGAGCATACATTGAACAATCATATGTGTGAATGAAAGTGTTAGGACATTTCAAGATTATGCAATGCATATAATGTACAAGCCCGTATTTTTTTTAGAAGATATACAAGCTATGACTGGACAGTGGGGGGAAAAGATGCACCGAGTCAATAAAAAAGCGGTTGCCTCAAAGACATTTGCACTTCTTGTCAGGGAAAAAATTGACATTTACTAGGTGCTTATTATTTGTTATTTAAAAATATTAACAATGTTTTTATTTGTATAAAAAATGCAATTGGATTTTATGATAAAAGAAGATTTTTTATGAAATGTTTTTTTTTTGAGATTTGAAAGTTTATGAAAATATTAATAAAATGAAATAAAATACAAAGAAAGTTTGCAAAGAAAAATGAAAAGGAGTTTTTTAGAGAAAATACAAAGGGAAAGTTATGAATTCGAAGAGGACTTGCATATTGATCTCTATGTACCGCCACGGGCCTTTAACTGGGCTGATTTACGAGCCGGAGCGGAAGCTTTCTCCTTCTTTAAAATGGCAGGCCCCGTGGGCTCCTTCTGCTTAGGACCGCCACTTCCCCTCCCACGTCACGTGATCAGAACAGACTCAAGGCCCGACGGGCCTACGCAGGCACCGCCGCGCCTCATAAATCCCTCTCACCTCCCACCCCCCACCCCGGGCTCCGGCGCTCGTGAATCTTGATGCTCGTGCCGGACAGCCAGCATGTGCTCCTCGTGGTGCCGGAGCCCGGACTGCTTGGCGGGCACGGCGAGCGGCCACGGTTCTGGAACCGGACAGGCGCCTTCGTTTTCCTTGTGACCTCAGTTTTTCAGGGCTCCATGCTTCCATGACCATGATCACCAATTGCCAGTGTGATGGTTCTTGATCATTCAGGATGGATGACGGTGCAGAGGCCAGGCAAGGCAGAAGAAGGCGAGCTGCTCAGGCATGCATGGAAGCATCCATAGTTTGGACAATCGACAGCAGGTGACCAACAATTTTCCCAGACATGGCTGGTACTCCTGTACCTGCAACAGGCAACAGATCTTTCCACTAACAACATTACATACCGGCGTTGTACAGGTTCCACCTTTCCCACCGCAAAAAGCCGGCAAGATCGGTGAAAATGGCAATATCCGGGATCCGAATCCGGGGCCCGGCCGAAGATCTGAAAACGTGGAGGAATCACCAAAGCTGCTCTCTCTCAGGGTAGCCGGGTAGGGGTAGGCGACGCCCTCCTCCTGCCCAAGTCCCAGAGCTTTGAAAAAACAATGGGTGAGCTGTGCTCGCGTGTGTCACCGCCATTGCCACAGCAATCCACATGCTTCCACTCAGAATTTCGTCACAATCCACATGCTTCCACAGAGTTTCGTCCACGATCCCAGAAGGCGCGGCGGCGCTTGTTTGAGCCCCAGGTGAGGTGGATCCAGAGCAGGGATAATGGATCTGTGATGGCGAGAGGGGGCATCGCATTCAGCTCACCTGATGCTGCACCACTGACCTCAGGTAAAGGGAAAGGGGAGGGTCATCTTTTTTCTTTTCTACTTCGCCATTTGTTCAATGGGGTTTTCAGTCAGATAGGGACCCAGGAGCACATGGAGGAAAGAGTCCGTGGCGCTGCAATTGCAAGTCGTTGTCTGCACGAATTGGTGACAAATTATGCAAGCATAAAGGTGCACGTGAATTCCATCAAAAGATTATATCTGTACCTTCTCTCAATCTCAATCTCTCTAGGCTTTCCAGGATCATAACAAACTGCCTTTTTGTTTTTACTGAATATAGCTTTAGCAATTATCATGACAGCAACAGCAATGCAAATCTGGGAGAAGAGGTTTTTCCCCATGACTATTTGAATTCTGTGAAATGTCACACTGATCACTAGTTTGAATTCTGTGAAATGTCCCCAAATTCCAGGAGTGCCCCCATCAACAGCATACCGTGGAATGGAACAAAAACAGTTTGCATATACAGGTTATGACCAAGAAGAAAGTTGTACTGCATTGCAACAACAACAGCATAGTTGATTGGATGCACTAAAAATTAGAGGTATTGGTAGGTACTCGATAGAACTAAGTGCTGGCATGTATACAACATGTAGTAGCTACTGCTAAGAGTCTATATCATAGGACATCATCGGACGAGGAATAACATAGAGCTTCATTTTTTATCTATGTGCTTTGTTCCAAGTCTGCCAATACTATAAAGTGCTGCAGAAACATACAGAACGAGAATTCTAAAGCCGAGGGCTATGGGCTGCCTCCCTGTCTTCAGAACTCGACCGACCCCACTGGCGCCATCCAGTGCTCAGGCTTCTTGATTCCTGCATGCTCACGTAGCTGTACGCAACCATTGCTCAACATTCTTGAAGGAGCTGAGCTCAAGAGCTGAATGCCCGGCTTGCCCATCAGCTGAACCTCCTCCGGTGAAAGTATCTTTATACAGGACACACTGTTCACAAATTCCTGCACATCACAAGCCCAAGAGAAACGTAATAAATCGTTAAAAAACAGCAAAATCAAGGTGATCAGGAACTTTTTAAGCTTGCTGGTAGAACTTACTGCCATGGGTCATCGCCAACTAGAAGGACATCGTCCTCTCTGTCAACAAATACAAGCTGCCAGCCTGATCTCAAAGGGTCTTCCAACTGGCTCTCAAGGCCAAATAGACGCCCCACCTCACTACGAAGTTCGTCATAGCTGCTGAATCTAGTGATATCCAGCAACCTTCCAACAGTTCCAGATTTGTAAACCTATATTGGGGCACAAATTTGTCAACCAAGTGCTTCATGGGAAAGAATTCAAAAATGAAACAACTTTTGTTAATCAAATGGTCCACGATGTAGACATATCACCTCACCTTCACAAAGGTAGCAAAATGTTGATTTGCTTGCTCAAATTCTCTGCACATGGAACATAACCTGACTCATCTAAGCAGCCCGCACTATGTAGTGGTTGATTCAAGGGAAATCATTCTGAGGAAAGGGCTCAGGAAATTAGAGGTTGAGTATGGAATTGTGCCTGAACTGTTATCATTCTGAAGGCTTGGAATGCCACCTTGCATCAAAAGTGACTGGGAATCTATGTTAACACCAAATAAGAGGTGGTTTTGAGGATCAGAGCTCCATCTTGATCCACTAAGCATTCTCGTCCAGGTAGCGGTGCTAATGCAGAGCTTTGTGGCATGTCACATGACGCCATATCAATTGCTCTATCTGTGGCGAAACAACATGAGGTCGAGGAGGGTTAACAGACTCCACTGCAACTCTCTTAGATGACCATGCTTCGGAAGGTAATTGCCCCAACATGCCATGCATGGAAGATCCCTTGATGGTGAGAGAGAGCTAATGTTTTGTATCTTGAAAGTTTGTTGATGCGAGAATGCTGGAACAGTCTGCAGTGTGGAAGAGGGGAGTGAGTGGCTGAGGAAAGCTGAGAAAAAGCTGATAATGCATCTGGCAAGGAGTGAAAGTTGTGCAGATGCTTCTGTTGTTGCATTGTTGATCCTGTGGTGTTTTGCACACATTGCTGCTGCTGTGATTCCTGCTGCTGTTGCTGTGGATGCAGCCCGGAGGCTTCTGCTCATTAAATGATTGGCAGCGTTGAAGCTGTTGTTGGAAGTACTCAGGTTGCGTCTGACCTTGAATTTTGTTTTCATTGAGATTTTGGGGGTAAATTTGCTGAAACTGAGGTTGTACTTGCTGCAGAATCTGACTTGATAGAAAGTAGATCTATCAGCAATGTTATGAGGCTGTTGGAACTGCATTACTGATGGCGAAACTTGCTTTGTGGTGCTTTGTAATGCTGCTGCTGCTGCTATGGTCTGGTACATGTCAGATTGGAGACCAAGTAGGAATTATCCAGCCTTGGCTGCATCAGGGACTCGTACCAAACCCGCTGAAATTCAGTGACTGGAAACCTGGGTTTTGCCCTGTCTCGAAGCCACATAAGAGGACGTCAAGCCATCATCCCTTCCACCTACGAAACAATCAGAAACAAGATTAGTGGCATTAGTGCATAAGCAGCAATCCATTGTTCAATGTTGTATATTGGAGAAGTTTTAAGCGTGTAACTGTCAATTGTACCATATAAAGAAGGCAGGCCTGTAGGCCATGGGCGCTTTAATCCAAGAGCAAAAAGGCGATGGATACATTGGAAAAAGTTGTCAATGGTTCAATCTCCCAAAGAGATACCCTTGGCTGCTTCTCTCCAGCAGTTGACTCGTCCCATCCAACCTACATGGTTCAGGGAAAAATGGATTGCATGTTTACTACTATATTTATAAAAGTAGAGACCACCATCGTACTCAGGATGCAGTTAAAGAAGTTTGAAGGCATGTAGAATGGCATTAAAAGAGAACAAAGGTGTTTTTTTTTTCAAGACCTACCTTTACTGAGCGCCAGTGTGAGTTTCGGCCAGCGAACAGGATCAAAAATCACTTATTCCTGTAATAGTCCCCATGTAACTGCAAGGACACTCAAGCAATTTAGATTGAAACTTGATGGACATTAGACAATGCACCAGCAATGCACGAGCAATTGAAACCCTAACATTGAAAACATCCAATCACTACCCTAGAGGCAAGTGAAACAAGAGGATAAACCAATACAATGTCCACATAACAAATAATGTTGAAATAAACACAGGTTGGACATACCGCCTTACACTAGATTCCTCCGTCTCAAAAGAGCATCCGAAAGCATACCCACAGATATACGGGTATGGTACACAGCTTTCACATACTTAGCCATGGGTATGACAAATTCACAAGGGCTTGCCCTGCATAATGCATGGGAATTGGTTTGAGTATACTTCGGTGATAAATAACCAGATATATGTAGGAAACTTTTTTTTACCGTGGATTATAGAAAATAGTAAACCGGCTATTTGTTGATGCAGCATGAGCTGCTGCAGCAAGCAGACCAATATGCATGCTATCACTAGAAAGTACTGATGATGGCATGACAGTTTGTGGTCTGTTTGCCCGTGTAATTCCCAGAAGCAGTTGGTTGTTGTCATTCCTGAGCAACCAAATACATACATGAATACATCAATACAATCAGCAGGAAAACTCTTTGTAGGGTACTAAGTGAGAAATGAGGGTGTGCCTTTTTCTTTTTCTGAAAACCTGAAAATGCCATACCAGATAAAAGGACAGAGTCGCCGCAACCAGTCTCTTTGCACTAACAAATACACTCCAACCTGTTGTCAGAAGATGCCGCTTTTTAGGCTGACCTACACGATAATTTTATTCTAAGTTACTCCCACACTTGAATGTAGAATGGTATTGAAACAGGTGAGACTCTCGATGCAAGGCTGTATGCAACTATGCAAAAGAATCACAACATCATGAACCCCGTAGAGGTAACTAGAAATACCTACGAAAAATATGGCGGAATTTCCACTTTCGTTTCCATGAAGATCTGTTGCAATCAACTCCTGTGCAGGAGGTTGCTGATTGAAATCCTACAGGATGAGCATTTAGAACACCCGAATGGTTTGGTCTGTTTGATCTGAAGAAGAGAGCCATGCAACTATGCAAGAAACACATACCAGTGGAGGAAACACCTTCTCTGCGGCTCGGCGTGGAACAGAGAATCCACCATGTGTGCTCGTATCACTTGCAGTTAGTGTTTTACAAAAATAATTTGTTGGCTGCTTGCTGGCAGTGCCTAACTCAGCGAGGCAAAAATGGGTCCTTGAGCTCTTGCTGCAAAGTGAACCAAACCCCCAAAAAAAAGTTGCTTAGATTAAATAAAACAGAAATGTAGAAATGGACAGGAAAAGATGAGAGTTCATTACTGGGCTGAGTGGCTGCAGGGTCATCTGTGCATACACCTCATCTGTCTCAGCATCAGCCTAAAGAAGAAGTGCAGCAGAGCTGATGAAACACGAAGATACCAGTAATAATTGCTTATTTTGGTACAGATGTGCTCCAAACTTACGTGCATGGTCACATTATGGAGTTGGCATATAAGCTGCGGAGGCAGGCTAGGATAGTTGGGGATCTGAGCCTCCATTTCCTTATTTGTCGATGCTGCTACCTGTGGTAGATATTTATTTATAAAGTTGAGTGATTTTTAAAAGAGAACAGAAGGAGCTTTAATTCTGGTGGAACCATTGAAGATCTGACATGAATACCGTAAGATATGGAATTCAGGACCACACAGGACTCACGTTCTTACAGTATTTCACACCCAGACAAACTCTGCAATATTTATGCCTAATTTTGTGGTAATCTGAAGTTGAAGGAAGAAAGGTAACCTGCTCACCGTGGCCTTGAGGAAAATACACCACCCGACTACCGACCGCTGGCAATGAAACAAGAGGGCCGGCACATGCATGCCACAACTCAGAATTTAGGCACTTGTGCTCTTCAGCTTCTGAAAAAAAGCCAAAAAGCATTTGAGTAACAGAATGAAGTTCGAAAATCATCTCATAAGTTAAGCAATAATTGTAGATCTAGGAAGCATCTTACAAACAAATCTACTTTATGAAATGATTCTAAGAAGGCAAAAGTTTTATTTTGCAACAAAAAACACGCTTCTATCTAGAAAAAAACTTTCTGAACAAAAGTCTGCATCAAGAAAAGAACCTCATATTTCACTACTAATTTGCTTACACTGAATCCAACAGATGGCTGAAGAAGAAATACAAAAAAATTGCAGAACGTTCCAATAGCTTAATAAATCAGCCAAGAGAAGAGAAAGAGTGAGCTGAGAGCCCACCACATTGGAGTGATTTGGATCACATAATGACTAAAGAATTTAAAGCAAGCGACAGAAGTAAACCAAGTTATCCTGCAGATTTAAACCACCCAATGAAAGGACAGTACCAGTGAACTAAGCAGCAGTATGCGGCAGAGCACAAATTTGGTACAACCCATGAAATGAAATGAATGCCAACAAGCGATGCCGTACCTTCCGGCGACGCCGGCGGCGGCTGGTCCTGGAGACCACCACCGCTGGCCGACGGCGACAGCTTCATTCTTTCTCCCGCCGCTCGCAGACCGATCCAGCAGCGGCTCCCGCACGAAATGGAGGGATGAGAACCGAGGCAAGGCAAGGCAAGGCCCCTTCTCGCTACGCCTTTCAAGCATGTGCGCGGGGGTGTCCGGATTGAGCAGCCCGGCACCGTCACTTGCTCCTCTCCTCCTCCGCCGAACACCGCCAAACCTCCGGCAGGCCGGCTGGCCGGCGCAAAGGCGCAATCTTTATCGATCCGAAAGGCGCAAATTTACATCACGGCGCGAGGAGCTAGGCAGTCGGTCCAAGAAGCCCCAGTTCCAAATTCTTCGGGAGGTTTAGAGCTTGAGGGGGAAGGGACACAGCCGGACGGCAATGCTCAAAGGCGCCGCCGGCCTTGCGGCTCCCTCCCGGAGCACTAGGAGGCACACCGCCACCGGCACAGCGAAACCTCCTCCCGCGCGGCTACCGAACTCAGATCTCGACGCCAAGAGCTTCAGAAGGACAGCTCCGAGCTCCAGTGGACGCTTCCGTCGCCGCAACGCAGATCCGAGTCCGACCGCCGCCGGAGGATGGATAACTAGGACCGCCGCCGCCGCCGCTACTGACGGACGGACACAGCTTCCTTCTCGCGCTTTTTGCAAGCTTGTGCGGCGGCAAGGACGGAAGAGGTGGCCGGCCGGCCTTGCTTCTTTCTTGGTTCCTGCTCCGCTGCTCGCTTTGCTTCTTCGTCTTCCTCGTGCTGGCTGCTGCTCGACTCGACTCCTCGGGGTTTTAAGTTTTAACCCCACGACACGAGTGGTGCTCCCTCCTTTTCGCCTCTCTCTCTCTTCTCTCTCTTGCTGCTGCTACATGCTTCTGGTAGTGGTAAGTTTTTGCACCTCTTTTTTTGCCACAGCCCGGAGGCCGTATGGCGTGCTTTGACATGGGTTCCTCTTCCTTCCCTTGTGCTCCACGAGAAAGACGACGACCGTCCACGACCAATGGCGGCTGGAATCGAAACGTGCTGGGATGCAAAGGACCTGGCTGCGTCTCCTCCCATGGATCCTCCGTGATCCTGCCTTTTTGACCTTTGTTTATTCACCCTGAATCAAAACGATTGGTTAGAAAAAAAAAAATGACACTCACTCTAGTCTAGTTCTTGTGTCACTGTGTGGACGGAGCAAACCAGCATGTGCTGCTTTGTGATGGTGATTGTGATTACCAGTGTTGTTTAATGCGCAATTAGTTAATTAACAGTGTTGTTTAATGCGCAATTAGGCTCGTGGAAACCGGTCTGACTTGACTTTTACGGAGCTGCTGAGAGTGAGAGCTCCTCTCTCCTCTCTTGTCTGTAAACTGAAAGGGGCTTGATGCATGTCCCCATCGTCGGCCGTCGCCTACTCCGTACTGTACGTGTAGATGCCATCTCCGTACGGTGCGTATAAATACTGTCCGTGTAGTCCGGCTCCTCTCTCATACTAGAAACTACTACTAGTAGTAGGCTATTAATTAACAAACACCCACCCTGATCTGATGCAAATAAATCAATTCTAGATTAGGGCTGTCTGACTAAGCAGGGACTCCACTAAAAAGTACACGCTTTTTTTCTTAATCTTTTCATTAGGAGGACAAGGTTTTTTTGACCGGTAATAGTACTCCATATACTTCAAAATATAGCATTTCTGATTTTGTGTGTACATAAAAATGTAAAACATGAAAGTATACTTTATAATTGACCTTGATGACATGGATATTGTTGTGTTTTTGACTTCAAACAAAATAGAAAAAATGTTTATTTACAGAGGGGTTGCTATTTATTTATCTTTTATAAAATTATGACATAAGTAGGGTTTTTAAACATATGATTCTAGTGACGTCAAGTTTAGGGTCACAAGAATTATGTTTTCATAAAGTAATTATTCATGAAAATCTTTTAAATTTCAAATGAATGGAGTGTATAACTCAGAGATAGTTTATATGCATAGTAAATATTACAATTCCCGCCTTTTTCTAACTTTTTTAAAAATATAGGAGTACGAGTACATGTCAAATGCATTGCTTTTCCATGAACAAAGTGAGTTAAACTCGCCGAATGCTTTGCGTTTGCTGCCCGCCCGCAACAGCGAATCGCGGGATTTGAACTGGGCGACGAAAAAATCGCAGTGGCAACCTCCAAGACGCGTTACACTTATAAGCTTCATGTTTTTGTCACTTGTCGTCCCAAACAGGGCCAAGTCAAGGACCTTGGAACTATTGAAACTACGTACTGTTCATCAGCAACAAAGGAAGGGCAGGACCACGAATCTATCCATCTAGTGTCACTATACCAGCACGTTCACACAAATGCATAGCTCAGCTGAGCTGACCGTCCAATGATACGATGATGACAAGGCCACCGAATCTAAGCTCAATTGCCTTGTTGGCTGCTGCCGACAGTATACAAGGTCAAGATTGAACCGTCGTGTATTTAAAGTTCTTGGAGGAGCGCAGGAAGAAGAATGGATTCCACATGTGTTTTAAACGTCGAAATTTCCGTTCGAGAATGCCTTGAGCCCATTTGAGGCTGTTTGGTTTTGAGGGACTTGGAATAAAAAAAAAGTCTCTATTAACCAAACAGAGAGGACTATTAGGAACTTTTCCTCCATTAGTCCCAAAAAGACTCTCTTGAAGGGACTTTTTAATAGTCCTTGGGACTAAAAAAGTCCTAGGACTTTTCTAACCAAACACTCCCCGAAAACATGAGAAAGTTCATGAGCCCACATCCAAAAATATGTGGATAAATTTGGATGCAAATTTAGGGATTACTTTATTTTTTTGTCATAATGATATATAATGAGGATATTCTTTTATAAAACAAAATAAATCCGATGCCTATTATTATTAGTGGCGATTAGAGTCTATAAATTAACTTCCAAAAAATTCAAAGATGTAGTATAATTAGTAATAATAAGATAACATAAAAGCTAGTTTCCACACATGTGTGCAATGTGCATTCCGCCTACACACCCTGCACACTTTCGATGTGCGATGTGTGATGTGCGGTAACGCATTCTCTTCTTAATCCTCCATTGCCTCTCTCTCAAATATATGTTGACCCAAAAGAAGTCGAGTTGTTGAAAACGGAGCTTCAAGGAGCCTCTTTGACCAATGTTGAAGGTGGGGCGAGTTTAAAAATTTGTGCGGTGTAGGCGGCGTTGCACCTTACGGAGTCAAAGAAGATGATGTGTATACGTATGGGATTAGTTTCATGATGGAGGAGAGGAGTAGGGGCGGAGATGGTGGAACGCCACCACCGGAGCTCTCATGATGAGGTGGTGGCGGCGGGGCTGCTCATCTTTGAATCAAAGGAGAAGCTCGGGTTAGTAGTGGATATTGCTAAGGACGGTAGCTTGAGCCGGCGTAGATGTTTTGGAGCTAGACGAGATGAGGCGAAGGGTTAGGGTGCGCTCTTCATTACTACGAGAATAAAGCTTTGGAGTTGGTAATTTCACATTTTTCATGGCCTCAATACTATCGTCACTTTTAATCATTATTTTGTTGGGACATTCATAAAGATCATGTTTTGTAGATGGGGTATGTATTACAAAAACACACTCACTTTTGTAAAACAATAAAAAACATTGCTAGCATCTAGCTCGACTATGATAGCTACCACGGGCCCACGAATCTCAACTTCGGCGACGATCGAGAAGGCCTATCTCTCGGCTTCTCACCCTTGGGTGCATCTTAACTTCGTCGTCACCGCCATCGATTTTGGGCCTCTCCCTTAGCTTCTCATCTTGGCATCTTAACTCGCCACACCAGATCTCGGGTCATAGGTCTAAGAGAAATATAAGGAGACGAGCCAAGGAACACACTAAGGCTACAGGTCTGAGGAATATAAGGAGATAAGAGATGATGGGCTCAATGGGAAACGTCTCCCCACAGATATTGGCCTTCCATGAGTAGATTGACGACATCGCGGATTTGTGCTTGCCTACAACATCCTCCATCAATTCAAGTGGGAGGACAGCCACATGCACTGACCGTGTTGTGCCTTTGCCCTAGGCCACGACCATAATGTGCCAAATGTGACTGCTGCTCGTGTTACCACACCCCATCAGTCGAGCTACCACCAAACAAGCTCCCATCATTATGTCGGCCATCAGATGTGCCCCAACGCTCGGCGATGCCACGACTCCGCTAGGGTGCCACCACTGCCGCTGCCAAGGCTCATCCGTCAGGGCGTTGTCACCAACGTAAGTGCTACTTCTATGAGCGGAGAGAGCTAAGGATTAGAGAATAAAAGGCAACCGCATCTAAGAGCACAGAGAGAGAGAGAGAGATGTGAGAGGAGTGAAGAGAAAAAACCTAAGGTTTGGTTATATATCTTTAGGTTATTGGGCCAGACCTTATTAGCAAAGGCGGGCCATTTAGAAAGGCTCTCTTCCATAATTATATTTATAGATGTTGGCTTTCTAAAATATCCACCTCTGTTATATTAATGGTCATTTTTAAAGAAGGTCTGCTTGTGTAAGTTGTCCGTCTATAAAATCATGATGTATTTATTTCGATCAAAAAAAATCTTGAGGTATTTTGGGAAGCAGTGAGACTATTTTTTTTTGTTTAAAGGAACTGTCTTCTAAAATAGTTTGTTAATAAAAGGAGTTGTTTCCTCATTGTTGAACAGAGTCAAACAGCGATCATATATTGTTGTGCATACTTAAACTACGTCTGAAGTCTGAGCGGAGGGACTAATTCAGGTAGATCTCTCTATCAGAATGGACCAGAAGGCGAACTGCAGAAGCAAGCCAAAGATGAATGAGAAAGCCGAGAAATAAGCGGTTGGCTTATGAACGCCATTGTAGGCAGTTTCCCAGCTCTCTGCTCGAGATCTCTCTCGCATATATAGTCGTGTCACATGGCGATGACAACGCCAAGAAAGCGTCTCGCCGTCAGGACGATGCAGCAGTGCGCCAGTGCCGCAGGAGAGCTTTGGATAATTCGTTTCCGATCGGACAACGACGTACCTGGCCGACCGACAAGGCAACGACGACGCTTCCCTAGCTTGGTGGTGTGCCCTACATATTTTGATATATATCTATGTACACCCCTGCTCGGAACAAGGAGAACAAACAATTCCCACACGCATGGAAAGGCCTTTTAGGTTCATTCCTCATCAATAAGCTTATGCCATATGCATTGCATCATGCATTATTGCATTACATTTGGATGTATACTTTTGTTGGAATTATGTGAAGGACAAATTGCAACTTGAAATATGAGAGACACACATAAGATGTTTATTGCAAATTAAATGTCGAAATCACCAGCTTACCTGGAGTGGTTTATAAAAAAATAGAAAATACCAGCTGTGGAGGTGTAGGCAATGGAATTTACTAGGAGGTGTGCGAGGAGATGGCTCCCTGTCTTTGCCACTGATTACCATGCTTGATTATACTGAGTCATCATAGTATTACTGTAAGTAAATTATACATACTCCGGGTGTGGCCATTCTTAAATTTTTTCATTGTTGATTCAAACATATTGAGTTTATTCACAAATAATTTATGCAGTGTAGGCTCGTTGCTGGTACGTGTCGCATGCGTGCTGCACAGGCAAAAAACTGTGGTGGTTAAAAAAGCAGGTCATCCTCGTCGTCGTACCTGTACCTCGATCGATTGCAAGGACAATTTGTCCATGTGCACAAATTTCTGTGCAGTCGTCATGGATTAGTCGTTGGTTGGTCCTCGAATGTTCAGAAAAATTGACTATAAGGGCGCAGATTAAGGAGAGACAGGCCCGGGATTGGTCTGGTCCTGCTGCTCATCAATGCCCGGCAATCGTATTTAAAATCCTGATGAGATGCCATATTATTGGAGTACTCCATATACAAAATACTACAGGATCGAGTGTGCTAATTATTAGGTCAGATTTTTTTTTTTTAATTATTTTTTCTGGTACCACCACATGGCAGAGCTGAGGTGAGCTCAGAAGAGAACAGAGTTGTACACACAAAAGGTGCAAAAGCAGGAGCAGGAGTAGGAGCAGGACCAAGCCGGCCACCACAAGCAGTGGCTACACACTTTATTTGGGAGGACAGAGAGGCTCAGTAAGCATGTGCTGATTGTGACAATCAGTAACATGTAAATGTTCTTTACATGTATAGATCGATGTTATGGGCAAAGCTATGTACTCAAGAATAAGTAGCTAGGCTTTGTGATGTTTTTTTTAATTTGCATTATTCCTGGTAAGTTATATGGTGGGCATGCATGCATTTTGTTAGCAAGTATAATTAAGGCATATATAAGGAAACTAAAAAGGCATTAGCACAAAGATTAACGGTTAGTAAACCCTGCCTTAGATTATTATTATATTATATTTATACATTCTCCTTGTTCTTTTTTTAAAAAATGCAAGAGGCACAATGGTGTTGTTGATCTGAAATTAATGTTATATATGGAAGCTAAGTGCATGAAAATCCACTGGTATACCAATTTTTATGGTATTATCTATACATTCTTAAAATAAGTATTAGTCAAAGATTTGAACATTTTATTCTTGGTCGATTGATGCATGCCTTCCAAGAATAAAAGGAGAGAGTAATCTTTAAAAATTGCATACCTAGCCTGGCCTATCCATGCAGCGTCCATAGCTCTAAGCCTCTAGCCGTTTTAAGGTGTTGTTTGGTTCCTAGGACTAAACTTTTTTAGTCCTAGAGACTTTTAAAAAGTCCCTCCAAGAGAGTCTTTTTCGGACTAATAGAGGAAAAAGTCTCAAAAGTCCCTCCCCCTATTTGGTTTAATAGGGATTAAAAGAGACTTTTTTAGTCGGAAGGACTAAAAGTCCCTAAACCAAACAACCCTTAAATCGGATGCCTGAAAAAAATGCTGCTTGGGCCAAGTGGTACCCAGCAGGAGCACACTAAAAAATAAATTTCTGAAATGCTAATGTCAATTTTTTTCTAAGACAACAGTCCTTTGATCAGTACGGTGCTTGCATAATGTACTATGAACAATACTTATTGCAGAATGGAGGAGTAGCTCACTACGTACGTACATCAGGAAAACATTAGGCATTAGGGCAACTCAACAACTATCTCACAGTTTTGATCAGTTGCCAAATTCAAGAAGTGATAAATTAACACCACCTGGGATTGCAGATCCTGATCAAGAATTGTACGTGATGCACTATACATCAGTGGCGTAGTCAGGATTTTAATCTAGGTGGTCCTATCAATATTTTTTAACAATATAATATTGTTTGATATGTCAACAAACATCTTGGTTTATTGTTACGAGGGAGAGGACCAATGAAAAAAAAAAGAATTTCAATAAATCCTAATTGATTTTAGGAGGAATAAAACTAGCTCCTTGCTTTGGTGCATGAATGAGTTGAAACTAAAGCCTGGCGAACCTCTATAAAACTATGAGTAGATATAGCATATGATTGTGCAAGTATATAATTTATTAAAATGTAAGATAAATACATTTAAAGTCTTATAAGTAAGTATAATAAACTCTAAAGATTACTTAAAATAGTTTACCCAACATATACTAATAATAGTTTGCTAAAAATTCTAGGGTGGTCCTAGGCCCAAGTGGACCACCCTCTAGCTACCCCACCACTGCTATACATACATATATGCATGTATATATATGACACCAGTAAGCTGCAAGCATATGCAAAGGAATTTGAAAAATTAAGGCTTTGCATGGTCATGCATGCGTGCAGTAAAATTTGGTCATGAATTGTGCCTATCTGCTCACACATATATCCATGCACAGTACAGCCGTGGAGCTAGGACCAATGTACATAAATTGCTCATGTGGTGGTACCTAATGGGAAATGGTCCCTCCCTCCCTCTTTAAGTCGTATTTACCTCTCTCTCACACGACCACACTTTGGAGTAGGCTACATTCTTTGTGTGAAAGTGTATATATATATATATATATACATACACATATATCCAAACCCAAGAGTCAGCAAAAGTGCAGTTGTCTTTCTCTTTTTTGTAACTCCTTGCATTGGCAATGGTGAGACGACAGCGCCAATTCGTTGCTGGAAGGGGAAGGACACAGCGCCAATGGTAGAGTGGGGATGCTCTACACGACAGGATAGATATCATCATCCATCGATCGAGAAGTAGGCATGAGCCTGCTACACCTCAAAATTCAAGGGTAGGTGCCGTAGCCCATATAGGTGTGTTGCAAAGTATGGTATAGCACATCTATCGTATTTATCTCTCCTGGTCCATGCGGTAAAACTTCATACTATAAGTACTGTGCACTACTCCCTCCGTCCCAAATTGACTGTCGCCGTTTGGTTTTCGTCTGCCACAACTTTTGGTAAGTTTGTAGAAAATACGTCTGAACATTTAAATATTCAAATAAATTTGTTAAAAAACTAGACTTAAAAATCTTTCCGTGATACTAATTGCTTAGCATAAATATTTTATATATTCGAATATATAATTGCCGGCGGTTTTTAGGGAGGAAGCGTAAAAGCGGCAGCACGTTTTGGGACGGAGGGAGTACACTTTCCTGAAGAACTAGAGTAGCCATTTCGAGTTTCGACCCAAATGTGTATATGTACGTGTGTGTTTTCACTTTTTCAGGCAGAATAAACAGGCAACTTCATGTCAAATTAAATGTCGCCAAACAACACTAGTGCTAACTCTGTTGCATTTGTCTCTAGATTCAAATCCGTTTCAATTTATATATAGGTCGTTTTGACTCTTCTTTTTTTTTTTTTTTTTTTTTGCCTCTCATCGTAAGATGCAGTTGTAGCATCGGTTCATACATACGCACGCCCACTCAACACACGCACACCACATACACCACACCATGTACAAACAAACCTACAACTACACTCGGATCAATTAGACCGCGTCCTTCTTGAGATCACTGAAATCCTTCTGACTCCGTAGGCGGCAGACGCGTCGCGATCCCATTGTGGCTCCACGCGAGAGAGGCGGCTGCTCGCACACCAGCGGCACGCGTTATATATAACTTTATGTCGAATATTTAGATGTATAACAAAATCTATGTATCTATAAAAAAAAGTCAAAACGACTAATATAGAGGGTGTACACCTTATTATCCTTTATAAGCTTTGCTTCTAAGTTCTAACCAAAGGTGAATTGCTAGGGAAATTAAAAGACGATGACAACATGCATTAGTCTGCTCTAATAAAGAACTAGGAGCGTGTCTAGTTTTCAAGGCATGTTGGTTCGGCGCCATGCTAGGCAGCGATTTAAGCCCCCATACGTCTAAAATGAGATAGGCGCCGATCCAGCAGCTCTGGATATATAGGAGCAAACCAGGATGCATGTTTGTCTGGCTAGGGTCGATCTGTTGCTGGATGGTTGAGATCGATGGACACGATGTCACCTAACTGTCGTACCCGCTAGGTTAGGCATTGGAAATTTGAGCAAGGACGACACGATCGACGACGGCGATGGATGCAAATGCAATGGCCGATCGATCCAACCGTAGTATGTACCACACCCTATGCTTTAACTCGCATTACTGCACTTGTACTGTGTGTGGTCTCCTTTCCGTTCCATTTGTTGCGTCAATGAACAGTAGTGTGTGCAATTGTGCTACCTATATGACTGGGTGCCCGTACGTACTAGGGCTGTACAATTGTCACCGGCTGAATCCAGGGAAATCAATTGCAGCAGCTAATACCCCAGAAGTGGCACTGTTCACATGGACTGCCAAACAGTCCGGTGGCACTTCTTCTCAACAGTACCAAAACAATAGATCCACTTTAATTATTATTGCCGATAAATGCATGCACAGGAGCTAGGATCATCAGTTTCTCATCTCTGAAATGTAACATGCATTTAATTATTCCTTATTAGGTTCCAAAATACAAATCGTTTATGCATATATTCAATGGTTTGAATCAAGAAATAATACTCCCTCTAGTCTCATAAATAAGTGACATTTACTTTTGCACTGTGATGTGCATCAATAATCTATATATCAGAAAAAAGAAAGTACTTGAACCCGTCCTGCAGGAAAATTACAGCACTGCCCATTGCCCATACCTGTGTGATGCTTTTGCATGGACAGAGAGAATCTGCAAACCGTTTGCTAGCTGGTTCTGGTCATCACAGCATCAGAAAACTGTTGTTTCACTGGATCATGAATGCATGAATGATGGATGCCCTAGCTATCATTTGGAATTTTTTTCCCCAAACACTAATGATGTTAAATTGCTAATAACTACAAAGGACATCACTTCTTGAAGTAGGGTTGTATAGCAGAACACATCCACTACTTGTAGTACATAATTCAACACATAATAATTGCATGCATGTATAATCTATCTCATGCATGATCTGGCCTACTATTGAACTCAAAACTCATGAAGGGTCGGTCGATTCGCATTTGACCGATCGATCGACACGTTGTATGTACGCACGCACATAGCACAAATAGTGTATAGCACATGGAGACAATCGAATAGCCCGAAACGAAGAGATGGTACGTACGTGCCGTCGTACGTCCTCTGCATGCACCCACACCACGCAATAAATCAGTGGGCCACCTAGCTAGCACGGCCAGTGGCCCCACTGCACTGTGGAGCCTGTGCTAGGGCCCAGCCTCTACCTCTAGCTGATCTTAGCTTGGGGCAGCCCAGCCAGCCAGTGAACGAGACTGATGAGTGATGAGCGTGCATGTGGCGGCAAAAGCATGAGCATGACAAGACAAGTTCAATGAGAGCATGCATGCAGTGATGCAGCAACGCTAGCGTTTATATGTGGTGTCAAAAGCGGTCAAGAAAGGCATCCAATGATGCTTCAAACTAAGAAGCACTGCATGCAAATATTCCTCCTCCTCACCTTAAGGCAAAGGTGTTCTAGATGATGATTAGCTTTCCCAGTGTCAATCAACAAACTAAAGAGAGATTGTTCAATTTGTTCGGTAGCAGCACTTGACTAGTACTAGTAGGATAGAGTATAAATGAAGCTAAGCAATATGGCCAGAAATAGCTAGTAGCTAGTAGCATGCAAGGGAGCTGACTTCTAGTGTTATTTTTGTTGGTGCACCAAGTAGGTCATCACTATATAGGGACAATTAAAGACCATGCAGGATAATGAACTTTAATGGATTCTATTCTATTTTAACCAGGTGATATTGACTCGATATGCTTGCATTAGTATGAATGATTATATTAGATTATACAATAGATCTTGTACTTCTTAGATTATACAATAGATCTTGTACTTCTTTTACTACTGCTAGTGTATGGCGTGTAGGCCATTTACTGCGGAAAACATCACTGCATGCACTTTTGCAACTCATCTCTGTTCAACATCAGTGCACTGAATGAAGCTGACTCTCAGAACTGATGTTCACTCAGGATTGGCAGCTATATATATATATATATATACAGGGTCTTCTCTCTCTGCTAGATTCAGGATTGCACAAGCTATATGCATGCACAAGAGCAGAAGGCCCATATTTATGCTAATTGATTGCACATAAATTTTGGAAATTCATAACAGCATTCTAGCATATATGTGGCAATTATATAATCCTTGAGCAGAAATGTATATATGCCCTGAACAAAAGAGGGTCCATATCAAGGACGACCTAACCAACCCAACCCACCAATACTTCACATAATGTCAATTAACCCTAGGGATAGATGCCGGATGCCAAGGTAGCTAGCTACACCTAGATGGTGGGCCCGAGACTAGCAGTACAGCTTATAAATTTACAGGGTTGGGGTAGGGAGTACACTCGATCTTGACCACAATGAATTCTAAGAATTAAACGGGTACTCCTCACTCTCACATCTCTAAATATATGCACTTGCATATATTATGCATATATAGAGTGATCGGACACCTCCCTAAAGCTAGGTACAGAATAGTATATACCCAAAAAAAACTAGGTACAGAATATGATGGTTTTGGGGGCGACCTCTATGTCAGAGCCGAGGCAATTGATTACTTAGTGGATAATGACAAAGGACCATTTCTTTAGTTATTACTAGCTTCATGCATATCTTCTGATTCTGATAAGGATAACACCAAATTAAGATATGCCACTTGACCACTTCGGCCTTGTTGATAGCCATAGATTGACACACACAAAGGCATACATGATCGAGTTATATATTATGGATTCATTTTATAATGCTACAACTCATATATTTATGGACGGAGAGAGCATTAATTAAACAAACATTTTTGAATAGGTAGATACTCCCTACAGACTCGTAAATGAAGTCATTTAGGATAGCGACACGATTTTTCAAAACACAACATGTAATAAAAAGTGATATAGTTTACTTTTTATGAAACTAGTTTTCAAGAAAAATCTATTCATATAATTTTTCACATTTGTAAACTCAACCACTTAAAAGTTATTTATGATTTATATTTCCAATGCTAAACTTAAATCTTGTCCAAAACGACTTCCTCTTATGAGTACGGAAGGAGTATATATTTTGGGTAATTTGCCTCGGATTCGTGCAACAGGACTTGTAAGTTGTCCAGATCCCATAATTAAGAGGCAAGAGGGAAATGATGATGATTACGAGGGAATCAATGTCTCCCCATGCCGAGTTAGTTTGTTTTCAATTGATGCATGCATATGTCGTTGAAGAGAATGATATGACCCGACGTCACGCGCAAAAACACTGTCTATATATTTTTTATATATAGAAACAGGAGGAGCCGGGGACTCTACTAGGAATATACTAAAGAATGAACCAAAATGTCAACAAACAAAACATGAACAAGAAACCAAGAAAAATACAAAGTTACACAATATGTACTATCAAGCCAGGAAGAGACGACCAATGAGACGAAATTACACAAAACTATCAAGCCGAAGCCTCTAACTATAGATATTTTCTTGTGTATGTTCCCAAAAATTGACAGGAAGAACTAGGTTTCACTCCTCGGAGAAAATAAAACAAAATAGTGCTGTTAGGTTTGAGAAATATGTATAGTCCACCATCTTCTCACTTTCTTCACTTTTTTTTTGTTTTATTCATGGAATAGACTAATAATTTCTTTGAATACTGAATAGACTAATAATTAGTATTACTGAGAGGAATAGAGGCATTCTACCAAATTTATGAACTTGAGTCATGATGCATCACCTCGATCATTCTACCAAACAGACGCCCTAAGTTAACTCTGGTGGGTTTCTATTGTGAGGAATAGGTGTTCCCTCACAGTGAAAGACAACAATATATAGTGATGTGATCGTGTATCTATTATATATACTATCTCTGTCCCGTAATATTAGTCGCTAGAAATTCGTGCCCCCCACACAGTAGGTTCGAGTTTCTTTTACTTGAATCTAGGTGCTTATTATCTTGTTACTAAAAAAAACTATACTTTCTAGTTAGGTTGGTCAATCCTTATATACAATTTTGTATGTAGTACCTTCCGTGACCGTAACCACACGTATTAATCCTTATATAGCACTAGTTTCACGTGGTACAGTGTAAAACGGGAGCGCAGTGGTTTATGCCGTCAGCAATGCTGATGATGCACATACATCATCTTTATCTATAGATGGCCGTTCTTATCCGGATGTCATCCCTATATATGAATCGCGGTGCAGGTTTAAGCACTAATATTACTTTGAGGACGTTAATTGAGCGTGGTTACATTATTAGGTCTTCTATAGCGTACCTATCGACTAGATTTAAGTTCTCGATTTAGCACGTGTGGTTATACTTTTTTGGATTTATTCTAAAAATTTATGATGATATTTTTCTAATGGTAGGCGGCGAGATTTCTATAGTAACTTCGCCAATCTAGAGATATCGTTGGTCTAACTCAACTCTTTCTATCACAGTTCACATGGGTAGGATATACAAGTGTTTTTCATATATAGAGGTACTGATAGGTACCTCTCTATATGATGATTTTATTAATATCAAGATTTACCGAATCGGCCCAATCCTCACCATCGGCGGCAGTTGCTTTCAATCTGGCGCGGTGAGAGCGTTACTTTGATTTGACTTGGTCGATTGCTACGTACGAAACGACGTTAAAGCTATAGCGAGCGTGATAATTTGGTAGTTAATTTGAAGGTGGGATGCACATATAAGAAAGGGAAAACCGGTCGAAATCGAATTGGCGCATGTGTCACGCCATGAGCGAAATTGCGAATTAGATTTTGTGAAATAAAGCGTGACAGCGACTAAAGTGAATTGTATTGAAATTGGGAAGATCCATGTGTGTGCATCGGTCAAAAAGATATTGAAAAGAAGGCCACACTCAATTGCGACGTGCTCATTTCTCACTCTCTCTCCATATACAACTAGCTAGAGACTAGAGATGGGTCGTAGGCCTGTGCATTTGAGCAACATTCATGCATGGCTCTGCAAGTGGTAACAGTATTGCCGTTGGGCATGCATGGACGCATGGGCAAAGCTGAAAACTGTGCATGCATGCATGCTCACTGATCAATATACTCCTTCCGTTCTAAAACTCTTTGCAAGTGTGGTAAACGTGTCATTAACTTTGACTGGATTTTTAGAAAATACGTGCAATATTTATATCTTTAAATAAATTTGTTAAAAAACTAGACTTAAAGATCTTTCCGATGATACTAATTACTTAGTATAAATATTTATATATTTTAATATATAATTACCGGAACATTATTTTTTTAGGAAGCGGGGAATTGCAAGAGTTTTGGAACAGAGGGAGTATGTGCTGTGGACTGCTCAAATCAAATGTGCAAATAAAAAAGCAACGCGCACCTTTATTATATGTATATAGTCAAAATGTCACGCACGGGAAAACATGCACGGATCACCCATGCTTTCTTACCAAAGAGATGTCAGTCGTTGGGTGTGTTTAGATCACCAAAATTTGGTGCAAAAATCTTTGAAGCATGTCACATCGAATCTTTTTGCGTGTTTCGTTTGTTAGTGGTAAATATTATCCTACCATGGCGTATCGCCTCGCAATGTACATCCTAAACTATGCAATTACTTTATTTTTTTACCTATATTTTAGTATTTCATACATGTGCGGCATTTTGATGTGATGGGAATCTTCTTTTTGTATAGTGAAATTTGGGGAGGAATTTGGGGCTCTAAACGGGGCCGTTTATATATTTATATTATTTAATAATATATATAATCTCGGCTCGTGATCGACTGATATAATTGTCCTAGTATCTGATGATCATGTGACCTGCTCTGACTTCGTCTGGCATTTGATCGATACGTGTTCTTTGACCGGCCGGTCCTCTCTTTTTGCTGGATCTCAAAAGAAAGCTAGCGTGTACAAAAATAGGGATAATTAAGAAAACAAGGTGTGTGATTCTGGACAGCAGTTTAGTTGACATGTGTAGGCTGCACTCGTGCAGTCTAGAATATGTATATTTGCATGATTGACCACTCACCAGACAGATTATTCTTTGCCTGATTTGATCTTAGCTTATTTCCAGATAAATATGCATGGAATTTGACTAGGTATACGTTCTTCTTCTTTTACTATTGTTATTACCGGTATACGCATAGCAACCACACCTACTGGCAATGAAGCCCTTGAAAAAAAATTCTAAAAAAAAAAAAAAAAACAAGCCCTTGATGAAAAAGGAACAATTTCATCCATGGAGAAACCAGATATGATGCAACTGGGTCACACAGCCCAATATCGATCCGGCCCATGGGCTAACAAACCTAATGCCAGAGACAGATCACAAATGTGTTCTTCAAGACAAAAATATTTTCCCAGCGCGTGGTCAGAAGGCTTCTTCTGCCTTCCTGTCGTTCTGAACCTCTGGAAAATGTCTATATTATGGTCTCTTTCCGGCCAATCTCGGTTGAAGCGCCTACAATCCATTGTCGTTCTGAACCTACTCCTTCGTGAATACGAGCATAGTTGCTGATACTCTAGCTGTCATGATTGATTGATAGAGCTATAAATAAAGGTCACATAAAAGGGGTTTTAGAACATTTAATTCCAAGTGGGATTTCGCATATACAGTATGGATGTACTTATGATGACTCTATTAGAAACTTGAAATTGATAATGATTGATGGTACTTATGATGACTCTATTAGAAACTTGAAATTGGTACTTAACTGTTTTGAATGGATGTGTGGGTTGAAGATTAATTGTCATAAAAGTGAGGTGTATGCTTTTGGGGTAACACAATCAGAAAAAATATGACATGGATAATAAACTAAATTGTGTTTTAGGGGGTCAGCTGTCTATGAAATACTTAGGTATTCTAGTAAGTGACAAACATCTAGTCATGGGGAAATTTGCAGGCATGGTGGATAAAATGAAGAAGAGACTGGATCCTTGGAAAGGTAAACATATTGCCTCATGGGGGAGACAAATTTTGACTAATTCTTGCTTAAGTAGCATCCCTATTTACTGCATGGATTTTTATGACCTCCAAGATGGAGTTCGTACAAAAATGGATAGTATTAGATCTAGCTTTCTTTGGCAAGGGGCCGACAAGAATTTTAAATATCACACGGCAAAATTTGAAATGGTTTGTAACCCAAAAGATCAAGGGGTTTGGGCATAATCAATACAAGGGTCATGAATGATTGTTTGCTAGTGAAATGGATTTAGAAAATCCATATGGACCTAGATTCATTGTGGTTCAATATTCTCAAAGCCAAGTACATGAGGGAGTCGACTTTCTTTAACTCGAAATCAACAGAGGGTCTCAATTTTGGAAGGGGCTTCATAGAGTCAAACATTTATTCAAATGGGGGGCGAGTTTTAGAGTTGGGAATGGGAGTATTTGTAGATTTTGGCAGGATTGTCGGGTCAAACTAGTCCCCTTAGCCATTTACTATGAGTACCAGTATGTTCTTATAACAGAACCTTCCAAATTACAGGGCCCACATGTACTAATTATCGGTACCACGACCTTTAATAGTCACATATGTGCACCCGTAACTTCGAAAAGAACTATTAACTATTCCAACCGGGATCCGTTACGAGGTCATTGCGAAGATTACAACAGTTTTCATACATAATCGAGTAAAACAAATGAAGACTTATATTACAATAATTTTACAACCATTTATTTAAAACAAGTTTTACAAAATATAAGTAGGAGTAACGAAAGTTTATTACATAACTCTCACTAACGGACCCCACCCACGGGTCTCACTTCTCACTCATCGTCACTATCCCCCCGATGGATCGTCATACAACAAGGTCCAAAGGCGACATGACTACTGGTCACGCAACATGGGTTAACAAACCCCGAGTGCGGGAGTACTTAACAAGACTTACCCGACTAAATAAAATAGGAGAAGACTCGAAAATCTTGGTCTAAAAGGATTCAAGGTAAGACTTTAAGCAAGAATCAAGGACTCTTTTTTTGAGAAAAGCTTACTAGTAGTGAATCCTTACTTTCAACATTTTTAGTCCCAATTTAATATCTCACCTAATCTAGGTGATCTTATACTAGAGCACACACTTTGTAGATATTCTATCTCTTATTCCATCTCTTCATCGTTTCATAATTAAACTACGATATAAGTCGAGAAACCGAAGTCTCCATATCAGAAGCATGGCGATTTAAATCGATTAACCCAAATTGGGGAGTTCTTTCCACACGACATATGTAGCACTTAAGCTTGCATATATCAACCCTTTCTTGGATACTCAAAATGGAACCGCGTCCCCACGCCACCCGGAAACACAGTACACCTCACACCTTGGGAATCTAACCCACGGGCATCCAGGGGAATTTAACCCACGAGTGTACATTACGCTCCCGCCATCTCTCCACTCCCAAAGTCTTGCGGTTGTACGTTTCTAATTTGACACCCCCAGATCGGGCTTCACAGGAGTATGAGGTCGAAACTAGTTTCGACATCTGGGGCGACGCCGCACGAGGCGTGCCATTGGTTAACGGACCTCGGGCGCGGTGTGTTCCATAGTCTTGGTTACACGGCCTACACGCTTCGGTCCTTAATCGACAAGCCGGAAATACTACACTGAGACTCCATTCTCAATGCAAATTACCCCAGGTCTCAAATTAAACACCATAACCCGGTATGGTCTCATCATATAACATCCTTTCTCATCAAATGCCCATTCGGGCTATTATGAGAGACTTGTCACATTTTGACTCAAAAGTCTAACTAATTTAGCATGGCTAAGCCTTTCTAAGCATTTTAACCAAAACGGGTTATCAAGGTAGATATTGAAAATTTGAAATAAACAAGGATGGGTAATGCATCAATTAGGTTGTCACTCAACTCCTATCACCTAATCGCGAGCATAAAGCAAAGGTGATATAAAACTTTGTAAAAACACAAGGAATGTTTAAATGAACCGGGGCTTGCCTTGATTGATGAAATAACCCGACTCGGACGACGGATCACAATAGTCGAAACTTCGGGTCAATGAGAATAGCCTTCTACGGAGACTTGATCAACAACTTCACGATCTCCTTCGTTCACTATACGGAAGAATAACATATGCTTAACATGATGCCGTGCATATAGGCATGAGGCACGAGTGCATGAAATGATAAACACTTGAGTACAACTTTCCTTCACGATAAAGTTGCAACCTAACAAAACCAACTTGTTGAACTACTCTACGAGATATCATCACCATTGCCCGAGGAGTTCTCAAGGACCATCGATAGTGGTGTGGTTTAGGGTTCACAAAACAACCCAAAATCTACCCAAAACCCTAAGTTATAAGACATTAAACATTTTGTTTACACATGAAATAATAGGACATGAAATAATAAATATTTTAATTTTCTCAAAACAAGCTCAAAATTTTTTGTACAAGTAGATCATGTCATAAAACAGTGTCAAAATAATTTTTATGATTTTTGGATAAATAAAATAATTATTAAAAATCAAGGAAGATGCATTTTCAATTAAAATTTGTATTTTTAAATCATGTCAAAAGTATTCAAAATTCAAATTTCATAATTTTCATGGATAGACATACTCATGGGAAGGCTACACAAAATTTTTCAGAATTTTTGAGCTAGCATTTAATTTATACAAAATTTAGAAAATCGAGACACTATTCAAATAAATGAAATTGAATAAAACATTTCATAAATGGAAAAAAAGGTTCTGGGTTGAATTTGGCCCGACACTGCATGGCCCATGCGTGCGGGGCACATTCTTTATTCTGCAATACGGGCTGGCCTCAGGATGAGCGATAGTGGGCGGCCCGATAGCTCTGATGCTTGGCACGGCACGTTCGCGTGCCAGCGTGCGTGTGCTCACCGGCGACGGCAGCGGCGCTCACCCGTAGCGGCGGCAACGCGTTCGGCGCCGGTGATGGACTAAAAAGAAAAAGGAAGGAAGGAGGGCGGCCGGGGCTCACCGGAAGCTTGAACGGGGCTCGATTCTGAGGCGGGGCTAGGCGGAGGGAGGTCGACGGCGAGGGGGCGGCGGCGAGGACAACGTCGTTCCGACGAGCTGGGGTCACGGTGGGAAAAGAAGCGAGTCGATCACGACTACATCATTGAGAGGGAGGGAAAACACGAGGTAGAGCAAGTAAAGTTCACCGGGCGGTGTCGGCGGGGCCGTCGAGCATAGCGGCGCTTCCGGCCGGCGGCGGAAGACGGGGGTCGCGGTGGCGGTCCGGCCGAGGTGGGTCACGGCCGGGTTCTAGAGGGAGGTAAGGAAGTTGCGGCGCCGGCCGGAGAAACTGGTTTGGCAAAGATGCAACGGCGGCGACGAGCGACGGCGGCGGGTGAGCGGAGGCGGCGGCGGATTTGGAAAAGAAGAAAACGGCGGCGATGGCGGGCTATTTATAGGAAGAAGGGGATGGGGAGGTAGGCCCGGAGGGTCGCGACGTCTCGGTGGTCGGCTCCGAGAGAGGGCGGCCGGTGGACGGCGTGAAGGTTGGCGGCCGGCGGTGGCGCGGGGAGAGGTCGGTTCTTTGTAGCTTCCTAACCTAACTTTGAATTTTCAAAATTACTCACAAAATTTGAACTGAACTCAAAAATTTCCAAAAAGCAACTTGCCTTAATTTTTCAAGATCTACAACTTTCACAATTGGAAGATTTTCAAATTCGGCCTCTAAGTATGACTTTTTGAAATGGGGTCAAAAATTTTGAAATTGAATTCAAAATTACTTTTAAAATCATGTAGAAACTTGAAAAACTTTGTACATAACTTTTGTTCCTCTCAATAAGATCTACAAACTAGCTTTTGGAAGTTTTCTCAAATTTTGCTTAGATTTTGAAATGTAGAAAAGGGGGTAGAAAGGGTTTCATTGGAATTCAAAATTACTTTAAATTTTTGAACTAAACTTTAAAAACTCAAAATACCAACTTTGTTCAACTTTGAAAAATCTACCTCTTTGCTTTAATAACCATACCCAAATTCTTGATAGATTTTGAATAAAAGAAAAGGGGACAAACTAGAGTTTAAAAACTAGGGTTTCCGACGAGGGGGTAACTTCCTATCTGATTCCTCTCGCGTCTTTTGACCAAACGACGAAATCAAACATAAAATAAACTTATTTTAGTTCAATGCAACACATGGTGGGCTAAATATGCATGCTTTGCAATGATCATGATGACATGTCATGTTTTAGTGAAAGTAACACCGGGGGTGTTCTGACCCTTCCCTTAAAAAGAAATCTCGTCCAGATTTAAAGCCTAGGGTTTAGTAACGGCAAAGGGAAATGTGTCAAGCAAACACACTTCAAACTAGTTCATAAAACAAGAAGGGGTCTTACATTTACAACTATTAAGAAAGTGAGAATTTGGGAAAATTTTCCGTTAGAAAGTCTTCCGATTCCCAAGTAGCTTCTTCTTCCGAAGTGTTGATTCCATTGGATCTTGTACCATCGATAGTTCTGCTTCGGGTGACTCGAGCTTTCGATCTAGGATCCGAATAGGATATTCAGAGTAGGTCGAGATCTGGTTCTAAGTTAACGTCTTGAAATCAACCACACGATCTGGTACTCGTAGGCATTTCTTCAACTGGGATACATGGAAGACATCATGCCTAGCTGATAATCTTTCTGGCAATCTAAGTCGATAAGCAAGCGGTCCCTGTTTTTCCAAAATTTGAAATGGACCAATATATCGAGGTGCCGGTTTACCTTTAATTCCAAAACGATTTACTCCTTTCATGGGTGACACTTTCAAGTACACATAATCCCCTACTTCAAATTCAAAAATCTACGCCTTTTATCTGCATAACTCTTTTATCGAGATTGTGCTTCTTTTAATTTATCTTGCACAAATCTCACTTTCTCTTCGACTTCATTTACTAGGTCTACTCAGTAGTACCATCTTTCTCGTGTTTCGACCAATGTAATGGGGTTCTACATCTGCGACCATATAGAGCTTCAAACGGTGCCATTTGAATACTTTCCTGATAACTATTATTATAGGCAAACTCTGCTAATGGCAAACATTCATCCCATTTTTTTGAATAATTGAGAACATATGCTCTCAACATGTCTTCTAAAAATCGATTAACTCTTTCCGTCTCATCTGTATGCAGGGATGATAACCCGAACTATGATTTAATTTGGTACCAAGTGACTTTTTGCATCTGTTTCTAGAATTTGGACATAAACAAAGAACCTCTGTCTGCATTACAATGTGCTTAGGTGCGCCATGTAGGCGAAGATTCGTTGGACATATAGCTTTGCATAATCTAGTGCTCTATATCCATCTTTTTCTTGGTAGGAAATGAGCTATCTTGGTAAGTCGATCAACTATAACCCGGATAGAGTTGAGCCCTTTTTGTCGCTCGGGGTAACCCAACAATAAAGTCCATCTTGATTTCTTCCCACTTCCGGGAGGGAACAGTGCAAAGGATGCAATTGCCCCTGCTGACTTTCATGTGCCTGATTTTTACTCGTGACAAGTGTCACACTTAGCTACATACCGGGCAATCTCAATTTTCATTTTGTCCACCAAAATCTCTGTTTCAAATCCTGATACATCTTGGTACTTCCGGATGAATAGAGTATCTGGTCAAATGAGCCTCATCCGAGTTTGTTGACGTAACTCCGGATTCTTTGGTACCACCAAACGATCCTTAAACCATAGCACATCTGCCTCATCAATTCAAACCGGTGGGTTTTCCACTTCTTACTTTTTCCTTGATATGTGCTATGCCTTTGCTTATCTTCTCGGGCATTGTTGACACTTGTTATCATATAAAATTATTAATCAATTAAACATGAGAAAGGGGTATAAATAATAAAAACAACCTAGAATAGGGGGTCACTAACATATTTCCATCAGCTTTGGTAATGTTGTGAATTGCGGGGACTAAACAAAAAAACAGCGAGTTCGCGAGCCATACGACTACGCTGACGCAACGCAATCCAACTCCGAGAAAGACTCTAGAAGGCTCGGATTAATCCCGACGTGGACCAAACTTGACACGAAGAAAACATCATCTAGAAGACTCCGAAGCCACGGCGCACGGCCGGGACCCGGGGGGACTCCCCACAGGCCGATCGGCAATAATGGGGCCGATCGGCCCTACTTGGCCGCCAAGCAAGCCCCCGCTCGGAACCTTCCTCCACCGCCTCTAAGGCGCAATCTAAACCGGTTGTTTAACGTCGGTTTGATCCGAGGCGTCGGTAGAAGCACGAGATGAATCAAAGATTAGTACCACATCGCCGCTAAAGGCTGAAGGGACATAAGAAGACCCATATATATAGACCCCTAGACCCCCCTTTTCCAATCATCAAGTTCTCAATTCAGCAACAACGCTTCAAGATCCAAGTCATATCCCACGCTGTAGAAACATCGCTTTAGGAAGAGTAGCAATCAAGACTAGAACTAGTAGGAAGGGAGAAATCCGCTCCGGATCGTCGGAGGCCGGCTCAAGATCAGGCCTCGTTCTTGTAAGTTCTTCATTGTAAGTAGTCTTCAAGTTCCAGACACGTTCTTAATATGAATATCTTGATCATGTTTATATTCGAGATTATTTGTTCTAGTATTTACTTTGATTACACGTTTAGCATAGTTGAATTACTGTTATGTTCATACATGGATTAGTATAGCGCTCATCTATTGATATCATGGGTGAGTGGTAGAGATGATGTAATCGTGGTGATTAGATCTTATTTACCTCCGCGTTTGCACCCTATGTGCCGGTCGTGTGGTAGATCGTGGTGGTGACAAAGCACCATTGAGTCCTTTTGCAATCCATCCCCGTATGTAGGCCTAGCGGATGATATTATTCGGGTTGTTCTAAGTTTAGGCCTTAGTCTTCACGGATTCTGTCCTCATGTAAGGATTTAATTAGTCTTTCTTCAATGATTGTTAGATGTATTGCACTAATTGAGTAGATCCTAACTTATAGTTTAGAGTTACATATTGGAGTTTCTAATGCTAGCTAGCCTATGAATTGCTATCGTCTACTGTTTGACACTTTCTATTTTAAGCCCACTTAGATATGACTTTGGTTGAATCTATTTATCAAGAACTTTATCATTATCTTTATTGTGAACTTTGATCCTTGTTTAATTAATTGATAAGTTTAACACTTAAGCTTTGCACACGAGAGATGATTATGATGTTTAGCACCTATGCATAGTTAATTCATGATAGAAGACTTCTTTCCCTGTGGTAGAATATAAATTCAACACCGATTCTTACTCCCGGTTAAAATGCTACAATGGTATATTCATATCTGTGTAAACTTGCGGATACCCAGTTATAATTGTTTATTTACTTATTAAGAAGTTATCAAGGCATAGTACAAATATTTTATTCTTTGCATATTAGTAGTTTAACTACAGGGGATGACAACCTTTTCGGATATGCTATGAACTGCAATGAATATTTCTTTTAGTTTTATACGAAGCAACATCGATATTCTTTCTAAACGCCATTACTAGTTAGTGACGTTAGAAATACCAACAAGCATTTTTTGGGCGCCGTTGCCGGGAAAAGAAAGTCTATAGCCCAATAAAATAAAAAAAAAATATAGGATTAACTTGCATACATCTCTCTCACGCATTGTAAAGTATTAAATTTATCAATTTCTTAAACAAGTTTACCCTCGTTATTATTCTTCTTATCTATTTTAGGGTAATGTATGAAAAGGAATCTTCCTGAAAACTTCCATCCCGATCCGAAAAAAACTTTTGAAGGAGGCAAGATCTAAGTTGAAGTCTCAACCTAAGATCACTACCTCGGAAGACTCCTCCAGCAGGCGAAGCTTAGCACCCGTGTTCGAAGTCATGGCAAACAAGACCCTCCGCATGAGTACTCTGCACCGACTACGGCCAACATCCGCCTTTGGACCGACCGGTCGATGTGGGAGACAAAGCTTTTGAGCTCAAGCCTGCACTCATCAACATGGTACAAGCTAGCCAATTGCATGGAAAAGCCCATGAAGATGCCAATGCTCACCTACAACACTTCCTAGAGATCTGTGGCACCTTCACCATCAAAGATGTCTCAAGTGATGCAATCCTACTTCGTCTGTTCCCATTCTCACTCTTGGGATGAGCGAAAGCGATGTTTCTACGCCAACAAAGACAAACTCACTACTTGGACACTTTGCTCTCTTGCCTTCACGGCAAAGTTCTTCCC
The DNA here is from genome assembly GCA_015847255.1 of Hyparrhenia diplandra. NCBI lineage: Eukaryota > Viridiplantae > Streptophyta > Magnoliopsida > Poales > Poaceae > Hyparrhenia > Hyparrhenia diplandra. The sequence goes on along the minus strand of JADLZK010012231.1, from coordinate 105,864 downwards.
TATAGGCAAAACCAACGCCTTACGGGGAAAATCTCAAGTTTCAAAGCAGCAACACGATGAATCCGTTCCGGGAGGCGTGGGAGCGCTTCCAAGACTACATCTCTGAATGCCCACACCATGGAATGGAGAACGGCTACTCATGCGGACCTTCTACCACGGGCTTAACAACAACACCCGTGAAACCATGGGCCTTCTTCTGCTGGAGGTGCTTTCCCGTCCCTTACACTAAATCAAGCTCTCGACCTTGTGGAGAAGATGGCATCAAACCAAGCTTGGAATGAGGACCGTCAACCCCGCAAGAAAGAAAGAGGAATGCACCGGTGAAAGAGGTAGACATCTTTGTCGCCAAAATGGATTTAATTATGAAGAAGCTTGAAGACAAAGCCCCCGAGAAAAGGAAGTCATGCAACTCTTCGATTCCCGCATGACATGTGAAGAATGTGGCAACACTTTGGACACTCGAGGGCGACCAATGTCCCGAGCTAGAAGAGGGCGTGAACTACATCAACAACAACAACAACCAAGATCGTCCTCGAATCAAGGATGGAATCAACAGAGACCCAACTACCAAGGTAACTACCCGGGTAACTATCAAGGTAATAACTCTTTCAATAATTTCCCACCTTTAAGAGAGTTAGTACAAAACCAAGGTAGACTCATGGATAATCATCTAAAAGTTAGCCTCAATGATAAAATGCTAGAAACTATTAGTACTAAAATGGAAAGCTTTTCTTCCGCAATAAAGAACCAACATAGCTTTAATAAAATGATAGAATCTCAATTGTCTCAGTAGGCTTTATCTGCCCCTATGCCTAACCCGGGTAAGATTCGGGCAGTAGGAAGAATTAGAATCTGCAAACCTTGTCGATATTTACTATCACGGTATTCGGACCAACGATGCACGAGGAGGACTGAATTGTCTTGGCGGGGTATGCCCACCAAGAAAGGAGATCGGGGAGACCGGTCGTCACCATTGAAATCGGCACCCGCACCTACGACCGCTCGTCGATTTTGGCTCAAGTGTCAACATCATGCCTAAGGTAAACCTTGAGCCGGATCTTGGTTTACTATACACAACCATGTGCCTACAACTTGCGGATCAGTCACTATGCTATCCCGAAGGCATCCCGGAAGACGTTTTGTCTTTACATCGGTAAGCTCTATGTGGCCACCGACTTAGTGGTCTGGATACGGGCAAAGGTAAGAACGCCCGATTATTACGGGCCGCCCCTTCCTTTACCACCACCAAGGCCATCATCTCACGCCCGACACACGCAAAGATCGTCTTCACCGTCAACGGACAGAGGAGAGATTCAACTGCAAACACAAGACCCTAGCTCCCCTTGCTCCAACCGTACCACTACCGTACCACGAAATACACGTGCCGGTAGAAGAGGACAAAAAAAAAGAAGCAAGAACAAGAAGAACCGTCAACCTCGACCACATGTGGAGCGAGTCTTGATGATCAATCAAGTCCCAACAGAACGCAAGACTCGGCGCATTCCACCACCATTAGAGAAGCTAGGCGACCACGGAGTTCCATCAATCCAACTGCTCCATTAATCAATGGAACTTCCGGCAAGTTGTCTCATGACACGGGATCGAGCATCAACTTAATGTCAAAGGTAACGTATCAATTAATATATGGTAATCTGCCTTTGTGTTCCACCTATGTAATGCTACGGATGGCGGACCAATCATACCGAGTCCCGAAGGTATTGCACGAAACGTCCCCGTCAAAATCAAGGATCAAGTACGTCCTCATCGACTTTTTAGTCATGTACATGGGAGAAGAAGAACAAGATCCTCCCATAGTACTTGGAAGACCGTCCCTGAACACTACAAGAGCTATCATCTACATCGGGGCCGGGCGAGATCCACTTCAATTCAAGGTAAAAGATACTGTTTCTTCAATACTTATACTAACTATGAACGACCCGAAGAAAGACCAAGAGCCGAAACGTCTCGGAGACTACAACAAAAGCTTGGACTCGAAGATGGAGCACATTGAGAGAATAGAAAAAGACATCAAGGAAAAGTACACTCAGCTCCTACCCATCTTGAACGCTGCACCGGCTACACCTGAGAGGTCTCCACCAAAGAAACAATCCTGGAAAAAGAAAGAAGCTGCGCCTGCTAAGAAGAGCAACAAGAGTACACCTTCGGAGACCCAACCAGCGCCGGCATCAACAACTGAACAATCGACTTCCTCGGCCACTTCGTCTACGCCACCCTTTGAGATCATTGAAGGAACCTTACCAGGTACAACATTTATACGAGGGCCCATAGACGACACCACGCCATGGGAGTAAGTGCTTTAAACTCTCGCCGAGAGGTAACTCGGTATTTATCTGCATATTTAATTTTCTGCAAAGCATATTTCAATTAGCATGTTTCCTTTAGCATATCTACTTTTTCTAAACCTACACTTAGAAAATCTCAAAAATATGTTTGCTGCATTTGCATCAGTCTCCTAAGCCCCATGCAAGCACTCCTTCTTTGTGGTGGCATAAATATAAAAATACAAAAAATTTTACACTCATATGTTTTGCATTAGCATCCCTATTGCATAGAAAAATTTCAAAAATATGTGGGCACCTGAAGGTCCACACCTTTAATAATAAAAAAAAAAAAGACGCGGAGCACATGAAGGCTCACATTAACATCCTAAGATTTTGTTCCTTCGGGTATGTGCAAAACTAATATTAACAGGGGAGAACATTAAAGGAGACCCCGAAAGAGGAGCAAGCTCCAAGGATGAACAAAGAACTACTTCAAGATCAAGCTTGGGGGAGGCACCCCCATTTACCACTATAAGTATCACTATCCTATGTCTTATTTATTAGCTAGTTATATTTGCTTAGAGTTAATGAGTCTTAGTTAATGAGTCTTAGTTAAAAGTCTTAGTGTTAAAAAGAGTCAAATAAATGCTTGGAACTTGCTAGATTACTTTCTTCCTTTTTAATTATGATCTTGATGATGCTAAGGAGATGATGAATAGTTGCTCCGCCCTAATTCCTCTTAAAAATACTTACACTTTGGACTTAGATTCTCCCAAAGCTTTAAATGCTTAATTTGCTCTAAACCCAAACACACATGGGAAGCACATGCTTAATCTGAGTCTTAGCATTAAAAGATAAAAGTACATGAAAAGTTGAGTCAGCTGCTGTTTATCATAATCTTAGAGATACTTGACTCCTGGATTTTATCTTTAAAAATTATAAAATATTACATGATGAGTTCCTTAGCTATGACCCTTAAGAGTTTATCATTCACATCAAGATCATCCCACTCCACTAATACTGTTTCTTCTAACTTCGAGCACGCATCCTCATCCTCCATAAAGCCGCTAGCCATAAATATAAAAATAAACTCTTGCAATCTTTGGATATGTCTCTCTCAATGTTTTTTATAAAGGCTGGGCTACATTCAAAAAAAAGAGAAAAAAAAGAAAGAGAAAAGAAAAATAAATAAGAAAAAAGTGAGACGAGAGAGGGAGAGTAAATCGGACAAAAAGTCATACTAGGCGAGAAGGGCCTACCTCCCTAATAATAAAAATATATTTAGAGATGAATAATGGACACGTGTCCGAGGGTGAGTAGGGCCCACATCTCTAAGGAGAGAAAAATGGACATAAGTCCGGGGCAAAAGCCCACCTCTCCAAGAATGGGCGGCCAGGTCCTAGCAATTTTTAGAAAGAGAGATATAGTCCAAGATGCTTGAGAAGAAAAATACTAGAAAAGGCTAAGGGCTATTTACTACCTTTCATCCTCATCCACTTCACCACTATCATCCCACTATGTATGTTCCGCCACTTGTATAACTCCGTTACCACCATCCACTTAAGAGGGTCATACATAGGATCTCTGAGTTTTCTTTTGAAAAATACTACAAAACCCCCGGATGATAGTTGATCAAAGAACTTGAGACATGGTACTTAACTTGATTGTTTTATCTTGCTTATGATTCGTGAAAAGGCTACGCCCCATGGTAAAATGTATGAACAATGCGGTTAAGAGGAGAATTTATTTAAAAGTAACACAATATTTACGAGGTATGAAAGCGTAGTAGCAACTCCCGATCCTACTATAGCATATAGCTTTGCTAGGGACTAGCAAAGGGTAAGCTTGGGGAGTTTGTTGACACTTGTTATCATATAAAATTATTAATCAATTAAACATGAGAAAGGGGTATAAATAATAAAAACAACCTAGAATAGGGGGTCACTAACATATTTCCATCAGCTTTGGTAATGTTGTGAATTGCGAGGACTAAACGTAGAAAAACAGAGTTCGCGAGCCATACGACTACGCGGCGCAACGCAATCCAACTCCGAGAAAGACTCTAGAAGGCTCCGGATTAATCCCGACGCGTGGACCAAACTTGACACCGAAGAAAACATCATCTAGAAGACTCCGTAAGCCACGACGCACGACGGGACCCGTGGGGGACTCCTCCTGGGCCGATCGGTAATAATGGGGCCGATCGGCCCGACTTGGCCGCCAAGCAAGCCCCCGCGCCTCCCAACCTTCCTCCACCGCCTCTAAGACGCCAATCTAAACCCGGTTGTTTAACGTCGGTTTGATCCGAGGGGCGTCGGTAGAAGCACGAGATGAATCAAAGATTAGTACCACATCGCACACGAAGCCGAAAGGGACATAAGAAGACCCATATATATAGACCCCTAGACCCCCCTTTTTGGATCATCAAGTTCTCAATTCAGCAACAACGCTTCAAGATCCAAGTCATATCCCATGCTTGTAGAAACATCGCTTTAGGAAGAGTAGCAATCAAGACTAGAACTAGTAGGAAGGGAGAAATCCGCTCCCGATCGTCGGAGGCCGCTCAAGATCGGGCCTCGTTCTTGTAAGTTCTTCATTGTAAGTAGTCTTCAAGTTCCGCACACGTTCTTAATATGAATATCTTGATCATGTTTATATTCGAGATTATTTGTTCTAGTATTTACTTTGATTACACGTTTAGCATAGTTGAATTCTTTATTATGTTCATACATGGATTCGTATAGCGCTCATCTATTGATATCATGGGTGAGTGGTAGAGATGATGTAATCGTGGTGATTAGATCTTATTTACCTGCGTTTGCACCCTATGTGCCGGGTCGTGTGGTAGATCGTGGTGGTGACAGCACCATTGAGTCCTTTGCAATCCATCCCCGTATGTAGGCCTAGCGGATGATATTATTCGGGTTGTTCTAAGTTTCGGCCTTAGTCTTCACGGATTCTGTCCTCATGTAAGGATTTAATTAGTCTTTCTTCAATGATTGTTAGATGTATTGCACTAATTGAGTAGATCCTAACTTATAGTTTAGAGTTACATATTGGAGTTTCTAATGCTAGCTAGCCTATGAATTGCTATCGTCTCTTTGTTTGACACTTTCTATTTTAAGCCCACTTAGATATGACTTTTGGTTGAATCTATTTATCAAGAACTTTATCATTATCTTTATTGTAAACTTTTGATCCTTGTTTAATTAATTGATAAGTTTAACACTTAAGCTTTGCACACGAGAGATGATTATGATGTTTAGCACCTATGCATAGTTAATTCATGATAGAAGACTTCTTTCCCTGTGGTAGAATATAAATTCAACACCGGTTCTTACTCCCGGTTAAAAATGCTACAATGGTATATTCATATCCGTGCGCTTGCGGATACCCAGTTATAATTGTTTATTTACTTATTAAGAAGTTATCAAGGCATAGTACAAATATTTTATTCTTTGCATATTAGTAGTTTAACTATAGGGATGACAACCTTTTCGGATATGCTATGAACTCGCAATGAATATTTCTTTTAGTTTTATCCGAAGCAACATCGATATTCTTTCTAAACTCCATTACTAGTTAGTGACGTTAGAAATACCAACAGGGCATCAATAATCGATACTTGATGGTTGATTCCATATTAGCATTGGTTACCATACCATGTTCAACAATTCCAATATTCAATTTCTCCGGTTCTTGACATAGAGTTTTATCCCTTATATTGGCCATAAGACAATTACATTGAGGATTTCGACCGAGTGCATCGGCAACAACATTTGCCTTTCCAGGATGGTAATGCACTTCTATGTCGTAGTCCTTAATTAACTCTAGCCATCTTCTCGGCGCATATTCAAATCGATTTGGGTAAAGATATACTTGGACTTTTATGGTCGTATATACATGACAAGTATTACCCAAGAGATAATGACGCCTTGATTTTTTTAGAGCATGAACCACCTTCTTTGCTAGCTCTAGATCATGGGTTGGATAATGCTCTTCATGCGTTTTAGTTGGCGTGATGCATAGGCAATGACTTTGCCTTCTTGCATTAACACACAACCAATCCCAATACGGATGCGTCACAAAAAGACGTCAAATGGCTTTTCAATGTCTCGGTTGGGCTAAAACTGGGGCGTGGTTAGTGCTTTCTTTAATGTCTGAAAAGCTCGCTCACACTCTCGTGATCATACAAACTTGGTCTGATTCTTTAACAATTCCATGATAGGCTTTGCTACTCTAGAAAAGTCGAGGAATGAATCGATGGTAATATCCCACCATTCTAAGGAAACTACGAACTTCATGAACAAATGTTGGTGGTTTCCAGTTGAGGATATCTTTCACTTTGCTTGGGTCAACGACAATTCCTTGATGATAGCACATGACCCAAGAATTGTACTTCTTTTTAGCCAAAAGGCACACTTGCTAAATTTAGCATATAATTGATGGTGTCTCAATCGTTTTAAAACTATTCTGAGATGCTCTGCATGCTCTTCTTCATTCTTTGAATAAACAAGGATATCATCAATAAATACCACCATGAACTTATCCAATTCTGACATAAACACTTTGTATTCATTAAGTACATGAAATGAGCCGGGGCATTTGTTAAACCAAAAGACATAACCAAATATTCGTAAAGACCGTATCCGGTGGTAAATGCGGTCTTGGAATATCTTCGGGTTTAATCGATTTGATGATACCCGATCTCGGATCAATCTTGGAAAAAGACTTTAGCTCCGGCTAACTGGTCAAAGAGTAAATCAATCCGGGCAGAGGGTACTTGTTTTTTGATCGTCACTTCATTAAGTGGACGATAATCTATACACATTCTCAAAGTTTGATCCTTCTTTTTTTTTTAAAATAGCTGGACATCCCCAAGGTGAAGAACTTGGTCTAATAAATCCTTTTTCTAATAACTTTTGTAACGAGTTTTCATTTCAGCCCAATTACTTTGGTGCCATTCTCAGAGCTCTTCGAGAGATGGGACCCGAGTTCCTCGGTTTCAATTCTATACTTTGAATCCCGAACATCTCTCTCCGGTGGTAGTCCGGGTAAATCATCCGGAAATACATCCGGAAACTCGCATACTACTTTGGGATGTCTTTGATCTCTTTAACACAGGTTGCACATACTTTTTCAACTACCTTCTTTACAATTGGAAGTTGGATAAGGAGTTCATAATTTTCCTCAGGTAACTTGACTTTGATAGTTCTATTGAAAGTGTCTATAATAGTACCATAACGGTACAACCAGTTCATACCAAGGATCACGTCTATTTCTTGATCCTTTAGAACTATCCTATTAGTGGGGAAATCATATCCACCTAATGTTATGGGGATCTGATATACCACTTCTTTAGTACTCATACGTCCCCCGGGTGAGTGTGTATAATGAATTCATCTTTCATTTCCCCAATAGCTATCTCATGTTTCACCACAAATGTTTTATTGATAAATGTATGCGATGCACCGGAATCAAATAATATTACTACAGGGTGTTTAGCGACAGGGAACATACCCATCATAATTGGTTCCCCCGTAGGTATCTCTTCCACATTGGTGTAGTACACTTTTCTGGTTTTCTTCTCACCCTTTCCCTTCTCGATCTTTTACGCTTAGGTCTTTGTGGATTCCCGAAACTCCCTGATAGTTGGGATTATACCGTGGGGATTGGGGCATTCCCGAGCCATATGACCGATCTTTCCGCAATTAAAAACAAGTATAATTGGGGTTTTGAGGTGGTGGAGGACGAATGCTTGGGGCACTTGGTGGCGGGGATAATAGGGAGCCGCAAGCAGTTTGAAATAAGGCTGCTGCCTTTGCTATCTTGGGGGCGATAGAATGGTCTGTTGTGGTTTACAGGATGATAATAAATCTTTAGGCGTTTTGCTTTACCACCAGATGGTCCACCAAACTTTTTCTTCCCCTGACTTTCCTTATTCTCATACTCCTGGAGAGCACGATACTTTTCCTCTGAAGAGATAGCCATATTGACTACCTCGTGATAAGTATCCGTGTCTTGCACATTCATCATGGCTTGCAACCTAGGGTTGAGACCTCGAAAGAACCAATTTTTCTTCTTTTCATCAGTATCAACATGGGCTGTGGCATATTGTGACAGATGATTAAACTTTCCAACATATTGCATTACCGATTCTTCTCCTTGTCTCCGGGGCGAGAAATTCATCCAGCTTTCTAGCCATTATTCCCTTAGGAATAAAATGAGCTCGAAAAGCATTTTTGAATTCGGTCCAAGTAATCTGATGCTCTCTGCTGGTTTGCTTTCGGCTTTAAAGTTCTTCCACCAAGCTCCATTTGCATTGCGGAGTTGTTGGGCTTACAAAAATATGGCTTTTGGTATTCAAGCGAGGTAATCAACTCAAATTTACGATCCATTGTACGAGCCAATCATCTCGCCTCTAGTGGTTCATCAGCTTTGTTAAAAACTGGAGGTTTAGTGGCAGTAAAGTCTGGATAGGATGTTTCATCCTGATGATCATGTCTATCTCTGTTGCCACGATGGCTGATTACGATTCGCGAGCTACTTCTCGTATCAAACGAGAGTTCTCAGTGGTGGCTTGAACCAAAGCCGCAATGGCGTCGGCCAAGGTTAGTTGGGACGGGTGGAGGGTTTGGAACGTCATCCCTATTCTGGGAGCTGGTATTGTTGTTGTGCGACATCCGCTTTTTAAAACACAACTATATAACACCCAACCGCATTTATTGAACTTCAAAAGAAATACAAAACGAAAACAACACATATAACTTATTCTTAAAACAAGGTTCCCATTCTCGTCTACCCGGGGCTTATCTAAGTAGCTTACTATTAAACAAAACTATGTTACATATTCTACAAAAATCTCATTCCTATTTAAGGGTCATTCTCGACTCATTGTCACTAACTTGAGGCTCCACTTCTTACGGATTCTCCTCTTCTTCCACATTCTCTTGGATTACTATACCCAAATCATCTTGTACTTTGCTGGGGTTGGTGATTTGGGTTGAGGAGATTATTCATATGCTGAATTTGTATATTCGATTGACTTCTTGAGCTTCCAGTTGAATCGCGTAGGCCACCGGTTCGATTATCTTGAATTAGATGATCACACCGATCTTTGGCTGCCTTCTTCTCGTGGACCGTCTCAATCAATGCCCCGACTACATTTCCTCAGAGTTTTGAGCGTCGATCCAACTTCGACTTGCAGTTTTCAATTTGAATTGCATCACGACATCTATCTCTCGGTAACTTGATCCAATTCTTTGGTCGCGCTCAATCTCTTCTTGAAGATCTTTCTTGTGCTTGCTTTGCTTCCTTCATGAGTTTTAGTTTGACTGGTGCTTGCTTCGGGATCATCTCTTCTTTGCAAAGTGGTGACGAGGGGCGCCTTTTGGTCCTCCTGTCTTCTTTCTAGGAGTCATTTTAGTACGGGCCATTACAGTAGAATAGTTATGATGAGATTACCAAGATTCGGTAGGAGGATCTAAAGGTTAGCAAGAATAGGGTTGATACTACTTAACCCAAACCACATTAAAGGGGAAAGTAACATTAACAAGTGATTTAAACATGATGCTTGAATCGAACCTACGTAACAATCAATAAAGACTTTTTGCATTAAAAGATTTTATAAGTAGGGCAATATATAATGCTACTCCACTTATATCCTTTTGAAATTAGATAAGAAAATTTTTCAATAGAATAAGATAAGAGGATAAGCAATTTGGACCAAAGTAAGAACAAAATTAGTTTGACCCAAATCCTTTTGAAGTTTTGTAAAGTAATACTACAAAGAACACCGTAACGGAGGCTCGATGCCACCGTAATGTAACCTTCAAATTATAGGGCCCACATGTACTAATTATCGGTACCACGACCTTTAATAGTCACATATGTGCACCCGTAACTCGAAAAAAGAACTATTAACTATTCCAACCGAGGATCCGTTACGAGGTCATTGCAAAGATTACAACAGTTTTTCATACATAATCGTAGTAAAACAAATAAGACTTATATTACAATAATTTTACAACCATTTATTTAAAACAAGTTTTACAAAATATAAGTAGGAGTAACGTAAAGTTTATTACATAACTCTCACTAACGGACCCAACCCACGGGTCTCACTTCTCACTCATCGTCACTATCCTCCCGATGGATCGTCATACAACAAGGTCCAAAGGCGGACATGACTACCCGGTCCCGCAACATGGGTTAACAAACCCCGAGTACGGAGTACTCAACAAGACTTACCCGACTAAAGAAAATAGGAGAAGACTTCGAAATGCCGGTCTAAAAGGATTCAAGGTAAGGCTTTAAGCAAGAATCAAGGACTCTTTTTTTGCGTAACGACTTACTAGTAGTGAATCCTTACTTTCAACATTTTTAGTCCCAATTTAATATCTCACCTAATCTAGGTGATCTTATACTAGAGCACACACTTTGTAGATATTCTATCTCTTATTCCATCTCTTCATCGTTTCATAATTAAACTACGATATAAGTCGAGAAACCGAGTCTCCATATCCGAGAAGCATGGCGATTTCAAATCGATTAACTTGTTGGTATAAATTAACGCTGAGCGTAGAAATCCAGTAGCGCGACGGATACCGATGTAGCTTTCACCCGGAGTATTCCGTAGTATCGATTTTCCACGGGGAACGTGAAGTGTACTAGAAAGGTTTAGAACGTCCTAAAAGAATAATGGTAATAATGTGGGAAGAGAGGGTTAAGTTTTCTAAGTATTCTAATGAGATCTAAATAATCAAAGGCTTACTTTACTTTACTTACGTCGAACAACGGTACCGTCCCGATCCTCGAAAAAGACTGGGAAAGGGTGATCGGGGAAGGCCGCCAAAAAGCTCTACTAATCACCAACCCGAACGTGGTGGATTACAAAGACCCGACAGTGTCACCACCCCCTGCTACCACAACTAACCGTGGGATTGGGCGCAAACTTCGAGGTAAACTCTAGTCTAGACACCACGCCTACACTATCGATTACTACTCTAGCCACATATGATAACTAAAGCACTCAATACGAGCGGAGATCCAAGAAATATAGTAAAGTAAGAACTGAAAGTAATTAAATAGAATAAATAGAAATAATATATGAAGAACCCGGAGATTGCTGAAGACGAACTTGTTGCGAGGAAGTACAATGATGATGAAGATCCGACAGTCCGGATCTCCAAATTTCTCCTCGCCTCTCTTCTTGATCTTACAACTAGATGAACTAGAAGAACTAGAACTAGAGCTAGAACTAGATGAACTAGACAACTAGAGGGACCTCTCTCTTCTAATATGAAACCCTAGTTTTTGCTCGTTGATAGCTAATGAGGAGATGATCCGAGATGATTGAAACCCGGGGGTCTAGGGGTCTTTATATATGGGTCTTCTTACGTCCCTTCAGCTTCAGCAGCGTCGCGGTACTAATCCGGTGTTTGATCTTAATCCATCTCGTACTTCTACCGACGCCCTCGGATCAAACCGGCGTAAAACAACCGGTTTTGATTGCGTCTTAGAGGCGGTGGAGGAAGGTTCCCGCGTGGCTGACTTGGCGCGCCAGGAGGGCCGATCGGCCCCATTATTGGGCCGATCGGCCCAGTGGGGTGTCCCCCTCGGGGTCCCGTCGTCTTGTCGTGGCTTCGGAGTCTTCTAGATGATGTATTTTCGGGTGTTGGGACTCTTTGACGCCGAGTGTAATCCGAGCCTTCTAGACTTGTTTCGAGTTGGATTGCATTACGTTGCGTTGGTCGTATGACACGTCAACTCTGCTTGCTTTTTCTGTTAAGTCCCCGCAAATCACAACTTTACCAAAACTCATGGAAATCGTCGATGTAAGCCCTAATAAGGTGATCTAATTATATTTTAGTCCTTCTTCATATTCATTTGACAAGTAAAAGTATACGTTAATATGTGTCAACAAGCTCCCCAAGCTTACCCTTTGCTAGTCCCTAGCAAAGCTATACGCTATAGTAGGATCGGGAGTTGCTACTACGCTTTCATAACTCGGAAGTACTATGTTTATCGAAACAAATTCTCCTCTCAACAAGATTGCTCTCTCATATCTTTTACCATGGGGCGTAGCCATTTCATAAATCATAAGCAATTAAAAAGGCGAGAACAATCAAGTTAAGTACCATGTCTCAAGCTCTTTGATCAACTATCATCCCGGGGTTTTGCAATATTTTTTCAAAAGAAACTCGGAGATCCTATGTATGACCCTCTCAAGTAGGTGGTATATATAGTGGAGTCACACGTGGTAAGATACATATGGTGGAATGGTAATGGCGGAATGAATGAGGATGAAAGGTAGTAAACAGCCTTTAGCCTTTTTCTATTATTTTTCTTCTCAAGCATCTTGGACTATATCTCTCTTTCTAAAATTGCTAAGAACCTGGGCTATCCATTCTTGGAGAGGTGGGCTTTGCCCCTACTTATGTTCATTTTCTCTCTCCTTAGAGATGTGGGCCCTACTCATCCTCGGACACGTGTCCATTATTCATCTCTAAATACATTTTTATTATTATTAGGGAGGTAGGCCCTTCTCGCCTAGTATGACTTTTGTCCATTACTCTCCCTCTCTCGTCTCACTTTTCTCTCTAAATATTTATTTTTCTTTTTCTTCTCTTTTTCTCTCTTTTTTTTTTCGAATGTAGCCCAGCCTCTACTTGACATAAAAGCACCGAGAGAGACATATCCAAATATTGCAAGAGTTTATTTTTTTTAATTATGGCTAGCGGCTTGATGGAGTATGGGGAGGCGTACTTAGGGTTAGAAGCAAATATTTAGTGGAGTGGGATGATCTTGATGTGAATGATAAACTCTTAAGGGTCATAGCTAAGGAACTCATCATGTAGTGTTTTATAATTTTCAAAGATAAAAACCGGGAATCAAGTATCTCTAGGAGTATGATAAACAAAGAGCTCAACTTTTCATGTATCTTTATCTTTCAATGCTAAGACTCGATTAAGCATGTGCTTCCCACAGTGTTGGGTTTAGAGCATATTAAGCATTTAAAGCTTTGGGAGAATCTAAGTCTGAAGTGTAAGTACTTTTTAAGAGGAACTATGGCGGAGCAACTATTCATCATTTCCTTAGCATATATCATCAAGATCAATATTTAAAGATAAAAGCTAACTAGCGTACTCTAGCATTTATTTAGACTCTCACAAACTAAGACTCTAATTATGACCAATTAAATCTAGCAAAGCAAACATATATAACTAGCTAATATTAAAATGGATAGGATAGTGATACTTATCGTGATAACTGGGGGTGCTCTCCCCAAGCTAAATCTTGAAGTAGTCCTTTGATTCCTCCTTGGAACTTGTTCATCTCTCGGGTTTTCCTTAAATGTTCTCCCCGCAAATATTAATTTCGCACATACCCGAAGGAACAAATTCTAGGATTATGTTGTGAGCCTTCATGTGCTCACATATTTTTGTATTTTTATTTTTATGCCGCCACAAAGAAGGGGTGCTTGCATGGGGCTTTTAAGGAACTAATGCAAATGCAAAGAAACATAATTTTATGATTTTCTAATGCGGGTTTTAGAAAAAGTAAATATGCTTAAAGGAAACATGCTAATTGAAATATGCTATGCGAGAAAATTAAATATGCAGATAAATACCGAGTTACCTCTCGGTGAGAGTTTCGAGTACTTACTCATGGCGTCTTTGTCATCTATGGAATCTCGTCGGGATGTCGTGGTTGCAGTGCGGTGCCCTCAATGATCTCGATGAGTGGTGTAGATGAGGTAGCCGACGGTGTTTGTTCGGTTGGTGACGCTGGTAGCGGTACGTCTTCCCGAAGGTGTACTCTTGTTGTCCTCTTTAGTAGGTGATGATTCTTTCTTTCCCCATGCTTACTTCTTCTTGTAGCGTCTCCGTCTTGTTCTTCTTGGGCTTGATAAACGGAGGATGCCCTCCCCAAGCTAGGTATTCACCTAGTCTCTTAGCGATGTTGGATTGAGGTAGACAATTGTGGAGGTGTCAACCCCTCTTGTTCCTTCAAATCTTGCTTGATCACTCCTTGGGTGCTTCATCCGATCTTGACAGATTTGCATCTCCTAGTAGGATGGCATCACCCATGTTCCTTGCTCGCTGTGTGCATGTCGTAGGTCGGGACATTCACTTGTGGAATTTTGGAGAAGTGGCGGACTCCTCCACATTTTGAGCAAAGTGTGTCCTGCTTGCATAGACAAGGTAGAGATCAAGTGCATGGGCTCTATTGGTGGGAAAACACCAATAGAACCAAAACTTTATTCATCTTACTCTATCCTTGGGCACATCTAAACATGGTAACATCATGTGTTCTATTTATTTATGACAAAGGTGACAAGATCGGACACCAAGCATGAAAGTAGCATTTAAAATTGTAACATGAATGATGAGTGATCAAGTGAGTGGTGTGAAGAAGAAGTTATAGAGCTAAACATGTTAAGATCATCGATAGAATCAAGCAAAGTTGTAACTCTAACATGTTTGACTTTATGAGTAAGCCATGATAAAGAGAAGGTTCTATGACTTACCTCAAGATGTTACCTTTAATATTTGGAGCATGATGGTGCTTTGGAACATCTTGTAGAAGTCCTTGTGTCTTGCTTCATCTCAGTGTGAGCTCATCTCAGGGACCTCCCCAAGCTTATTTGAGAGTGTCTTATTTCCTACGAGGGGTTAGTCCAACAAAAGATTTTTTCGCTCCAATCCTATAATGATTAGTGACAGAAATACCTGAAGGAATATTTTCACATGTATATTTATATACTCATATCACAAGGAAAAGTAAAGACTCATGTTCTATCTCAAGAATTCTTATTCTAGGACACAAGCTCGTCCCTTAGGAAACCTTTTGAAAGCTACTTAAGATAGTGAAGTGGTCTCCTCTTCAACACCACCTATATCAAGATTCATGACCACGAGATCTAGAATATTTATTATAGATGAACGCATCTACAATCACCCTCTCAAAATCTATAGGAGGCAAGAGCACGAGGGGTTGTACGTCTTGAGAGTGGTTAGACTAGAGAGACTAGGTAGTTCAGGAAGTTTCTCATGTGAGCATGAACTAGATGAAGTGTCTATGTAGTAGCTTCCATGCTCATTGATGTCATCCTTCTTCTCAAACTCCAAGGTTGATTTGTCATAGATATCTAAAGTTTCTCTTAGAGTGGTGTCTCTCAGTCGATCTCATCTAAGGTCTCGTCCCATCCATTCAACTACTGTAGCATATAACTCTTTATTATCCTCTAGCCATTGTTGTCGCTCTTCTTGGTCTTTCTGGTGGTCTTGATGGCTCTTATATTTAGGTTGTCTTGATGAATTTTTAGGGCCCTCAAGGGTCTCAAGAGAGTACAAGGACTCATCGGGGTTAAGGATGGGTCTCGAAAATGGGTTCGAATATGTAATCTTGTCTAGGCATGGAAGGGGAGAAAATAAGATCGTCTTCTAGGTAGCTTGGCTCTCCTTCTATGGCATCACTAGACATGCCATCATAGAATTCCTCCCGATATCCTTTGTAGGAACGAGAACATTTTCTAAGAGACTCCTCCTCAAAAGAATTTGAAAAATATTCACTTGGAGGTCTCTTAGGTGGATGCATTCTAAATAATAAATTCGAGGCATTCCTAGAGTTTTCAAAAAAGATCAACCTCGATGGAAGGATGGGATTCATCACTTTCTAAAGTGTTTAGAGTGTGATGTGTTTCCATAGTAGGAGATTCTATGGCAACCAAATCTTTAGAAGATATTATAGGAATTTTCGATTTGGTTGCGTGTGTCTCCTCTTGTTGTTCGGGGCTTGGCTCGACTTCTTTTTTTCGGGTAACTCATCAAAAACGTTAGTGTAGGGAGTGTTGTCAAGGATTTTCTCAAGAATGGCTTTTCCCTCACTAACTAGTTTATGTGAGAATGATCCTCCCTGAAGTGATGTCGAGATGCGAGCTGACTTCCTTGTTAAGACCGCGATAAAAGTGATAGAGCGGGACATGGTCGGGCAAGGAAAGGTTTGGGCCCGAATTGGTAAGGCTTGTGAATCTAGCCCAGGCTGCTTCTAGAGTCTCCTTCTCTTTTGTCTAAATGTAAGAACTTCTATTCTAAGGTCGGCGATTTTATAAAGAGGAAAGAAGGCAAGACAAAATTTGTCTCGAAGTTCATCCCAATCTCCATTTACGTTTCCTACAGAGTGAGCATACCATTTTCTCGCTCTTCCCTCAAGGGAGAACGGAAATAATTTCCATTTAATGGTCTCTTGTGTCATGCCGGGAATATTCCCGCAAGAACACAACTGCTCAAAATCTCTAAGGTGGGTGTATGGATCTTCATGTGCTAACCCAGAAGGATTGCTCCCGAACCATGGCTATAAGAGCGAGGCGAAGCTTATAGCCATCTGTAAGAATAGGGTGTGAAGATGATGGAGGCTCCAACATGTCGCCCTTTGGAGCAAAGAATTTAATGATAGGAGTGAAATCCATGTGGTATAGGTAGGGGTAAAAGGAAAGAAAGGTAGAAGGGAAAAAAAAAAAGGTAAAAGGACGATCGTGGTTCTAACTAGCACAACTACCGTTCTCCGACAACGGCGCCGTAAAAGCTTGTTGGTATAAATTAACGCGAACAGAGAAATCCGCAAGCGCACGGATACCGATGTAGCTTTCACCCGGGAGTATTCCAGAGTATCAATTTTCCACGGGGAACGTGAAGTGTACTAGAAAGGTTTAGAACGTCCTAAAAGAATAATGGTAATAATGTGGGAAGAGAGGGTTAAGTTTTTCTAAGTATTCTAATGAGATCTAAATAATCAAAGGCTTACTTTACTTTACTTACGTCGAACAACGGTGCCGTCCCGATCCTCGAAAAAGACCGAAAAGGGTGATCGGGGAAGGCCGCCAAAAGCTCTACGAATCACCAACCCGAACGTGGTGGATTACAAAGACCGACAGTGGTCTGCCACCCCCAAGGGCTACCACAACTAACCGTGGATTGGGCGAAACTCGGGTAAACTCTAGTCTAGACACCACGTCTACACTATCGATTACTACTCTAGCCACATATGATAACTAAAGCACTCAATACGAGCGGAGATCCAAAGTAAATATAGTAAAGTAAGAACTGAAAGTAATTAAATAGAATAAATAGAAATAATATATGAAGAACCTGGAGATTGCTGAAGACGAACTTGTTGCAGCAGAAGTACAATGATGATGAAGATCCGACAGGTCCGGATCTCCAGCTTTCTCCTCGCCTCTCTTCTTGATCTTACAACTAGATGAACTAGAAGAACTAGAACTAGAACTAGAACTAGATGAACTAGACAACTAGAGGGACCTCTCTCTCTTCTAATATGAAACCCTAGTTTTTGCTCTGTTGATAGCTAATGAGGAGATGATCTGAGATGATTGAAACCAGGGGGTCTAGGGGTCTTTATATATGGGTCTTCTTCTGTCCCTTCAGCTTCAGCAGGCGATGCGGTACTAATCCGGTGTTTGATCTTAATCCATCTCGTACTTCTACCGACGCCCTCGGATCAAACCGACGTAAAACAACCGGTTTTGATTGCGTCTTAGAGGGCGGTGGAGGAAGGTTCCCCGCGGGGGGCTGACTTGGCCGCCAAGGAGGGCCGATCGGCCCCATTATTGGGCCGATCGGCCCAGGGGGGTGTCCCCTCTGGGTCCCGTCGTGCGTCGTGGCTTCTGGAGTCTTCTAGATGATGTATTTTCGGGTGTTGGGACTCTTTGACGTCGAGTGTAATCCGGGCCTTCTAGACTTGTTTCGAGTTGGATTGCATTACGTTGCGCTGGTCGTATGACACGTCAACTCTGCTGTTTTTCTGTTAAGTCCCTGCAAATCACAACTTTACCAAAACTCATAGAAATCGTCAGTGTAAGCCCTAATAAGGTGATCTAATTATATTTTAGTCCTTCTTCATATTCAGTTGACAAGTAAAAGTATACGTTAATATGTGTCAACATTAACCCAGCTGGGGAGTTCTTTCCACACGACATATGTAGCACTTAAGCTTGCATATATCAACCCTTTCTTGGATACTCAAAACGGAATCGCGTCCTCGCCACCCGAAACACAGTACACCTCACACCTTGGGAATCTAACCCACGGGCATCCGGAAATTTAACCCACGAAGTGTACACGCTGCTCCCGCCATCTCTCCACTCCCAAAGGCGCGGTTGTACGTTTCGATTTGACACCCCGAGATCGGGCTTACCGGAGTATGAGGTCGGAACTAGTTTCGACCGTTTCGGGGCGGCGCCGCACCCAGGCGTGCCATTGGTTAACGCACCTCGGGCGCGAGATTGTGTTCCATAGTCTCGGTTACACTGGCCTACACGCTTCGGTCCTTAATCGACAAGCCGGAAATACTACACTGAGACTCCATTCTCAATGCAAATTACCCGACCGGTCTCAAATTAAACACCATAACCCAGTATGGTCTCATCATATAACATCCTTTCTCATCAAATGCCCATTCGGGCTATTATGAGAGACTTGTCATATTTTGACTCAAAAGTCTAACTAATTTAGCATGGCTAAGCCTTTCTAAGCATTTTAACCAAAACGGGTTATCAAGGTAGATATTGAAATAAACAAGGATGGATATGTAACACCCTTGGTGTTATTTTCACTAAAACATGACATGTCATCATGATCATTGCAAAGCATGCATATTTAGCCCACCCTGTATTGCATTGAACTAAAATAAGTTTATTTTATGTTGGTTGCATTGTCGGTCGAAAAGACGCGAGAGGAATCATATTCCTAAACTGCCCCCCCCTTGCCGGAAACCCTAGATTTTATACTCTAGTTTGCCCCTTTTTATTTTATTCAAAATCTATCAAGAATTTGGGTATGGTTATTAAAGCAAAAAGGTAGAGTTTTCAATTTTGAACAAAGTTGGTATTTTGAGTTTTCAAAGTTTAGTTCAAAATTTTAAAAGTAATTTTGAATTTCATCAAAACCCTAATTGCCCCCTTTTCAATATTTCAAAATCTAAGCATAATTTGAGAAAAATTTCAAAAAGCTAGTTTGTAGATCTTGTTGAGAGGAACAAAAGTCATGTACAAAGTTTTTTAAGTTGTTAGATGATTTTAAAAGTAATTTTGAATTCAAATTTCAAAATTTTGAACTGCATTTCAAAAAGTCATATTTCTAGGCTGAATTTGAAAATGCTCCAATTGTGAAAATTGTAGATCTTGAAAAATTAAGGCAAGTTGCTTTTTGGAAATTTTTGAGTTTTGGTTCAAAATTTGAGAGTAATTTGAAAAGTTTGAAGTTAGGGTTAGAGGTGAACAAGAACCCGACCACTCTCTCCCCGCCACCGCCGGCGTCAAAGCTCGCGCCGCCGTCCACCCGGCGAAGCCGCTTGCGAAACCGACCACACCTGGAGACCTTCGCGACGTCGCCGCCACCTGTCCAACCCCTCCATGCCTATAAATAGCCCTCCATCGCCGTCATTTTCTCTTTTTCCCAATCCCGCCGCCGGCCGGAATTCTCTCCGCCCGTCAATCGTTCGTCGCCGTCGAGCCCCTTCCACTAAACCGACTTTCCCAGCCGCCGCAACTTCTTTGCCTTCCTCTAGAACCCGGCCGCGACCCACCTCGCCGTCGGAATCGCCCGCCACCCGTCTTCCTCTGGCCGGCCGGATCGCTGGCCTTCGACCTCGCCGTCGTCCGGTAGACTCCGGTGAGTCTTGAGCCCAACCGCCTAGTGAAATCGCATTGCCTGGACATCGTGGTCCTGAATCCACTCGTCGGTTTTTCGCAGTATGACCCCGACTCGCCCGAACGTCGTCGTTAATATTGCCATCGCCACGGCTCGCCGCCGACCTATCCCGGCCTAGCTCCGCCGAAACCAAGCCCCGCCCTAGTATCACGGTGAGCTCCCGGCCACTCCCGTGTATTTAGTTTTTCATTTCGACCATCGCCGGCGCCGAACGCGGCCGCGCCGCCGGTGAGCACGCGCACGCTGTGGCACGTGAATGCGATGTCGGGCCAAGCATTCATTCGTTCAGGCGGCCCAACATCGTTTCATCAAAGCCGCCCGCCACTATTCCTTTGGGCCGATCCTTTATCGTTCATCGTGGGCCATGAACAGTGCTGGGTCACGCCGCGAATAAGGCCCATTTCAGCCTAGAGCCCTTTTTCATTTATAAAATGATTTATTCAATTTCTTTAATTTGAATAGTGTTTGATTTTGTAAATTTCATATAAATTCAAATACTATCTCAAAAATTCTGAAAATTTTTGTGTAGTCTTCCCATGGGTATGTCTATCCATGAAAAATTTGAAACTTGAATTTTGAATACTTTTGACATGATTTAAAAATACAAATTTTAATTGAAAAATGCATCTTCCTTGATTTTTAATAATTATTTTATTTATCCAAAAATCATGAAAATTATTTTTGGTACTGTTTTATGACATGATCTATCTGTAGAAAAAAATTTTGAGCTTGTTTTGAGAAAATTAAAATATTTATTATTTCATGCCCTATTATTTTATGTGTAAAACAAATTGTTTAACGCTTTATAACTTAGGGTTTTGGGTAGATTTTGGGTTGTTTTGTGAACCCTAAACCACACCACTGTTAGATGGTCCTTGAGAACTCCTTAGGCAATGATGATGATATCTCGTAGGGTAGTTCAACAAGTTGGTTTTGTTGGGTTTGCAACTTTATCGTGAAGGAAAGTTGTACTCAAACGTTTATCATTTCATGCACTCTCGCACCTCATGTTTATGTGCATGGCATCATGTTAAGCATATATTATTCTTTCGTATAGTGAACGAAGGAGATCATGAAGTTGTTGATCGGGCCTCAGAAGAAGGCTATTTTGTGGACCCGAGTTACAATATCGTGATCCGTCGTCCGAGTCAAGTTACTTCATCGATCAAGGCAAGCCCCGGTTCATTTAAACCTTCCTTGTGTTTTTACAAAGCTTTATATCACCTTTACTTTATGTGTTGCATTAGGTGATAGGAGTTGAGTGACAACCTAATTGATGCATTATCCAACCTTGATTATTTCCGATACCTACCTTGATAATCTGTTTTTGGTAAAATAACTAGAAATGCTTAGCCTTGCTAAACTAGTTAGACTTTTGAGTCAAAATGTGACAAGTCCCTTATGATAGCCCGAATGGGCGTTGATGAAAAGGATGTTATATGATGAAACCATCTTTGGGATATGGTGTTAAAGTTGAGACCGGTCGGGTAATTTGCACCGGGAATGGAGTCCTAGTGTAGTATTTACGGCTTGTCGATTAAGGACCGTTCGTTGTAAGCAATGTGGACCGAGACTATGGAACGTAATCTGCGCCTGAGGTCTTGGACCAATGGCACGTCTGTCTGGGCGTCGTCCCTAACAGTCGAAACTAGTTTTGGACGCATACTCCGGTAAGCCGAATCTTGGGGTGTCAAATCGGAAACGTACAACCCCGCACTAGGAGTGGAGAGATGGCGGGGAGTACATGTTACCCTCGTGGGTTAAAGTCCCGGATTGGAGGCGTACGGTATTCTCGGGTGGCATAGGACGCGGTTCCGTTTTGAGTATCCAAGAAAGGGTTGATATATGCAAGCTTAAGTGCTACATATGTCGTGTGGAAAGAACTCCCCAGCTAGGTTAATCGATTTCGAAATCGCCGTGCTTCTCGGATATGGAGACTTGGTTTCCCACTTACATCGTAGCTTAATTATGGAACAGTGAAGAGATGGATTAAGTGATGGAACTTCTACAAGTGTATGCTATAGTGTAAGATCACCTAGAATAGGTGAGATACTAAATTGGGATTAAAACATTGAAAGTAAGGATTCACTACTAGTAAGCTTTTCTGCAAAAAGAGTCCTTGATTCTTGCTTAAAGCCTTACCTTGAATCCTATTAGACCAGCATTCCTGAGTCTTCTCCTATTTTCTTTAGTCGGGTAAGTCTTGTTGAGTACTCCCGTACTCAGGGTTTGTTGACCCATGTTGCAGGACCAGGTAGTCATGTCTGCACTGGACCGTGTTGCATGACGATCCATCAAGAGGAGAGTGACGATGAGTGAGAAAAGAGACTCTTGGGTAGGGTCTGAAAGTGTAATATATGTATTAAACATTCTACTACTCCTACTTATATGTTGTAAAACTTGTTTTAAACAAATGGTTGTAAAATTATTGTAATAAATAAGTCTTCCATTTGTTTACTTTCGACGATTATGTATGAAAATTATTGTAATACTGCAATGACCTTGTAACGGATCCTGGTTGGAATAGTTAATAGTACTTTTCAGGTTATGGGTGCACATATGTGACTATAAAGGTTGTTGAACCGATAATTAGTACATGTGGGCCCCCTGTAATTTGAAAGGTTATGTTATAGCCGGCATCGAGCCTCCGTTACCAGGTGTTCTTGTAGCATTACTTTATAAAACTTCAAAATGATTTGGGTCAAACTAATTTTATTCTTACTTTGGTCCAAATTGCTTATTCTCTTATCTTATTCTATTGAAAAACTTTCTTATCTAATTTCGAGAAGGATACAAGTGGAGTAGCATTATATATTGCCCTATTTACACAATCTTTTAATGCAAAAGTTGTTATCAATTGTTACGTAGGATCGATTCATGCATCATGTTTAAATCATTTGTTAATGTTTACCTTCCCTTTATTGTGGTTTGGGCTAAATAGTATCAACCCTATTCTTGCTAACTTTTAGATCCTCCTACCTGAATCTTGGTAATCGATCGTAACTATTCTACAGGGATGGCCCGTACCAAAACGACCCCTAGGAAGAAGATGACCAAAAAGGCATCCCGCATCACCCGCTTGCGGCAAGAAATGACCACTGAAGCAAGTACCGGTCATGCCAAAGCTCAAGAAGGAAGTAGTAGCAAGCCCCAATAAAGATCTTCAAGAAGAAATCAAGCATCTAACCAGGGACTTGGATGAAGCTGCTAGAGATAGGCGCCGTGATGCAATTCAAATTGGAAGACGCAAGTCGAGTTGAATCGAAGTGCTCAAAAACATGGAGAGTGTAGTCGAGGCACTGATTGAGGCGGTCCATGAGAAGACAGCACTTCAGCATCGGTGTGACCACCTAATTCAAGATAATCATCAACTAGTGGGTTATGCAATTCAACCGGAAGCTCAAGAAGTCAATCAATATGCAAATTCATCATATGAATGATCTTCTCAACCTAAATCACCAATCCCGGGTAGTACAAGATGATTTGGGACTAGTAATTCAAGAGAATGTGGAAGAAGAGGAGAATCCAGAAGAAGCGGAGCCTCATGTTAGTGACAATGAGTCAGAAAATTATCCTTGAGGAGGAATAAGATTTTTGTAGAATGTGTAACATAGCTTTGTTTAATAGTAAGTACTTAGATGAGCCCTGGGGTAGATGTAGAATAAGAACCCCTGTTTTAAGAATAAGTTATGTGTTGTTTTTGTTTGAATTTCTTTTAAAGTTCAATAAATGCGGTTGGGTGTTATATAGTTTTATTTAAAAGCGGATGTCGCACAACAACGATGCCGACTCCCCGAATAGGGGTGACCTTCCAAACCCTCCACCGGTCTCAACTAACTTTGATGATGCCATTGCGGCTCTGGTTCAAGCTACTAATGAGAACTCTCGTCGATAACAAGTAGCTCAGCCAGAATCGGAACAATCGTCATGGCCACAAGGGCCGACATGGTGAAGAAGACGACACTTCTTATCCGAGTTTTTACTTGGTACAAAACCTCCAATCTTTAGTAGAGCTGATGAGCCATTAGAGGCGGATGATTGGCTCCGTGCTATGGAGCAAAAGTTTGAGTTAATGACTTGTACAGATCATCGAAGCCCATCTTTCTTTGCTACTTGACTTGAATACTTGTCGGAGCTTGGTGGAATAATTTCAAAAGCCGAAGCGACTGCTTTGGACATCAAATCACTTGGGATGAATTTAAGCATGTCTTTGTTGGTATTTCTAACGTCACTAACTAGTAATGGCATTTAGAAAGAATATCGGATGTTGCTTCGAGATAAAACTAAAAAGAAATATTCATTGCGATTCATAGCATATCCGAAAAGGTTGTCATGCCTATAGTTAAACTACTAATATACAAAAGAATAAAATATTCGTACTATGCCTTGATAACTTCTTAATAAGTAAATAAACAATTATAATCTGGGTATCATAGCGCTACGGATATGAATATACCATTGTAGCATTTTAACCGGAGTAAGAACCAGGTGTTGAATTTATATTCTACCACGGGGGAAAGAAGTCTTCTATCATGAATTAACTATGCATAGGTGCTAAACATCATAATCATCTCTCGTGTGCAAAGCTTAAGTGTTAAACTTATCAATTAATTAAACAAGGATCAAAGTTCACAATAAAGATAATGATAAAGTTCTTGATAAATAGATTCAACCAAAGTCATATCTAAGTGGGCGAAAATAGAAAGTGTCAAACAATGGGCGATAGCAATTCATAGGCTAGCTAGCATTAGAAACTCCAATATGTAACTCTAAACTATAAGTTAGGATCTACTCAATTAGTGCAATACATCTAACAATCATTGAAGAAAGACTAATTAAATCCTTACATGAGGACGAATCCGTGAAGACTAAGGCCGAAACTTAGAACAACCCGAATAATATCATCCGCTAGGCCTACATACGGGGATGGATTGCAAAGGACTCAATGGTCTTTGTCACCACCACGATCTACCACACGACCCGGCACATAGGGTGCAAACGCGGGTAAATAAGATCTAATCACCACGATTACATCATCTCTACCACTCACCCATGATATCAATAGATGAGCGCTATCACGAATCCATGTATGAACATAACAATAATTCAACTATGCTAAACGTGTAATCAAAGTAAATACTAGAACAAATAATCTCGAATATAAACATGATCAAGATATTCATATTAAGAACGTGTTGCGGAACTTGAAGACTACTTACAATGAAGAACTTACAAGAACGAGGCCTGATCTTGAGCCGGCCTCCCAGACGATCCGGGCGGATTTCTCCCTTCCTACTAGTTCTAGTCTTGATTGCTACTCTTCCTAAAGCGATGTTTCTACAGCGTGGGATATGACTTGGATCTTGAAGCGTTGTTCTTTGAATTGAGAACTTGATGATCCGAAAGAGGGGGTCTAGGGGTCTATATATATGGGTCTTCTTATGTCCCTTCGGCCGGCGATGATGTGGTACTAATCTTTGATTCATCTCGTGCTTCTACCGACGCCCTCGGATCAAACCGACGTTAAACAACCGGGTTTAGATTGCGTCTTAGAGGCGGTGGAGGAAGGTTCCGGAGACCGGGCTTGCGTAGCGGCCAAGCGGGGCCGATCGGCCCCATTATTGGAGCCGATCGGCCCGGGGGAGTCCCCCCTACGGGTCCCGCGTGCGTCGTGGCTTCGGAGTCTTCTAGATGATGTTTTCTTCGGTGTCAAGTTTGGTCCACGTCGGGATTAATCCGGAGCCTTCTAGAGTCTTTCTCGGAGTTGGATTGCGTTAGCGTCGCGTAGTCGTATGGCTCGCGAACTCTGCTGTTTTTACTGTTTAGTCCCTCGCAATTCACAACATTACCAAAACTGATGGAAATATGTTAGTGACCCCCTATTCTAGGTTGTTTTTATTATTTATACCCCTTTCTCATGTTTAATTGATTAATAATTTTATATGATAACAAGTGTCAACAAACTCCCCAAGCTTACCCTTTGCTAGTCCCTAGCAAAGCTATATGCTATAGTAGGATCGGGAGTTGCTACTACGCTTTCATACCTCGAGAAATCTTGTGTTACTCGAAAATAAATTCTCCTCTTAACGGATTGTTCATACCTGTTTACCATGGGGCGTAGCCTTTTCACGAATCATAAGCAAGATAAAACAATCAAGTTAAGTATCATATCTCAAGTTCTTTGATCAACTATCATCACGGGGTTTTGTAGTATTTTTCAAAAGAAAACTTCGGAGATCCTATGTATGACCCTCTTAAGTGGATGGTGGTAATGGAGTTATACAAGTGGCGGAACATACATAATGGGATGATAGTGGTGAAGTGGATGAGGATGAAAGGTAGTAAATAGCCCATAGCCTTTTATAGTATTTTTCTTCTCAAGCATTTTTTTGGACTATATCTCTCTTTCTAAAAATTGCTAGGACACAGGGCTGTCCATTCTTGGAGAGGTGGGCTTTGCCCCTGACTTGTGTCCATTTTCTCTCTCCTTAGAGATGTGGGCCCTACTCACCCTCGGATGCAAATCACAAAGAAACATATTTTTGAGATTTTCTAAGTGTAGGTTTAGAAAAAAGTAGATATGCTAAAGGAAACATGCTAATTGAAATATGCTTTGCGAGAAAATTAAATATGCAGATAAATACCGGTTTACCTCTCGGCGAGTTTTAAAGCACTTACTCCCATGGCGTGGTGTCGTCTATGGGCCCTCGTATAAATGTTGTACCTGGTAAGGTTCCTTCAATGATCTCAAAGGGTGGCGTAGACGAAGTGGCCGAGGAAGTCGATTGTTCAGGTTGTTGATGCCGGCGGTTGGTTGGGTCTCCGAAGGTGTACTCTTGTTGCTCTTCTTAGCGGTAGCGACTTTCTTTCTTTTCGAGGATTGTTTCTTTGGTGGAGACCTCTCGGGTTATCCAGCCGGTCAAAATGCTTCAAGATGGGTAGGAGCCGAGTGTACTTTTCCTTGATGTCTTTTTCTATTCTCTCAATGTGCTCCATCTTGAGTCCAGCTTTTTGTTGTAGTCTCTGGAGACGTTTACGCTCTTGGTCTTTCTTCGGGGCTGTTCATAGTTAGTATAAGTATTGAAGAAACAAATATATCTTTTACCTTGAATCGGAAGTGGATCTCGCCCGATCCCGATGTAGATGATAGCTCTTGTAGTGTTCAGAACGGTCTTCCAAGTACTATGGGAGGATCTTGTTCTTCTTCTCCCATGTCCATGACTAAAAAGTCGGTGAGGGGCGTAGCAGTCCTTGATTTTGACGGGGGGCGTTTAGTGCAATACCTTCCGGGACTCGGTATGATTGGTCTGCCATCTGTAGCATTACATAGGTGGAACACAAAGGCGATTACCATATATTAATTGATACGTTACCTTTGACATCTAAAAACTCCTATATAGGAGCTCCTCACTATCCCCTTAGGTATTTCTCAGGCTTGTGATTGGTTGCAGAATTGATAACTGATATTGAAACTGAAATCTTGATTCTTGGTTCGTATCTGACGCATCGGCAAGTCTGGGCAGCTGGCGGGCTCTTCCCTTCGAAGCATGGACCGCGGCCTCTTCAGCTGCCCTGCCCACCGCCGCCCCCTAGCCTTCCCTCATATAACGCGCGGCAGGAAGAGAGGCCGACCTCGGCGAGCACGCGACGCGGCAAGCATCCGCGCCCGATTCGACGGCGGGAGGCGAGAAGGAGCAGGGGCGGGGGCTAGGGTCGGCGTCCCCGGCCGGTGACTGCGTCGGTCCCCGCCCGTGGAGGCAGCAATCCTGCGCTGCTCCCTTTTTCTCTCTGCCGGTGGCCCATGACAGCTCCTCGCGCTAGATCCAGCCGGCGCACAGGGCTCCGCGGCACACTGCCATGCCGTCGCCTCCTTCTTCTCCAACCCCACGGAGGAGGAGCTGCCGCAACTACTCGCCGACCAGCACACCCCAGATCGAGGCTGGGCCGAGCTTGGCCGTCGTTGATTCCTCCGCTGCCGCGCTGGTCCGCCAAGAACCGCCGCCGCCATTGCTGGACGAAGTGGAGGAGCAGCACGCGGATCGAGGAGGAGACGCCGAGCTCCGAGCTGCTGGGGCCGTGAGCACGCGCACCGCCGAGCGCGGCTGCTGGTGCGATGAGGGCACGCGCCGCGCGCCAGACGTGGCTGCTAGGGCCTGTGCCTGTGCTGCCCATCGATTCAATTCAAGCAGAGAAGCAGATGGGTGAGGAGAAGTAGAGAAGAAGAGATGCGCCGCTGGACTACGAGCTCCACATCGATTGCTACGGCGGCGGCGGCTCCATCCAACTCAAACAGAAAAGCGGATGTGTTTTTTTGTTGTCGTCTGGATTTGTGGATCATAATGTTCAGATCATGGTACCGCTTCTATTTTTTCCCATTTAACTCTTTATCTGCTCCTATCAATTTAGATTTCTGATCAGCAATCATCTTTAGCCAACCTCACCGCACCTATGATTCAAATATGATAATTCACTGATTCTTCAATTTTGTAGCAAACCACTATCAAAACGAAAGATCGATGTGAGTGAACTGGAACCAATTGCTCCTGAAGGTAAACACCAATTGATCTCTGAATCACCGTGCCTATCTCTGGATGACCATGCCCGTGTTAAATTTTCAAAGAGGTTGTCCATGTAATATCTGTTGCTGTCAGTTTACATGGAACTCAACCGACACTTGCTATTCTGGTATTTTGTGAGATCATATACTTACATTTATAAATCAATAAAAAATAATCGACAAGTTCATCTCTGTAGAACAAAATGGACATCATCTTGCATTCTCCTTGCAAAAAATGATTGCCCAACACCAATAGGGGCAAAGTCAACTATTTCTTTTTTTTTTTTTTTTTTTTTTTTCTTCTGTATATTGCAGGTTGGGAAGGAACCTGCCCATGCTTTTTTTGAACAGACTAAGGTATCCTCTGCTGTTTGGTTGCTTGAAGAACATCTAGGATTAACTACCTTTTGCAATATACAGAGTTACTGCACCTACCTTTTGCATAATTTTGTGCTGTCGACGAGTGTTTGAAAATAAGTTGCAGCCTACTGAGTCATGAAGAATCATTCCATTTGGCCTTTTGTCACAGATCTTTTGTTAGTACTCTTTGTACAATTGTACCAACCTGCTACTGCTCTTATCAGTTTGAATAACTGCTCTGTAGTCATCTTATGTGTACTGTGACAACTCGTGATTTTTAATTGGCCATCCGGCAATCGGAATCTCTGAAGCCATGCAACGTTCCTGATGCAGCCACCCCTCCTTGCGTCCCCATGAAGATCCAACATGATTGCCATGCGATCTGGCCGCGGGGCCTGGGAGTACGTTTCATATCACATATGTGAGATCAGGAGAGTTTTGATGGTTCTTCAGCGAAACAGGTAGTCCTGTACTATTTGTTCAGCTTTTTGTTGGCGCTATTAGACTGTTACAAAGAACACTTAGTAAAACATTTGGATACACATTGACATGGTGCCCAGCCATCAAAGTTGTAGTACTGTATTACACTCATGAATGCATGTTACATACATGCAAGATTGTAGATTATTGTTTAGGTCATATATGGAGGGATTGTAGACTATTGTTTAGGTCATATATGGAGTCCAAATACTGATTGGTGTCTGCTGTAAAAAAGATATTGATTGGTGTCATTTTGGAGGCCCTGGGGTAAGCTGAATGTGAACAAGACATTATGAAAAGGTGATTCTGAATATAATAAGTTACTCCATGTTTTTTTCTAATATATTGTATTGTCCTTGTCAGGTGCCTTATTGGTGCTGTTTTAGCAAAAAAAAAAAAATATTACTTATTTGCTACCTTCTTTTTTATCTGAATACAGGTATTAGAATACTAAATATAGATATAACTAGAGAGAAATCGTCAAATCAAAAACGATAAGCATGGCATGGATTTGAATTGAACATGCTCTTGGATTTTCAAGAGCACAATGAACAGCCCCATCCTTTTATTGCCTGCAGTGGTGTGATAAACAGCATGTATTTACTAATATGTATTCCAAGAGGGATAGTTGTCATGTTTCACCAGACATCTGGGCATGTAAAAGTCTTAGGATATTTTCACCAAATATGAAACTTTCATCTTGATAAATTCAGTTTAGTACTAAAGTAAATCAATCATGCTGTGTTATTGTATTGAAGTACCATTGTTGCAAAAAAAAAATTATCTATTCGGCATATTCTAATCAGTCAATAAAGAAGATGCATGCAACAATTTCTGCAAATTGCATTCTATTATCCCTACTGTATTTGAAGTTTTTTTGATACGGACCCATTAACTGTATTGGATTAAATTTCAGGACCAGTATTACTCAACTTGGAAGAAAATCGACTCACTGATCTTTCATCATTGTTGGTGGAGTCCATCAGCCCGACCGTCAAAGAATCAACAGATGCATAGGAGTTCACCGAAAATAACATAGTATTTCCATCTGTTTCTTCTGCAGATCATGAATACTTATGCATGTGTTAGTAGGTCTGAGGCATGTTATTTCCCATGAATGTATTATACCTTTAATGTATTCACCAGGAGTCGAAGCCTATGGAACATATCTAAATAATTCTCTCTTTTTGCTATTGATAATGAGTGGTTTTTATAGTAAGAGTTGTGTTTACCTTTTTCCTTACCGTGCAAGGTTATTATATTATCTCTATGCTTTGTATATGGCTATGTCATCAGTTCAAACAGTTACTAGACAAATGTTCATGAATTTAACTTATTAGACTGGTGTCGGGTGTATGGCCTTTCTTTTCCATACAGGCGCATATCTTGGAGGTATAAGTCCTCATAAATCATCTATTTCATTTACATTAAATTCTATTGGTACCTATACATGTATCCAGATAGTCTACACCTGAAGAAAGAGTGGTTTGCTTTTCCATGCTTCATCGGTGTCTGCCTCTTGCTTAAGTTTGAGAAGCCCGTTGCGGTTGGATTTTAAACTTTCGGTGTTGTTGTGTAAGGTTTATTATCCTCAACTCTCTTTATTTACTTTTCGCGATATTTATTTATGCTTGAATAACTTGGGATCAATGTAGTTTTAACATGTTCTTACCAAACTCTCTGTGTGTTGTGCTCATAAATTTATAGGATGGGTCATTGCAGATTGTTCTCAACATTGACCATGAAGAACAAAACATGAGGAATTATGTCAGCTACAAAGGCTCACTCAAATAAATAATTGCGAGTCTTTTTTTTTTTAAATTAACGCAACATACATTGTTCGATCTTAATAATGTTTTTGGTTATAATCGGGTTCGGATACTTCAATTCTAATAGCTTGGAACTTTGGTCTTAAAAATAGTTGTGACTACTCAATACACTTTGGTATTTCAACTCTCTATAATAAGATCAAATCCCTATCGTGCGAGAGATGATATCATGAAATTTTCTCTTATGATCATTGCTAATTTTCTTAATTCCCGCGACGAACGCTGGGGAAGATTCCCCTAGTTAAGTTGATGCGATCCGTGTCGCGGACAACTTGCTGGAAGTTCCATTGATTAATGGAGCGGTGGATTGATGGAACTCGAGGTCGTCTAGCTTCTCTAATGGTGGTGGAATGCGCCGAGTCTTTAGATTACGTTGGGACTTGATTGATCATCAAGACTCGTTCCACATGTGGTCGAGGTTGACGGTTCTTCTTGTTCTTGCTTCTTCTTTTTGTCCTCTTCTCGGCAATTTGGTACGTGTATTTCGAGGTGCGGTAGTGGTACGCTTGGAGCGAGGGGAGCTAGGGTCTTGTGTTTGCGGTTGAATCTCTCCCTCTGTTTGTTGATTCGGTGAAGACGATCTTTGCGGTGTCGGCGTAGATGATGGCCTTGGTGGTGGCAAGGAAGGGGCGGCCCGAATAATCGGGCGTTCTTACCTTTGGCCGTATCCAGGACCACGAAGTCGGTGGCCACATAGAGCTTACCGATGTAAAGACAAACGTCTTCGGGATGCCTTCGGGATAGCATAGCGGCGATGATGCAAGTTGTAGGCACATGGTTGTGTATAGTAAATCGCATCGGCTCAAGGTTTACCTTAGGCATGATGTTGACACTTGAGCCAAAATCGACGAGCGTCGTAGGTGCGGCGCCAATTTCAATGGTGACGGCCGGTCTCCCTGGATCTCCTTTCTTGGTGGGCATACCCGGTCGGCCTGGTTCAGTCCTCCTCGTGCATCCTTGGTGCGAATACTGCATAGTAAATATTAATAAGGTTTGCAGATTCTAATTCTTCCTACCGGCCCTAATCTTACTCGGTTAGGCATAGGGGCGGATAAAGCCAGGTGAGACAATTGAGATTCTATCATTTTATTAAAGCTATCTTTGGTTCTTTATTGCGAAAGAAAAGCTTTCCATTTTAGTACTAATAGTTTCTAGCATTTTATCATTGGAAGCTAACTTCTTAGACAGTTTATCCATGAGTCTACCTTGGTTTTGTACTAACTCTCTTAAAGGTGGGAAATTATTGAAAGAGTTATTACCTTGATAGTTACCCGAGTAGTTACCGTGGTAGTTGGGTCTCTGTTGATTCCATCCTTGATTCGGAGGACGATCTTTGGTTGTTGTTGTTGTTGATGTAATTTACGTCCTCTTCTAGCTCGGGACATTGGCTGCCCGAGTGTCCGAGTTGCCACATTCTTCACATGTCATGCGGGGAATCGAAGAGTTGCATGACTTCTTTCTTCTCGGGAGCTTTCTCTTCAAGCTTCTTCATAATTAAATCCATTTTGGTAGACGGCAAGTCTACCTCTTTTCACTGGTGCATTCCTCTTTCTTTCTTGCGGGGTTGACGGTCCTCATTCCAAGCTTGGTTTGATGCCATCTTCTCCACAAGGTCGATAGTTTGATTCAGTGTAAGGGGCGAGAAAGCACCTCCGGCCGGCTAACGTCCATGGTTTCACGGGTGTTGTTGTTAAGCCCGTGGTAGAAGGTCTGCATGAGTAGCCGCTTCTCTATTCCATGGTGTGGGCATTCGATGATGTAGTCTTGGAAGCGCTCCCACGCCTCGGAACAGATTCGTCGTGTTCTTCTTGAAAACTTGAGATTTTCCCCGTAAGGCGTTGGTTTTGCCTATAGGGAAGAACTTTGCCGGGAAGGCGGTAGAGCAAAGTGCCCAAGTAGTGAGTTTGTCTTTGTTGGCGTAGAACCACACGCTTGCCAGCTCGTCCCAAGAGTGAGAATGGGAACGCAGGGGCAGTAGGATTGCATCACTTAAGACATCTTTGATGGTGAAGGTGCCCACGCATCTCTAGGAAGTGTTGTAGGTGAGCACCGGCATCTTCATGGGCTTTTCCACGAAATTGGCTAGCTTGTACCATGTTGATGAGTGCAGGCTTGAGCTCAAAAAGCTTTGTCTCCCACATCGTTGTCGGTCCAAAGGCGGATGTTGGCCGTAGTCGGTCGCAGTACTCGCGGAGGGTCTTGTTTGCCATGACTTGAACACGGGTGCTAAGCTTCGCCACGATGGAGGAGTCTTCGGAGGTAGTGATCTTAGGTTGAGACTTCAACTTAGATCTTGCCTCCTTCAAAAGTTTTTTGGATCGGATGGAAGTTTTCGGGAAGATTCCTTTTCATACATTACCCTAAAATAGATAAGAAGAATAATAACGAGGGTAAACTTGTTTAAGGAATTGATAAATTTAATACTTTACAATGCGTGAGAGAGATGTATGCAAGTTAATCCTATATTTTTTTATTTTTATTGGGCTATAGACTTTCTTTCCCCGAACAACGGCGCCAAAAATGCTTGTTGGTATTTCTAACGTCACTAACTAGTAATGACGTTTAGAAAGAATATCGATGTTGCTTCGATAAAACTAAAAGAAATATTCATTGCGGTTCATAGCATATCCGAAAAGGTTGTCATCCCTATAGTTAAACTACTAATATGCAAAGAATAAAATATTCGTACTATGCCTTGATAACTTCTTAATAAGTAAATAAACAATTATAACTGGGTATCATAAGCGCCTGAGATATGAATATACCATTGTAGCATTTTAACCGGGAGTAAGAACCGGTGTTGAATTTATATTCTACCACGAGGGAAAGAAGTCTTCTATCATGAATTAACTATGCATAGGTGCTAAACATCATAATCATCTCTCGTGTGCAAAAGCTTAAGTGTTAAACTTATCAATTAATTAAACAAGGATCAAAGTTCACAATAAAGATAATGATAAAGTTCTTGATAAATAGATTCAACCAAAGTCATATCTAAGTGGGCTAAAATAGAAAGTGTCAAACGATGGGCGATAGCAATTCATAGGCTAGCTAGCATTAGAAACTCCAATATGTAACTCTAAACTATAAGTTAGGATCTACTCAATTAGTGCAATACATCTAACAATCATTGAAGAAAGACTAATTAAATCCTTACATGAGGGGCGAAATCCGTGAAGACTAAGGCCGAAACTTAGAACAACCCGAATAATATCATCCGCTAGGCCTACATACGGGGGATGGATTGCAAAGGACTCAATGGTGTTTGTCACCACCACGATCTACCACACGACCCGGCACATAGGGTGCAAACGCAGTAAATAAGATCTAATCACCACGATTACATCATCTCTACCACTCACCCATGATATCAATAGATGAGCGCTATACGAATCCATGTATGAACATAACAATAATTCAACTATGCTAAACGTGTAATCAAAGTAAATACTAGAACAAATAATCTCGAATATAAACATGATCAAGATATTCATATTAAGAACGTGTGCGGAACTTGAAGACTACTTACAATGAAGAACTTACAAGAACGAGGCCTCGATCTTGAGCCGGGCCTCCGACGATCCGGAGCGGATTTCTCCCTTCCTACTAGTTCTAGTCTTGATTGCTACTCTTCCTAAAGCGATGTTTCTACAAATAAGATATGACTTGGATCTTGAAGCGTTGTTGCTGAATTGAGAACTTGATGATCCGAAAGAGGGGTCTAGGGGTCTATATATATGGGTCTTCTTATGTCCCTTCACCTTCGGCGATGTGGGTACTAATCTTTGATTCATCTCGTGCTTCTACCGACGCCCTCGGATCAAACCGACGTTAAACAACCGGTTTTAGATTGCGTCTTAGAGGCGGTGGAGGAAGGTTCCCGGAGACCGGGCTTGCGTAGCGACCAGCGGACCCGATCGGCCCCATTATTGGGCCGATCGGCCCGGGGGTCCCCTCTCGGGTCCCGTCGTGCGTCGTGGCTTCGGAGTCTTCTAGATGATGTTTTCTTCGATTGTCAAGTTTGGTCCACGCCGGGATTAATCCCGAGCCTTCTAGAGTCTTTCTCGAGTTGGATTGCGTTGCGTCGGCGTAGTCGTATGGCTCGCGAACTCTGTGTTTTTCTGTTTAGTCCCTCGCAATTCACAATATTACCAAAACTGATGGAAATATGTTAGTGACCCCCTATTCTAGGTTGTTTTTATTATTTATACCCCTTTCTCATGTTTAATTGATTAATAATTTTATATGATAACAAGTGTCAACAGTCTTACGTGCTCATTTCATTCCAAATGGGAGTTATGGCCAAGAAGTTAGAAGAATTCTTACCATTAAAGCAAGGAGAAGACTCGGTACTTCAAGTATGTGGGCAAGTTTAATCACCTGTCACAGTATGCCACAACACTTGTAAATTCAGATGGAAAGAAGGAGTGGTTCATCCGAGGCCTCCATCCAAAGCTTCATGCCATGATGAATATCCGCGATACGGATTCTTATCATGATGTAGTAAAATGGCAATATCTTGTGAAGAAAAGAATCGTGTTCTTATGGAATACGAGCATAAGGAAGAAAAGAAAAGAAAAATTTATCCTCTGGATATTACGGTGGCAAATCAAAATGTCGAGAGTGATTTACCATCCCGTGAATCATTTTCGTCCTCCTTATCGTCCACCACGCCTTCGGCCTAGACAGTCATTTGTTCGACCTGGCTGCGCCTCTTCCTTACCCACGTCGCCCTAATGCCCCCGTCATTCGCAACCCTACTCCACAAAGCCATACACCCATTTGTTATAATCGTGGAAAACACGGTCATTATTCTCGAGAATGTCCCAATCCTCGAAGGTATAACCCAGGGTTATCGGGTAGCTTCTGGAAGTCAGCCGCCACAGCAGAATAAGAATAATAATCAGAATGCTCAGAAGGGAAAGGGTGAAAAGAAGACTGGAAAGGCGTACTGCACTAATGTGGAAGAAATACCGGCGGGGGAACCAATCATGATGGGTATGTTCCCTGTCGCCAAACACCCTGCAGTAATATTATTTGATTCTGGTGCATCGCATACATTTATCAGTAAAACATTTGTGGTGAAAAATGAGATAGCCATCGGGGAAATGAAGGATGAGTTCATTATACACTCACCCGGGGGACGTATGAGTACTAAAGAAGTGGTATATCAGATCCCCATATCATTAGGTGGATATGGTTTCCCCACCAATATGATAGTTCTAAAGGATCAAGATATAGACGTGATCCTTGGTATGAACTGGTTGTACCGTTATGGTACTATTATAGATACCATCAATAGAACTGTCAAAGTAAAGTTACCCGAGAAAAATTCTGAACTCCTTATTCAACTTCCAATTGTCAAGAGGGCAGTTGAAAAAGTATGTGCAACTTATGTTAAGGAGGTTAAAGACATCCCAGTAGTATGTGAGTTTCTGGATGTATTTCTAGATGATTTGCCTGGACTACCATCGGAGAGAGATGTTCAATTCAGTATAGAATTGAAACCGGGAACTGCTCCCATCTCTCGAAGAGCTTATAGAATGGCACCAAAGGAATTAGCTGAAATTAAAACTCAGTTACAAGAGTTGATTGAAAAAGGATTTATTAGACCAAGTTCTTCACCTTGGGGATGCCCAACTATTTTTGTGAAAAAGAAGGATCAGACTTTGAGGATGTGTATAGATTATCGTCCCACTTAATGAAGTGACGATTAAAAATAAGTACCCTCTCTACGCCTGGATTGATTTACTCTTTGATCAATTAGCCGAGCAAAAGTCTTTTCCAAGATTGATTTGAGATCGGGGTATCATCAAATCAGATTAAACCGAGGATATTCCGAAGACCGCATTTACCACTAGATACGGTCTCTATGAATATTTGGTTATGTCCTTTGGGTTAACCAATGCCCTACTCATTTCATGTATCGATGAATACAGTGTTTATGTCAGAACTGGATAAGTTCGTGATGGTGTTTATTGATGATATCCTTGTTTATTCGAAGAATGAAGAAGAGCATGCAGAGCATCTCGTAATAGTTTTAAAACGATTGAGAGACCATCAACTGTATGCTAAATTTAGCAAGTGTGCCTTTTGGTCAAGGAAGTACAATTCTGGGTCATGTGCTATCATCGGAAGGGGTTGCCGTTGACCCGAGCAAAGTGAAAGATATCCTTAATTGGAAACCACCAACGACCGCTCATGAAGTTCGTAGTTTTCTTGGAATGGCGGGATATTACCGTCGATTCATTCCTGACTTTTCAAGAGTAGCAAAGCCTATCACGGAGTTGTTAAAGAATCGCACCAAGTTTGTATGGTCACCAAAGTGTGAGCGTGCTTTTCGGATTGAAGAAAGCACTAACCATTTGCCCCAATTTTAGCTCAACCAGACATTGAAAAACCATTTGACGCCTATTGTGACGCATCCGGTATTGGTATCGGTTGTGTGTTAATGCAAGAAGGCAAAGTTGTTGCCTATGCATCACGCCAACTAAAACGCCATGAGGAGCATTATCCAACCCATGATCTAGAGCTAGCAGCAAAGGGTTCATGCCTTAAAAATCAAGGCGTCATTATACATTGGGTAATT
Organism: Hyparrhenia diplandra; assembly: GCA_015847255.1. NCBI lineage: Eukaryota > Viridiplantae > Streptophyta > Magnoliopsida > Poales > Poaceae > Hyparrhenia > Hyparrhenia diplandra. The sequence goes on along the minus strand of JADLZK010012231.1, from coordinate 68,035 downwards.
TGCAATCGAGAATGGAGTCTTAGTGTAGTATTTCCGCTTGTCGATTAAGGACCGTTCGTTGTAAGCAATGTGGACCGAGACTATGGAACGCATCCGCGCTGAGGTCTTGGACCAATGGCACGCTCTGTCCGGGCGTCGTCCCGCATAAATAAACTAGCTCGACGGGCGCATACTCCGGTAAGCCCAATCTTGGGGGTGTCAAATCGGAAACGCATAAACCACGCACCGGGAGTGGAGAGATGGCGGGAGTACATGTTACCCTCGTGGGTTAAAGTCCCGGATTGGAGGCGTACGGTATTCTCGGGTGGCGTACGGCGGTTCCGCTTTGAGTATCAAGAAAGGGTTGATATATGCAAGCTTAAGTGCTACATATGTCGGGTGGAAAGAACTCCCCAAATAGGTTAATCGATTTCGAAATCGCCGTGCTTCTCGGATATGGAGACTTGGTTTCCCACTTACATCGTAGCTTAATTATGGAACAAAGTGAAGAGATGGATTAAGTGATGGAACTTCTACAAGTGTATGCTATAGTGTAAGATCACCTAGAATAGGTGAGATACTAAATTGGGATTAAAACATTGAAAGTAAGGATTCACTACTAGTAAGCTTTTCTCGCAAAAAGAGTCCTTGATTCTTGCTTAAAAGCCTTACCTTGAATCCTATTAGACCAAAGATTCCCGAGTCTTCTCCTATTTTCTTTAGTCGGGTAAGTCTTGTTGAGTACTCCCGTACTCGGGGTTTGTTGACCCATGTTGCGGGACCGGTAGTCATATGCCCTTTGGACCGTGTTGCATGACGATCCATCAAGAGGAGAGTGACGATGAGTGAGAAAAAGAGACCCATGGGCGGGGTCTGAAAGTGTAATATATGTATTACACATTCTACTACTCCTACTTATATGTTGTAAAACTTATTTTAAACAAATGGTTGTAAAATTATTGTAATAAATAAGTCTTCCGCTGTTTACTCTGATTATGTATGAAAATTGTTGTAATACTTTGCAATGACCTTGTAACGGATCCTCGGTTGGAATAGTTAATAGTACTTTTCAGGTTATGGGTGCACATATGTGACTATAAAGGTTGTTGAACCGATAATTAGTACATGTGGGCCCTGTAATTTGAAAGGTTCTGTTACAGGATAATGCATCAATTAGGTTGTCACTCAACTCCCATCACCTAATGCAGAGCATAAAGCAAAGGTGATATAAAACTTTGTAAAAACACAAGGAATGTTTAAATGAACCGGGGCTTGCCTTGATTGATGAAATAACCCGACTCGGACGACGGATCACAATAGTCGGAACTCGGGCCAACAAAATAGCCTTTCTAAGCATTTTAACCAAAACGGGTTATCAAGGTAGATATTGAAATCCATGTTTTTAATGCCGTAAGGCGAGGCGAGGCGAGCGACCCCCTTCCGGACGCCTAGGCGAATAAGGCGCTCGCCTAGGCGACGCCATATAAACAGAGCAATTAGCATATAATAGAGAGCAACCGCTGCGGCTAATCTACTACTCAATTACTCCCAAATCAAAGCTCAAGCGGACAAATAAAAGCGAGGGCGGCTACCGCATGCGGAAGCGAGGGGGGACGGCCGCACATGCGGGTTTGGCCTTTTTTCTAAAAAAAAAAAAAACAGAGAGAGGAGGTGAGAAATGAGTCGAATCAATCGCCCCGGCCGTCGGGGTCCATGCGAATCGGGCGGGTCCATCAAGAGGAAGCGGAACGCCGGCCGGCTCGAGGACGAAAGGACTGCTGCGAGTCGGGAAGAAAATCGGCAGTCCCGCCCCTCCCTCTCTTTCAATCCCCTATCTCGCAATCCCTCTCTATTTTCTCGACCGCCGGGACCGAAGCGGAGAAGTCCCTCGCGAGCGATTTCCAAAGATGGGTCGCTTCCTTTTTAGGCGCGCGCTGTTCTTCTCTTCCGGCCGCCGCTCACGTATATGGCGGCCGCCGCGAGGCTGTTTGGCGTCGCTCGGGCGCCCTAGCGAGAGAAAGCCGGACGCCTTACGACATGGCTAGGCGAGGCCCGACGCCCCGAGTTTTCCGTCGCTGGGCGCCCTGGCGACGAGGCGACGCCTTAGTCGCCGCCAGCGACGCCTTAAAAAAACGGGGATTGAAATAAACAAGGATGGATAATGCATCAATTAGGTTGTCACTCAACTCCTATCACCTAATGCAGAGCATAAAGCAAAGGTGATATAAAACTTTGCAAAAACACAAGGAATGTTTAAATGAACCGGGGCTTGCCTTGATTGATGAAATAACCCGACTTCGGACGACGGATCACAATAGTCAAAACTTCGGGTCAACGGAATAGCCTTCTACGGAGACTTGATCAACAACTTCACGATCTCCTTCATTCACTATACGGAAGAATAACATATGCTTAACATGATGCCGTGCATATAGGCATGAGGCACGAGAGTGCATGAAATGATAAACACTTGAGTACAACTTTCTTTCACGATAAAGTTGCAACCTAATAAAACCAACTTGTGAAACTACTCTACGAGATATCATCACCATTGCCTAAGGAGTTCTCAAGGACCATCTGATAGTGGTGTGGTTTAGGGTTCACAAAACAACCCAAAATCTACCCAAAACCCTAAGTTATAAGACATTAAACATTTTGTTTACACATGAAATAATAGGATATGAAATAATAAATATTTTAATTTTCTCAAAACAAGCTCAAAATTTTTTGTACAAGTAGATCATGTCATAAAACAGTGTCAAAATAATTTTTATGATTTTTTGGATAAATAAAATAATTATTAAAAATCAAGGAAGATGCATATTTCAATTAAAATTTGTATTTTTAAATCATGTCAAAAGTATTCAAAATTCAAATTTTATAATTTTCATGGATAGACATACTCATGGGAAGGCTACACAAAAATTTTCAGAATTTTTGAGCTAGCATTTGAATTTATACAAAATTTGGAAAATCGGACACTATTCAAATAAATGAAATTGAATAAAACATTTCATAAATGGAAAAAGGGTTCTCGGGTTGAATTTGGCCCGACATCGTGCATGGCCCAAGATCGCGTGCGGGGCCTTTATTCTTTGTCTAATACGGGCCGGCACTGGGATGAATAAGAGTGGGCGAAACCCGGTGCTTCTGATGTGCATTGGCCCGGCACCGTTCACGTGCCAACGTCTTGCGCGTGCTCACCGTGACAGCGCGCTCTGGCCATCAAGCGCGCCTTGGCCGCGTTCTCGGCGCCGGTGATGGACTAAAAAGAAAAAGGAAGGAAGGAGGGCGACCGAGCTCACGGGAAGCTAGAACGGGCTCGGTTCTGGCGGGGGCTGGCGGAGGGAGGTCGACGGGCGAGGGCCGGCGGCGGCGGCGAGGACAACGTCGTTCAGATGGTCGGGGTCACGGGCTGGGAAAGAAGCGAGTCGATCACGACTATCATTGAGAGGGAGGGAAAACACGAGGAAGAGCAAGTAAAGCTCACCGGAGCGAAGCCGTCGGGGCGGCGAGCCGCCCGGCGCCGCTCCGTACGGCAGCGCGGAAGACGGTCGCGGTGGCGACTCCGGCGGCGGCGAGTGGTCAGCGCCGGGTTCGGAGGAGGTAAGGAAGTTGCGACGCTGGGCGGAGAAACCGGTTTGGCAAAGATGCAACGACGGCGACGAACGACGGCGGCGGGTGACGGGCGAAACCCGGCGGCGGATTTGGAAAAAGAAGAAAACGACGGCGATGGCGGGCTATTTATAGGGAAGAAGGGGATGGGGAGGTAGCCGGAGGAGTCGCGAACGTCTCCGGTGGTCGGCTTCGAGAGAGGACGCCGATGGACGGCGGCGTGAAGGTTGACGCCGGCGGTGGCGCGAGGGAGAGGTCGGGTTCTTGTAGCTTCCTAACCCTAACTTTGAATTTTCAAAATTACTCACAAAATTTGAACTGAACTCAAAAATTTCCAAAAAAGCAACTTGCCTTAATTTTTCAAGATCTACAACTTTCACAATTGAAAGATTTTCAAATTCGGCATCTAAATATGACGTTTTGAAATAGGGTCAAAAGTTTTGAAATTTGAATTCAAAATTACTTTTAAAATCATGTAGAAACTTGAAAAACTTTGTACATAACTTTTGTTCCTCTCAACAAGATCTACAAACTAGGTTTTAGAAGTTTTCTCAAATTTTGCTTGAATTTCGAAATATAGAAAAAAGGGGTAGAAAGGGTTTCATTGGAATTCAAAATTACTTTAAATTTTTGAACTAAACTTTACAAACTCAAAATACCAACTTTGTTCAACTTTGAAAAATCTACCTCTTTGCTTTAATAACCATACCCAAATTCTTGATAGATTTTGAATAAAAAGAAAAGGGGACAAACTAGAGTTTAAAAACTAGGGTTTCCGGCGGGGGGGTAACTTCCTAATCGATTCCTCTCGCGTCTTTTTGACCGACGACGAAATCAAACATAAAATAAACTTATTTTAGTTCAATGCAACACATGGTGGGCTAAACATGCATGCTTTGCAATGATCATGATGACATGTCATGTTTTAGTGAAAGTAACACCGGGGGTGTTACAGTTAATCGAAAAAACATGATTACTTGGTAAGGGACTATTGGGTTGAGGGGGAATGGTTTGTACCTTTTAAGAGATCTTTGTCCTCTTTTGAGTATTCTAAATGGAAGGATTTGGAAAGAGATTTAGAAAACCGTGAGTTGTCCGATGCTAGGGACGATTGTAATCTGGGAATTGGATAAGTCAATACAGGTTTACAACTAAGTCATTATATATGTTTATCAACTTTAACACCCCCGGGTGTTACTATAACTAAAATATGACATGTCATCATGATCATTGCAAAGCATGCATGTTTAGCCCACACTGTGTTGCATTAAACTAAAATAAGTTTATTTTATGTTTGGTTGCATTGTCGGTCAAAAAGACGCGAGAGGAACCGTTTCTGAAGTTACCCCCTTGTCAAAAAACCCTAGTTTTTAAACCCTAGTTTGTCCCCTTTTTTCTTTATTTCAAAATTTATCAAGATTTTGGGTATGGTTATTAAAGCAAAAAGGTAGATTTTTCAAAAGTTGAACAAAGTTGGTATTTTGAGTTTTCAAAGTTTAGTTCAAAATTTTAAAGTAATTTTGAATTCCAACAAAACCCTTTCTATCCCCCTTTTCTCTAATTCAAAATCTAAGCAAAATTTGAGAAAAAACTTTCAAAAGCTAGTTTGTAGATCTTGTTGAGAGGAACAAAAGTTATGTACAAAGTTTTTCAAGTTTCTACATAATTTTAAAAGTAATTTTGAATTCAAATTTCATACTTTTTGACCCCATTTCAAAAAGTCATATTTGGAGGCCGAATTTGAAAATGCTCCAATTATGAAATTTGTAGATCTTGAAAAATTAAGTCAAGTTGTTTTTGGAGATTTTTGAGTTCAGTTCAAATTTTGAGAGTAATTTTGAAAATTCAAAGTTAGGGTTTGGGGAGCTACAGAGGACTCGGCCCTATGGCCGGTGCCATCGCCGGCGTCAAAGCTCGCGCCGCCGTCCACCGGCCGTCCCTTCTCGCCTGCGCAGACCGAGGAGCTTCGCGGCGACCTTGGCCACTGTCCGGCCTCCCTCTCCTATAAATAGGTCGGCCATCGTCGACTTTTCCTTCTTTTTCGAAACCGCCCCGCCGGAACCACCTCCGCCCGCCGCCGTCGTGCGCCGCCGTCGTTTCACCTTTTGCCAAACCCGCTCCTCCACCAGCTTCGCAACTTCCTTACCTCCCTCTAGAACCTGGCGCGACCCCTTTCGCCGTCGGAATCGCCACCGCGAGCTCGTCTTCCTCACCGCCCGACCGGGCGCCGCCGCAAAGCCACCTCACCGTCGTCGGTGTGTTCCGGTGAGCCTCAAGGAAAACCACCTTGTGCTCTAGCTTCATCTCGTTGTCCCGGTCGTGATCGGCTCACGTTTTGCTTGCACAAAGCTCCGACGTGCGGGAACGTCGTTACGCCGCCGCCGCCCATTGTCATCGCCCGTCGACCCATCTCCGGCCTAGATCCGCCGCGACCAACCATCGTTCAAGGATCGCGGTGAGCTCCTGCCATGCTCATGTCCTCTGTTTTCTCTTTTAGTGAAACGGCGCGGAACGCAGGTCCGCGCCCGCCCTTGGCCGAGCACCGTCGTGCCGTCGCCGGGCGACCACGCCTTAGGCTGGGCCAAGTGTCACCGCGATAAAGCCGCGGGCTGTTATTATTCATCGGTCGGCCCAACATCGTTCCCAACAGGCTAAATCGTCATCATTCATAGTAGGCCGGCCCATTATGAACGATAGCGGCCGTGAACGATCTTTGGGCCGTGCACAGTAGCGGGCCAAGATTCAACCCGAAACCCTTTTTCAATTATGAAATGTTTTATTCAATTTCATTTATTTGAATAGTGTCTAATTTTCCAAATTTTGTATAAATTTAAATACTAGTTCAAAAATTCTAAAAATTTTTGTGTAGCCTTCCCATGAGTATGTCTACCCATGAAAAATATGAAACTTGAATTTTGAATACTTTTGACATGACTAAAAATACAAATTTTAATTGAAAAATGCATCTTCCTTGATTTTTAATAATTATTTTATTTATCCAAAAATCATGAAAATTATTTTGACGCTGTTTTATGACATGATCTATCTGTACAAAAATTTTGAGCTTGTTTAAAGAAAGTTAAAATATTTATTATTTCATACCCTATTATTTCATGTGTTAAACAAATTGTTTAATGTTTTATAACCCGGGGTTTTGGGTGAATTACGGGTTGTTTTGTGAATCCTAAACCATACCACTATCAGATGGTCCTTGAGAACTCCTTAGGCAATGGTGATGATATCTCATAGAGTAGTTCAACGAGTTGGTTTTGTTGGGTTGCAACTTTATCGTGAAGGAAAGTTGTACTCAAGTGTTTATCATTTCATGCACTCTCGCGCCTCATGTTTATATACACGGCATCATGTAAAGCACATGTTATTCTTTCGTATAGTGAATGAAGGTGATCGAGAAGTCGATCAAGCTTCCGAAGAAGGTTTTCTTGTTGACCCGAGTTCCGTTATTGTGATCCATCTTCGAGTCGGATTATTTCATCAACCAAGGCAAGCCCGGTTCATTTAAACATTCCTTGTGTCTTACAAAGCTTTATATCACCTTTGCTTAATCTATTGCATTAGGTGATAGGAGTTGAGTGATGACCTAATTGATGCATTATCCATCCTTGATTATTTCGATATCTACCTTGATAGCCCGTTTTGGCAAAATGTTTAGATTGCTTAGCCATGCTAAATTAGTTAGACTTTTAGTCAAAATGTGACAAGTCTTTTATGATAGCCGAATGGGCATTTGATGAAAAGGATGTTATATGATGAAACCATACTGGGTTATGGTATTGAAGTTGAGACCGGTCGGGTAATTTGCACTGAGAATGGAGTCTCAGTGTAGTATTTTCGGCTTGTCGATTAAGGACCGTTCGTTGTAAGCAATGTGGACTGAGACTATGGAACGCAATCTGCGCTGAGGTCTTTTGACCAATGGCACGCCTGTCTGGCCGTCGCCCGGGACGGTCGAAACTAGTACCGACCACATACTTACGGTAAGCCCGATCTTGGGGGTGTCAAATCGGAAAAGTACAACCAACCCAGCGCCCGGGGGTGGAGAGATGGCGGGGCAGCGTGTACACTCGTGGGTTAAATTCCCGGATGCCCGTGGGTTAGATTCCCAAGGTGTGAGGTGTACTGCGTGCTCTCGGGTGGCGTGGGACGCGGTTCCGTTTTTGAGTATCCAAGAAAGGGTTGATATATGCAAGCTTAAGTGCTACATATGTCGTGTGGAAAGAACTCCCGTTGACGGTAACCAACGACATATTTTTCCCCAATCAACTTACTACCATAAAGGGAGTAAAATTAAACCTTTTATACTCATATGCATTTACCACTAATAAATTTCACTTGTAGTGCCTTGTATTTTATTTTGCAGATTTATAATAAAAGCAAGTGAAAAATCGACCAAAGTACGCCTTCCGGAAAGCGCATTATTGCAAAATCAAGCCCAAGAGCAAATCGACCCAAAACATCAAATGGGCGGAGCAAAGCCCGCCCACAACTTTTCAGGGGCAAAAGACGACACCCGCCAAGACCCATCCCGGCCGAAGCCTGTGGGGGTGCGCTGGGCCACTCGAATGGTGCGGCCGCACCCTCCCGAGGCGATTCGGCCCGCCCTCGGGGAGGCGGTTCGTGCACCTTCCAAACGGGGTTTCCGCCCTTAGTTGGTCGGTTTGCGCCGAAGGGAAGGTTTTCCCGGATCGGTTTTGGTGTATTTTAGCATTTAGGCCCCTCCTCCAAGTGTATAATTAGGCCCCTCTCCCTCTCTCAACACACACCACTTGGAGTCCAAAGAAAACCAAAATTTCTCTCTCTCTACCACCTCTACCTCTCTCTCTTCTTCTACTTCTTCCTTCTTCTTCTTCTCTCTTCTTCTTTCTTCTTCTTTATTCTTTCTTAGTTAACACTTGGAGTAGAAGAGCTACAAGGAGGGCTTGTCTCCTAGAAGAAAGTGCTTTGGTAATACATCTACTCTATGGAGCATTCTTCTATTTACAAGTCTTATATCCAAGTTCTTGGCCTAACTTATGAACTAGAGTATAGTTTTGTTCATGTTCTTGTGTTGGTATATGAACTAGCATATAGTTTACATATCATAATCTTAACATGTTCATCACATTTCTTCATCGATCATCATATGTCTAACTTGATTAGAGGTGGGATAACGGTTCGTTGTTCCTTCGGGTTTGCTCTTGTTCTAGTCCGTCCATTCGACGAGTGGGGATCCTGGGGGACAAGAGTAGTGCTCTAATATGCGGGCATGGTGCCCGTATTACGACACCTGCGAATATGAGGGCATGCCACGGTTGAGGGGGTAGGCGGCTTGGTCGTGACAAGCCTTGACCGTCTTTTGAAATCCCCCCACGTTCGTATGTTCTGTAGGAGTTCGTAAATGCTTCTATTGGGCCGTATGGCACCCGGGAGTCTCCCTGTTATCCTAGACCTAACCACGCTTAGATCAGTTTGCATATGATCCTAACTATTCATTTGTATGGCCATGACTAGATACATTAGAACTACTCCATTAGGTTATTCATTTATTCGTTTATTCTTTATCTATTTTCTTTATCCTTTTTGCTTTGGTGGATTCTTAAGTGTGTGTCACACTATCCATGAACCATTATTGCTTACCCCCAAGTATGAACATTTTGGTCTAAGCAAACACATGTTCCTCTATTCAGATGCCATGCTAATTTATTAATCACATGCCTTCCTTTGGGAAAAATATAAATAACGATACCCCTCGAATACTTAAGGTGAAATGCTACAATGATAGATCCGTGCGCGCTTGCGGATGAATATCTAAGATGGCAAGATCTATCCCGTTGACAGTTCCATTTTCGGATCACCGACATGGTGGTTTACTTGGGAATGTCGGCGCATTTCTCGACGCTTTTATTGGAGATGGGTTTTATACCTATTTCCTTTGATTGCGTTAAGAAATGCCAACAACTCCCACCGGTTAATCGATTTCAAATCGCCGTGCTTCTCGGATATGGAGACTTGGTTTCCCCCTTACATCGTAGATTAATTATAAAACTATGAAAAGATAGAATAAGTGATGGAATATCTAAGAAGTGTGTGCTATAGTGTAAGATCACCTAGAATAGATGAGATACTAAATTGGGATTAAAACCTTGAAAGTAAGGATTCACTACTAGTAAGCTTTTCTCGCAAAAGAGTCCTTGATTCTTGCTTAAAGCCTTACCTTGAATCCTATTAGACCAGCATTCCCGAGTCTTCTCCTATTTTCTTTAGTCGGGTAAGTCTTGTTGAGTACTCCCGCATCGGGGTTTGTTAACCCATGTTGCGACCGGGTAGTCATGTCCTTGCTGACCGACCTTGTTGTATGACGATCCATAAAGAGGATAGTGACGATGAGTGAGAAATGAGACCCGTGGGCGGTCTCATTAGTGTATTATTTGTAATAAACTTTTTGCTACTCCTGCTTATATATTGTAAAAACCTGTTTTAAATAAATGGTTGTAAAATCATTGTAATATATAAGTCTTCCGTTTTACTTACTCGATTATGTATGAAAACTGTTGTAATATCGCAATGACCTCGTAACGGATCCTGGTTGGAATAGTTAATAGTACTTTTCAGGTTATGGGTGCGCATATGTGGCTATTAAAGGTCGTCGTACCGATAATTAGTACATGTGGGCCCTATAATTTGGAAAGTTCTGTTACAATCACTAATAGGGGGACGCCTAGTAAAGTGGCTGGTTTCATTTGGAAGAGTAAGCTACCCTTGATAATTAAATTCTTCCTTTGGCAAGTCTTTTAATAAGCTGCAAGTGGCTCAATCTTTGATTAAAAGGGGTTGGAATGGTTCAGGAGTTTGTTGTCTTGATGATTGGCTTGGAATTCATTGATCATATCCTGTTTAAGTGCTATATGGAGAAATTTGTATGGGCTGTGATGTGGGAGATTTGGCATGTAGTTCTTCTCTGATGGATTTCACACAGCAATTGCTACATGGCAAGGAGCTGTTGGCAACTCGATTAATAGTTTTCGTTTTTGCTTGTTTTGCTTGGGCCTTATGGAATAATAGGAACAAAATGACGATTGAGAAAAAGTTTCCTAATACGCCTGCTGATGTAATATACCTGGCAATTTCATTCATATAGCTGTGGACAGTTCTACTTAAAGACAGGAAGCGCATCACTCAAGTCAGGGAGGAGATCATGAAGTGGCTGAAGGCTTTTGTTCCTAGCAATTTATCTTCCACAGAAGATGTAACAGAGCTTTAGCAGTCGAGTGGACTTAAGCTTGTGTTGAGTTGCTTTCTTCGTTTTAATCTTTGTTGAGAGCTGGTAACCCCAGCAGTTATCTTGTAAGAAACAGTTTTGGCTTTCTGAGAAGCCGAGTTTAATGAAACTCCTTTTTTCAGAAAAAAAATAGACATTATCCAGAACCAAGATGACAATTTATTCTGTTTCTCCTGTAAGAATTACACTGTGATACAAAATAGTGCCAACCGTGTCCAATTGAAGGAGAATGTCAGTCGGAACCAAATGATAGTCAAGTTTACAACAACAGAACAGTCTAATCTTGTACTGTCATTTGTATTCTTGGTATACTCCTTTTTTAGAAAAAAAAAATTGACATTATCCAGAACCAAGATGACAATTTTTTATTCTGTTTCTCCTGTAAGAATTACATTGTGATACAAAATAGTGCCAACCGTGTCCAATTAAAGGAGAATGTCAGTTGGAACCAAATGATAGTCACGTTTACAACAACATAACAGTCTAATCTTGTACTGTCATTTGTATTCTTGGAAGTTGACATGGCCAGTGGCTTGCGCATGTTCGACGGCCTCCTGCATTGCGAGCACAGACAGATTGGAACTTTCAGTACAATGATGATATTTGCAGATTTGGTTGGAAGTTGAAACTTTTTGTGTTTTATAAGAGCCTTGCCTTTTGACCGATGACGCCAATCTGGCACACTCCACAGCGCAGAGTGAAGTTCGCTGTGTCAGTATAGCTCCTCTTCCTGCATGTTGCACGTCAAACAAAACAATCGATAAAAATGTCGCCTTCAACATATTTCCACGGTTTCAAACAAATGGGCAGTTTTATCATTAACAAAGAAGTTGACAGGTAATGAATAGACTGTTCAAATGACTATGGTTGAGTACCTTTGCGCCTCCTTCACTAAGTTGAGGGCAAGGCCTTCTGCTGGACCAATGGAACGGTTATGATTGACAGGGAAGATTGTCTGGTCAAATTCTTCTGGTGCTCCATCAGCTGGAGACATCTGAATTTTTGTTCAAAAAAAAAGTAGATATAATTAGCACATACCTCTTGTGTCTTGTTAATTAGCATAATACCATCAAGTGAACTTACAGCAAGAGCATCATAATGCAACCCATCATAAATGAGCATGGCCCTTTCACTATAATTCTTCTCCTGTGTCAAAGGGTGCAAAGCTGATAATAAGTAAATTAACAAACTTGGCACAAGTAGATAGGGGAAGAAAGATCACTAACCTGACCATAGAGATCACAGCGGGTGGTCTGAATGTCATATGCCGCAATTTCACGCCCATAATATTCGGATAGAATAGAGAGCTCAATTGCTCCTTCACAGAAAGAGAGAAGGGGGATGAAATTAGTGCTAAAAGAAGCAAAGTGGCGCTTTTACAAAACACTGTTCAAAAAGGAAATTTTTGTTACAACCTTGAAGCTTCTGAAAAGAAACTCATATTTCTATTGGTTGTGTGCAATGAAAGAGCCTCTACTAAGTACTAGTAGGTTTCTGATGGACGACCATAAATGAATGGTAGATATGCCTAATCAGGAGCCATGAGGACTTGAATCCCAACATTTTTTCATGGTATCTGGTCCAACTGTTTTCTCATCATGTCCTTTTAAGACTTAATAATGCAGACATTGGAAATCCAGTTCACATTCACATAGAGAATAGCATGGAAACACTTCAAGCTGAGAGTATTTTTCAGCTTTAATGCTGCTGTACGAGTCTATAGTGCTGAAACTCACCTCCCCACTTTTCAGGATCCAAAATCCAAGCACAATACGCTTCATTTGGTTTGCCAAGAAATGCTTCATTGTATTTCTCGGGATCGCTAGCAACTGTTGCCGCTATGACCTTCAAGCAAAGGAAGGAAGAAAAGGTAGTTGTGTGTCAATATAAAAGTTCAGAGAGGCAATACCAGGTGCAAATTTGCACTCTGTGCACAGCAATTTCTAGCTAAAAGTAAGAGATAACTCCATGGAATACAAATCCAGTCAATTTATCATATCTCAACTAAGGGAGTGGACTATTGCAATTCTTCTCGTTTGAAGTGTGAGAAGCACAGTGGCAGTGGATGAAACATCACATCTTGCATAAACATTTTTTTAAGACAATAGAATTGGTACAGTTCACCCGATAATATAATGAAGCAATACTCAACTGGCCAAGATGCTATTGGATCTAACAGCTGTCATCAATTATATACATAAATAATCAGCAGATGGTATTAGAGAAAACCTTAAAACAGCTTATCAATGGATTTCAGTTACAATACTATACAGAGTGGCTTCCCAATGTATATGGACGGGCTTTACAGATACATTTATTGCATAAGACCACTTTTATGGTGCATTGTGGGGGTGCCCATCCAGTAACTCTGCTAATATACATCTATATGGCATATTTTGACACCATTGTCAAATCATCCCATGCAGCAAGACATACCAATTTTTAATGCACTTATGCATGACCCCATAACTCTTTTCAGTAGACGGTGGAAATCATGTCAGTAATAAAATCTAATCTTGGGCAACAGATTTGCCTCTGCCGTTTTTCAGGCAACCGTGCAAGCTCTGATCCAAGCAAATCAGAATCCCATTTTGACAAATACTACCAAAGACAAAGTGAGGGTCACCGCACCGCAGGCAGATAAAGATGGAGTTGGTGGAATGAAGCAGTTACCTGTCTGAGCTCGGAAGCCTTATTCCGGTCGTGTTCCATCACGTAGCTGTACCAAACCAAAGCACAGGTGTGGCAAACTGTAATAAGCGACGGACAGACGGTTCCATTTGCTATGACAGATGGAATGGTGCAGTAGCAGCAGCAGTGCTATGACAGACAGACAGACTTACCCGACAGCATTGAAGAGGCAACTGTTATCCGAAGGGATGACTCTCCTGACAACGACGCCTTCCATTTCGCTCGCCCGGACTACAGACAACACGCCAATTCCAACTGAGGAGTCAAATTATATTAAGCTGGAAGAAACAATCGCGACGTACGCCCATTGAACCTACTATAATCCACTCGCTGTAATAACAAGAGCGATAGAGGCAGCAAGATTGCCCTGCCTGCCCGCCCGACACGTCTCATGTTCCAATCCCATGGATGCACGGCACGTCAGGTAGGAGGTTCCGGAACTCCATCCAGAACGGCCTGCGCGGCGCACGCAGCAATCAAGTTGCGTGGAATGGAAGCGAAAACAGATACCAGGTGGAGTTCTCCAAGAAACGGGCAAGGCAAACGAAGGCGCCTCCAAGAAAAAATGGGCAAAAGAAGACGCCAGCCGAGCCAACCACCCCACCACCTCACCTCCCTCCTACGGCTCCGCTCCACCCACCGCGCCGCAAGGCACGCGGGCTGCGGGCGAGCGAGCGAAATCCCACGCCGCAACGCAAATTCAACACCGCGCCCCAAGGCGGCGAGCGGGGCCGTGCCGTGCCGACCGAGTGGCAACAGATTCCCGCTCCCGCGCTCGCAAGCCGCAGGCGACGACGACACGGCCACCGCGCGCGAAGCAGCACGCACGCGGACCTCAGAGGAGCAACGAAAGCAGAGTACGGACGTACGTACCGGGGAGGCGGCAGGAAACTCGTCACGGTGGGAGGGGGAGGGGTCGACACGGTCCGAATTCGCTGAACTTCTGAATCTCGAGAGATGGAGGCGAGGCGAGGAGAGCAGCGGAGGAGGAAAGGGCCGCGGATCAGAGGAAGGCTGGAGGATGCGGTATATAAATCAGGCAAGCGGCGAGGCAAGGAATCAGACGGAAGTGGCAAGGGGCCCCCGGATCTGGTTGGGGCGGTGTGGTGTGGCAGTGCCTGCAGGCAGAGATCTCCCTCTGACAGCCTCCCTTGTGCCTGCCTGCCTCCCTCGATGTGATGTGGCCATGTGGCATGCCCATTCCTGAATCCTAAAACTGGCGTTTTTTTTTCCCTTATTTAAATGCGCAATTCTGATTATCTTTCTTTTATCGCACTCAAACCCCTTCGATATAAAACTAGGTAACAGATATATCTTTATATTAAAAATAGATGTCGAAGAAATACATTCGTACGAGTACGAGCAGTGAGACGTCAGACGTGCCTTGACACGAGAGCGGAAAAAAAACACACACACACACACAGAGGCCCTCTGTCAACGCCAAGAGCCGCCCGGCCCTACAGCTTTCTGCCAAAGCCACGCAAGTCGGCGGCAGGGCCAAGCCAAGCTCCAAGAGAGAGGCGAGAGCTGCTTCCCAGAAAACCAATATTCCCCATGTCTGATAAAGCAAACAGAAAGTGGTTACTACTGTAGTAGTTGATATTCTCCTCTCGTTTATCCGGCCACCATATATTTATTTATTTATTATTGTTCGCTACTTTCACAACCCGAGAGTCAAAGCCACAGTAATTTGTCAGCGATGACAAAAGGTGCAGAAAAGCCAGGAACATACCGGGGGTCATCAGGAGAAAGGAGAAGGCAGAAAGATAGGAGCATGGTATTTTTCTCACAAGATCTTACAAAAAAGGATAAAATCTGCTGTTAGGTCACAAGTGCTGGCACTTTGGCCTCGAGGCAGTAAGCCTGGATGGAACCAGATTCTTCGGATCTGCAGTTGGAATAAATATGAAATATTAGCTTACTACAACAACGTGTGTGTGTAAATTCTTCAGTGATAACTAAAACACAACTAAAAGGAACTCTTAATCTATGATGAAATACAAATCGCGAAACTGAAAATATTTGTGAGAGGCTAGACAACACAAGCAGAAGAGCAAACGGAACAAGAATGGCAGCATAGAGTACCTGTTTAAGGCAGCACTGTTTCAGTATGTAGCATTTCAAGTTCGTCAGGCTCCAGTAACCCTACTTCATTCCCATCAAGAGTAGATAATCCAGCTTTGGAGCTCTTCCTTCAATAGCTAGCAAGATAATTATTACCTCTACATCTACAGAGTACAGACAAGTCTATCAGGAGATCTTGCTATATTAAGCAGGTAATGCTGTGTTTTCTTATGAGATAATTGAATCAAACCATTTGCAGATCAATAACTAGATTAAGGAATCAAATACTCATCATCTAAGCCTGCAGAAGAGTATCTTCATTAGTTGAATCTGAGTATCTAACGTTCATTTTGCTAACAGACTAGTTCATCCATGAAAATCTTTTTTTCGACCGGAAGTCGGTAGGGGAACCCCCTACCTTTTTTGTGACGGGGAGTCGAACTCAGATCTGTTGGATCTTCTTTCGAGGTGCTCTAACCACTAGGCTAGAGGCCCTTTCGCTATCCACAAACATCTTGACACCTTAATGTCACAACTCACGATAGGGCATCAAATACTCAGGCTAGATATCTTAGCTGAATAACAGGATAGATTTCTTTGCAAGTTTCCCATCCTGTCCAATATCAGAAGCCACATGCCCACAGCTGAACAGAGAGGCATCATTACAAAGCCTCTGAGAGGCTGTTTGGCTGCTGCCGGACTTCGCCTTGCCAAACTGGTGGCAGCCACATAGAGCGGGCCAGTGTTTGGTTGCTGCCATCAATCGCCACGCCACATGCATGGCTGCCACTCCTGCCGCAACAGTGTTTGGTTCATGATTTGAGTATGGCGGTCACAGCTTTTGCAGCACAAAAGCTCGCCACGGTTGTGGCGATGTTTTTGTCCGCCACACAGTTGTGGCAGCGCCACACTCATGGTGGCAGCATGCAGCAGGCAACCAGACCTCGCCCGCGGATCTGTGGCATTCGCCACACTCTATTGGCGGGCGTGGCCTGCAACCAAGCAGGCCTGAAACTAAGTCTTAGGCTTCTAATGGAGGTTCATATATTTATGGTGGAGATAACTCATGAGGAATGAGGAGCTATGAAGTCTCAGATATTTATTGGTATCAGGTGTAAGAGTTGGAAAATGAAAATATAACAATGAGTAGGCAAATAAAGATATAAATTATAATAATGTCCTTTCTTGCGGAACCAGTGGTCTGCTCAATACATGGGAACATAATATGACATGTCCATGTACTATGAAAGATTTAAGGAGAGCTGCATTTTTTTCTCGAATACGCAGGAGAGCTGATATCATTGCATTAAGAGAAGATTATTTAGGATACAAAAGTCAAACAACACAAACACATACGCATGCACACTCACCCAAACAAAAATGCCATGGGGGTTCACAGCACTAAACACGCGCTAAAAATACAACAACATGACCAACTGGCTGCCTGACACTACAAACTCTAAACAGGGAGCCTACCAGCGACCACAGCACTCGTTGGCAGCCTGATTGACAAAATGACACACAGCCGATGCTATATTGACAATGTCACAAATTTGATAGCATTTGGCAACTGAGTTTCAACATATGCTATGACCGGAAATTAAAACTACTGGATTTCCATTTTTCACGATCCAAAATCCAATCACAGAAGGCTTCATTTGGTTTGCAAAGGAATGGCACACTGAACTTTTCAAGATCACAAGCAACTGATGCAGCTGTAAACCACCAAGCAGATTGGGAAGAAAAAGAATACCAATATATATCAACAATATGAAATTCCAGATTGTAGAAAAAAAATGGCCATAGCACGTGCACACTTGCACTATATTCACAATATTTCATAACTTAAAAGAGTAAAAGAGGCAGCACCATGGGGCACGAATAGACAGTCAATTTATCATACTCTACTGAGTCTATCAAATGTTGTGGTTCTGGTTGCACATGAAGTCGTGTTCTAGAAAAAAGTTGTGGTTCTGGTTTGAAACCAATGACACAGTGGGTGGAACATAAAATCTTGCACAAACTTTTTTTTTACACCAAATTTGTTCAGCTAACCAAATAAGGAAGTAAAACTCAAAGATATTTGAATCCAACCAATTTCAACAAGTTTGATTCGATAACCAACTCATGAGAAACGACTGCATAACAGCCCTGGAAGAAGATTTATATACATGGACTCGATTAACATCCAGTCGCTCCTCTACATTGTTGATATATTTCTATATTATTGTCAAATAATTTGGTACAAATCATTTTATGGACAGTCGAAATCATATGGGGATGAAGTATAATTGATTTCTCTACCCTTTTTCAGGCACAAGAAAACTCATGATCTGGTAGTCTCAAATTGGTGTGTGCAATCATGTATCTGTATGAAAACAGCGGTGTTACAAAGCACAATATGCAACCTCTCCATTTGCAAAATCATGAAATAGTACAGTACAACAAAAACTTACCCCACACCATTTACATGGCAGCTGTTGTCCGAAGTGATCGCCCTCCTCATAACACCTTCCATTTCGACTGGCCTACAGAATTGTTGAAAGGAAACACCCTGCGGCCAAGCCTCCTGTCATCAGGAATCAAAATATTGAATCATCATCTAGTATATAGAAGAGTAATGTTAAATTGTACAAATATCTAAGGATATAATCTTTTAGAAGATACCTAACCTTCACAAAAACAGGACCAGCAGCTTCATTAAAGTGAATCTGTGCAATTACGAATCAGAAACCGATGGAAGGAACTTCTGCTGCAATCAAACTCTGACCAGGTGGCTTCCTGACAATTGCTTCAGTCCTTATCTTCCTTCTAAGGGTATCCACTTCATGCCATAGCTTTTCGGTTAGCATATATATTTGACAGAAGCACACCAGCACCTCCTTTGTGGGAGCAGACTGACTCAATCTTATCGAGGACGAGCTCCCCAATCTCCAGTTCATTATTGATACTGCATGCACTCAGCAGGGCCCCAAGAATCTCAAGTTTGGTTCAAAAGGCATCATGCTAATGAATTCATAAGCACGGTGAACAAGCCCTGCTCTGCTGAAAAGATCCACCATGCAGCCATAGTGCTTGATGTCCCGGGGGACATTGTACTCACTCTCCATGGAATTGAAGATACGTATCCCCTCGTCTACTAGTCCAGCATGGCTACAGGCAGAAAGAACCACTATGAAAGTGGTCGAATCTGGTAATACTCCCTCCTCCCGCATGCTGAAGAACAATTCAACCGCTTCTTCGCCATGTCCATGAGAAGACAGCCCTGAAATCATTGCTGTCCAAGAATGCAAGTCCTTCTCACGCATCAAACAAAACATTCTACGTGCAGACTCAACGCTGCCACACTTCCCATACATGTCAACCAGTGCATTCCTGACAATTAACTCGCCTTCCAAACCAGTCTTCACCACATACGAGTGCAGGCCCTTTGCATGCTCTAGCGAGCCCAGACCGGCACAGGCAGAAGCAAGCGACACCATCGTGGCCTCATTAGGCCACACAAGATCATCAGCACCTCTCATCTCGTTAAACACCTCAACGGCTTTCAAGTACACCCCGGAGTCTACATAGCCGGACACCATGCTGGTCCACGCAACCACATCCTTCACCGGCATTTCCTCAAACACCTCAAGGCGGTGACCACCGACCCGCACGCAAAGGTACACATTCATCGGCGCCGTGCGAAGAGGTGGCGCTTGTAGCCAAGACGGAAGCCCCGCCCATCTGAACACCGGCACAATCGTAGGACGGCTTTCGGGAACGGCGTTGATCAAGAGCGGCAAGGTGTAGGAGTCAGGTGGAGTACGCCTCGGCCGCGCATTTGGTCAAATAGGCGGAGCGCGGCGCGGCGGGGAGGCGCGGATGAGCGAGTTGAAGGAGAAGGGAGGGAGAGAGCGAGGAGGCCGGGAGATAGGCGAGGAGCGCGAGGGAGAAGGGGAGGGAGAGAGGGGGGAGGATGCGAGGGAGCGGCGGGGAGGCCACAAAGGGGTTCTTGCGAGGCCCCGAGACGAGGCGGTGGGACGAGACGGGGGAGGAGGAGGTCTCGGAGGGAGGCCGCGGGGAGGAGGAGTGGCCCGCAGCGGCCATGGCGGCGGAAGAGAGGTTGGCCGCCGCCCACGCCGGGATGGACGGGGGAAGGCCGTGGCGGTCGCATGGCATGCAGATCACAACTAGACAGAGCCTCAGCTTCGCGCTAGATATATCTGTTAAGTGAATTAATAAGAGTTTATATTCGAAGTTTATACAATGTGTTACATGTAAGCGAGATCTGACAGAGCGTGTGAACATATAAAGCTGCAGTATAGTATATATTGAAAGTACCAATTAAATTTGGTATACATATTCTTTGCAAGATTGAAGCTATTAAGATTGTAAAGAAGCATAGTGTTTTATATTTTGGAACGATAATGAAAACTTTGTTCTCATTTTATAAGCATCAATAGAGTTGTTTGTCGAATAAGCAACGCTTGCATGCTGAACTCAAATGGTACCGTTGAAATAACCTGCGGAAGATTCAGATTTAGATTCAGAAAAAAACTAAGCACCATATATTTGCATATCATTTCCTTTTCTTAAAAAAAATATATGTGCAGGTCATTTGAAATTAGAGCTATATAAAACTATGTTAAGGTGGTAAATGGTAGAAACTGAATTAGTTAATTAGGAAATATAAGGGCTTTGGGCTATAGCATTTCTGTCTCATCTAAGCAGAAACATCGCATAATAGCAGTCTGTGTGGTCCAATCTGGGGGGAAAATAAAGGACCAAAGCAAGGAGGGGATATCTTTTACACATGATGTGGGAACACAGTAAACAGTTGGAGTAGTAGTGGAGGTAGGCAAAAAGAGAAGCCGGTGTCCATGCATCCTGTTACCTGACATTCTCAAAATTAGCATGAGAATGCCATTGATATATAATATAGAAACTGTAAATCGGGAACTTGAGTCCGTTGCAACTTTCAAGAATTCTCCAAGTGTAGAGACTCGACGTTAACCATCAATATAGAATAATAAGATAAAATAAAGATAATCCACCAGAAATTTTTTTTTTTTTTTTTTTTTTTGAAACTATTGGGGCATTGCATCGAGCAGGTCAAGGGCAAAGGTCACCCAAAAAGCAAAGCAAACATCAAAGGGGAGGTTTACGTGATAGATGAACAGAATCGGAGTTAATGGAAGACACAGCGTCATCCATCGTGAAGAGGCGACTTACGTGGGCGTGGAGGCGAGTTCGGAGCGCCGGTAGCCGTCGAGCTGCCGCCTGCGCTGGCGGACTGACGTTCTGCCGGCCAGTCGGCCACCGAGCAGCGGACGCGGCGTCCGCACAGGGAAGGGCTGTGGCGATCGCGTAGGCTGGAAGTGAGGACGGTGTGTTGCTGTCGGCGGCGACGGCGGCGGGGCAGCTAGCGATGCGGATTGCTGCTGGGTGGGGTGGCCTGGATAGGTCACGAACCTGACAGAAGGGTCGTTGGAGAGGGTCAGCTGCAGGACGTGGTTGCAAAATGATAGTGGGCGTTGGTCGAGAATCGGACGGTGTGGAAGAGGAGAACTGGCCTAACGGGTCGCACTGTAGATTCTACAGGGATTTGAGTCTAGAACCTAAACGGGTATACTGTAGATATCCTTCACCAGGTTATTCACCAGGTTTAAAGAGGTGCGCGGGAAGGCAAGGATGCGTCGGTGGGCTCCACATGTCGGCCGTACAAATAATTCGTGTGTTTGTGGGTCAAAAAACACACGCGCATGCATTAGCAAATCCCTAAAAAAAGGGTTTCCAAAATATGCAAACCCAACGTTCTAGGCGTTTCAATTGTTTTGTAGTTATAAATTTTGAACCGTGGCGGCGCCATGTATAATTAACAATCAAGACTTGAAAAATAATTGATCATCAAAATCAAGAATTCAAGAACAAAGATATGCTTCTCGTTCATTATTGTAATAATATGTATATATACAAATTGAATTTAACTAGTTCCAACTTAAATTCATCGATCATGTAGACCTAAGGCACACACAACGGCATTATTATTCACCATCAAGTGAACACGTAGTAATAATAAATAGTAAAAATTAAACTGATCGACGCAAAGCTACCCAAAGAAGTTGCACGTTGCCGTTGGGCCGAAGTAACACCCTTCCGTTTCATAAGCGGCGCCATGGCCGCCGCCATCTCCAAGGTCGTAGGCACAGCCTTCATAGCCGCCTGCGAAATGGCTGTGGTCAGAGCCGTAGTTGAAAGCCAGCGGCGCCGGTGGCTGATGATCAGGAGGAGGAGGCAGCAGCATCGGAGGATAGGCCGGCGGCGGCGTCGCATGAGCGGCGGTACGGCTGACACCTTTGTTACCGCCCATCAGAAGAGCCATGTGCGCGTCCATGGCCTGCGCCACCTGCTGCTGCTGCTGCTGCTGCCGCTGATGGCTGCCGCCGCTGCTGGCACCACCACCACCATAATCATCAGCGGTGAACGACGTGGCGCCGTCACCGACAAGGTCATAGTAGCACGCAGCGTCGCAGTTGCCGCCGCCGCCCGCCACCGCCGCGGCGGCGGCGGCGTACTGCTGCCTCATGGCACGTTCAGCGTTGTCCTTGACCCGCTCAAGCGCGGCGAGCATAGCGACAAGGTCGGACAACTCGGCCTTACGCACGACGTCGTCAGTCCACACCCCGGCGGCGCGCGCCGCCGCGTCGAGCGCGTCCTTGCGCCGCGCCTCCGCCGCGATGGCCTCGAGAAGACGGTCACGCTGCCCGTCGAACTCGTACAACAGCGGCGGTGGCGGCACATCGAACAACGCGCTGATGGCTTCGGCGTCGTCGGAAGGGGCGAGGGCAGTAGGATCGGAGACGGCGGTGGTGTCGACGACGGCGCTCACGGAAGGGGTGGCCGAACGAGTAGGGCTTTCCGGCTGGGGAGTAGACGATGACGGCGACCTTGGCGCCCGTGAGCGCGCAGAGCTCGCTGGCCTTCTTGTAGAGCCCGTCGCGGCGCTTGGAGAAGCACACGTGCCTCGCCTCCATACACCTGATGGCCTTGATCTCGATCTTGCGCCGCCCAAGCGTCTTCTTCCTCTTGCGCTCCACGCCGCCGGCGGCCTCCCCGACCTTCATCTCCGCCTGCGCCGCCGCCGCCACCTGCATCTCGCCCTCTCGCGGCATGATCGATCGCGGAATGGCGAGAGCTCTGGCTGTCTAGCGTGCAAGGACGACGACGAGAGAGAGAGGTGTGGACGTGGCACGTCGGGAGGTGGGTATATATGGGAGGAGAAGAGATGAATGCAAGGAAAGCGAGGGGGCACATATCGGACAGATTTCGTGACTGTCGATTGATTGATTGAGAATTTCGTTACGGCAGGAGGGTTTCCATGTTTGTGACGCCAAATCGAACGCTGCTCCAACGTTCCATGAGTGGAATGATATGTTGTGTGCACAGAAATGAAGAACGGCTCCATGGTTTCATATTCCATGCCCAACGCCCTCCATCCGGCATGGCCCAACTGGCAACTGCAAGCACAATTGCAGAAATAACGGTGAAAGGAAATTCACTTTTTTTGTTTTAACCAAGACATAAAATTTGTCATGCCATTTTGTGATTTCAGCACAAACATTTTCTTCTTACTAGTTCTTTTTCGATCGATATCAAAAAGAGGTGCCGATCGTGGGGACAGGAGGCACGCACGCCTTTAGATTTTGTTCCTAAATAATCAGATCTAAACACAAACAAGCTTTCTGATTTCAGGACAAACTACAAATGCAGCCTGTGCATCCAGTTCTGCGTTACAGCAGCAGCACCACCATCTAATATCTAAACATGAAAAACGTCCAAATCCAACCTCCTGTTGCATTTTCCTACGAAATCTTCCCTGGTGAAACTGCAAAACCAAATCGGAGGACAGACACAATCTCGTCTTAAAGTTCATATGCCAGTCAGTAATTGCATCCGCATCTTAGGCTCGCAGCTCGTCTCAAAGATTACTCAGCTGAATCAGGAACAAAAATCCGGACTAGTGATTGTTTATTCCTTCTAAATTCCAAAATTTTTTTTGAAGTAAACCAAGAACCCGCGAACCATCTGCACAGGTCAAACTGAACTAAACACAGACACAAATCTAGAGTTCTAGAGAAACAACTAATCGCGGCGCCGGGAGACGAGATCCGGCGCCGGCTGGAGCGGCGACCCAGACCGACACCAGATTCTCCGTGTCACGCGCTACGGCGACGGCGGAGGCAAGAACGACACGCCCCTGGCGGCAGCGACCCTCCTGCGGGCGGGTACCGCCCCGCCCGCTCGTCGTCGTCCCCAGGAAGCGCGGCGCGGCGAGCTGCTGGTCCGCGGCGAGGACCGGCGGCACCGGGGACGACGGAGGGGCGGAACGCGGGGAGCAGGAGGCACGCCGACGACCGGACGGAGCGGGCCACGATCCTCGAGTCCCGGAGCCGCGCGAGCGCGCCGGGACGGAGGAACCGCTGGTGCTGCTGGTGGTGGTGGCTCGGAGGCGCGCGCGGCAAGGCTCGGAGGCGGCGGTCCATGGCAGGGTGAAGGATGGCGGACGGCGGCGCAGGTAAGGCGAGGGCGAGCAGCTGAGATGTGTGGATTGCGTGGGGTGATTGGCGGGGGACGAGTAGGAGATTTTAAGGAGGCGGGACGCGGATGGAGCAGTGGAGGGAAACCATGGCGGGAACGCCCGGAAACCGTGCGCGGGCAAATTGGGAGACGATGACCTAGTCTATTGCTGGCACGCGGACGAGCACCCTGTCACTGACATGTGGGCCTCGATTGCCAGGTTGGCGCGTGAATCTGGAAGGTACCAAACGTCCTGTCACTGCCCTGTGGGCCCAGGCTGGCGCGTGCATATGGACGGTACGTTCCAAACTTGGTCACAATTTGCACATGATTCAGCGGTAGCTTGAGAGTGAATCTATCTACTAGTAAAGCCAAGCTACTTCTTTTATGGCATAAAAAGTTAAGTTGGCACCAATTACTAAATTTATTTACTACTACTGTACTTTTAAATTTTTATGGCATAAATAAAGTAAATGTTGAACTAGTTTCAACTGATTATTTTCATCACAAGAAACATTTGATAATCATTGAGATAAGGCGCCAGGCAGGCATGAAAGTTTTATTGTTTTTGGTCTCACATATCGGCAGCCATACATACAGTACAGGAGATCGGTACAATACCGAAATGGCCACCTTTGAAATTTACCGCACAAAAGAATGCATCACCACTCACATGGATCCTTCTCCATCATCTTCACTTCAGTGGCACCGGCTGACAGACACTACCTAAAATTGTGGTCCGCTTTCGTCGGTGTTAGCCCGTTACAAAAATCACAGCTACCTACAACGAATTACATACACACAAAAAACCGTGGGACAATGTACAAACAACAGTCAAAATGGTTTGATCTATTATATAGCAGCAGCTTCTGCTGATGTTTTCTTGTTTTTCTTCCTTTTGTGCTAGAAAGTGGAGTTCCACAGCGCCTTCTCGCCTTCAGCGCACTTGTTGTGGACTTCCCAGATCCTCCCTTCGGAGTTGCATATGCCGCTGCATCTCCAGTCGAATGACGCGCACAGATGTTCCCCGCCTGAGCTTTCCATTCGCAGTCTGTGATCAAAGGCGGTATAAGAATAAGACTCCATGAAAATATTTCACATTCTTCAGTCTATGTGATAGTTCCAAACTTCCAAAAGTTATTTTCAGAAGAACAATTCAAATGATCAGGCCTCATCAATGATGAACGAACAAGCTTAAGTTTATCAGACATGAAGTAATGGATGCTCACCAGGCGGAGTACCACAACAAAGTCTCCGATCATCAATATGCTCAACATCTAACCCGATGAACCAAGACCCTAATGAAACATCCTCATTTATATACTTGTGCAGGATATGCCTGGCATAGTTGGATTAGTAGCAACTAAGTCAGTGAAAGGTACCAGAATGAACTATATTTCGAGAAAATTCAAGAACATGTTAACTCACTTGTTTATAGATATATAGGTTGCCAAATCTTTGGAAATAGCATATAATTGACCAGTAGCATGCCGGAAATACTTGTTTCCTGATTCCCCAAATTTCCAGTGCTCAGGTTCATAATATCTCACACCCCTGGAGGAAAGCACAGACATGTCTTAGTAACTCTCAGTAAATTACTATCCTCAAGAGACCTGTCTATATTCTTTCCACAAGATATATGCTTACTTTTCAGACAGGACAGGTCCAGATTTCATGCATCCAATATATACTCTTGGCTTCAATGCATGTTTTGACAAAATCTGTCCAAGCGTTGCTGCAAATGCAGAACTTCAGTGTTAGATGCTTTGCCAGAGCTTGTCATATGCTATTTTTGGAACTAACTCACACAACATCAGCTAGTACTTCTAGTTTCAGTAGTACAAAAAAAAAGGAAATGTCTGATAATTATTCAGAAGTAAATGAGAGCTCCTAAATCATAACTGAATACCAACAAAGACCGTAAAGTCACACAAGGAAATTACCTATGTTCACATGCACGTCGTCGTCAACTTTAACATAAAAGTCGGCATCCCATAGTGAAACAGCTGTAGCAAAGTAGGTCTTGGTTTTGCCTGACAATGCAAGGTATCCTTCAACATGATCCTGAATAAAAATTAACCACAGTGAATAGGGAGGAAAATCCAGCAATCTGAGCAAAGCTCAGAACAAAATTCACATATATCACCCCCGTGCTAAAATCACAGGGAATTAACTTACTATCCTCATGAAATCCCCATGTTTCCTGTCCTCTGCTTCAATTGCTCTATCAACAATTCCACCTGATATAGCACTGCAAGGCACGTGCAGCTTAAGGCAAGTTACTTTCACGGTTAAAACAAGTAAACCCAGAAGTTCTTGTAAACATCAATTACAGATAGCCACAAAGTCTGTTTCCATCACACCTGTGGCCAATGACGAATCGAATAATGATCCCCTTCTCTTCTTCAAGCTTTTTCCTCTTTTCACCTAATTTGAGGTACTATATATTATTAGTTATTCAGAGCATGGTAACAAGAAAAATTCCAAACCAATGGCATGTATCAGTATATTTTAATATTAGAACCTTGGGGCATCCAGGTGTAACGAATGGAATCTCTTCTCTTGCGACTGCTAAACGCGGTATTGATCCCTATCACCATAAGATACTTTCGCCTCCCAATTGATTCGGAAACCTTAAACTCTTCTGCGACAGGGGAACCGTTCAGCAGGGATTCTTGCAGCGATCTTGCAGCTGAGAGCTCTGTCTCTAAGCTCGCTATCGTCTTATCTAGTGTTCTACATCCAAGTAAAATGTAAAACACCAATCAGAAGTCTAATAAAAAAAAGATGATAATCTCAAACACAGGAGAAGAAAGAAAGGCCAATACATACTGTACATCATGATGGCTATCTTGAACTTGTAAAATATCTCTATAATCTTGTTTTTTTTTCTTGGACCTGGTACCAAATGATAACAAAATAAAGTATCATCAATGATTCTAATCGTGCCATTGTATTTAACCATAAAGTACTGAATTTTATAATGCTAACTTGTTGTGGCAGCTGTTCCAATAACAATAGAAAGGCATGAATGAAACTACAAGTCTCTGCTTTTCTAATTCTTGGAGGAATTAGAGGGGCGAAAAGAAGGAGCCTACGTACCTTTTTAGAACCACACTCCCCAGCAACTGGCACGTTGCCTTCCTCTACATTTGCATTCGGCCTAACAATCTCACTTGCCTCAGGCAGTGTCCACATCCTGAAACAGATGATCAGGCAACGTAAGCAAAATCATTCCGGATAAATCATTCCGTGTCGTGTAGCAGCACATACTAGTTGAAATTGATCAAAGGGAACCAAACACCCGTACGTTTGGTGTACTGTTACAGGTTACAAACGGAAGCCAGCAAAGAGTACAGAGCTAGAAGTGCATTCTGGATTCTGAGTAGGACTATCCGTAAAAGGACCAGCCCAATTGGCAAAGGAAAATGGCTTCAAATTGCAACATATTGCAATTGCAATCCACTGAATGTCTGATGAATCCGCACCTCATGGTCTCATGGAACATCGAAATCCCAGCTCAATAGCAATTGCATAGAAAACCAGCAAACACGCCGGTGGAATCCAGAAACATGCAGAAAACGAAACAGCATGCCCAACCCAAATCCAGGGGACGCGAATTCACGGTGACACAGACAGGAACCCATCCCCTGATGCAGCACGCAGCGCCCAGATGCAGGACTGCAGAGGAGGGCTAATCAAACGCCAGGGATCTCGAGCCGGGGGGCCAGCAGCTCAAAGAAGCTAGTAGGAATCTGGAATTGGAGGCGCGGGCAGGCAGGAATCTGGGAGCTGAAGCAGCGGCTGGGTTGGGTTACCTGTTGGTGAAGAGCAGGCCGAGGCAGAAACTGCCGACGCAGAGCAAGACGGCCCACCTCCTCGACACCCCGCCATCGCCGCCTCCGCTGCCTCGTCTCCAGCTCCATGGCCGCCGCCGCCGATGCCGCTGCTGAGAGGTATATAAGCTACCCTCCTCAGCAGGCAGCAGCTCCTCCTCCCGTCCCGGCCTCAGCTCCTGGCCTCCCAGATCGAATCCATGGGGAAAAGACGGAGCTTGACGTCGAGGAAAGGAAGGAGGAAGGGAGGGAGGTGCGCTTGTGCGCTTGGCTCGTTGGGCTTTCTTTCTCAGTCTCCGTCGTCGCTGCTGCAGCTGCAGCTCACCTCACCTCCTTGCTTTCCATGTGGGGGGTCGATAGGTGCGACGCGAAGCAGAGCAACCGACGGCCGGTCGGTCGGTGAGGCCAGTGCCAGTGCCAGTCCACCGGCACACGCCACTTGCCGGCATTAAACTAACTACCCCGTAGTTACTTACCGCCATGATCCAGCAGGAGTAAACTGCGAATCAATGGCCGCCGTACGATGCGAGGACGACGACGAAATCGAACGAATCACTGCGAGCGGCGGGCGGGAAGCGCCAGTCCATCGTCCTGAGTTGCTGACACGCACGCTGAACAGTGAACAACACCTTTTCCTCCGCTGTTTTCTAATGGCTTCGGCTCGTCCGTTTCCCTGCCCGTCCTGCCGCGCCTCACATGGGCGGCCCTCTTGCTCTGCGATCGCACGCACGCGGTTCCATTTCCACCGCGCGTCGACTCGACCCCAACCGCCGCTGGGCAATGCTGGTGCGGTGTCACTTTCGTCCGGCCCCCGGCGCATGCGGGGTCGTCGGTGCCTGCGTCTGTGCGGTGGCCCTGGCTAACCAGTGGAGGACACGGCAGGTAGAGGGGCACGGGCGCACGGGGTGGGTGCCGTGGCCGACTGGGCGGATAACGTCGCGTACTCGCGTCTGATTCTGATGGTGAGGTAGCTCGCAGGCTTGCAGCTGCAGCCGCATGCGGGTGGTTATGACTTTATGAGAGGGATCACCTGATTTGTATCAGGGTTAGAGAGTGTGGTGATGGACTAATGGCGTGGCGGTGTCTGGCGTGAGCTGGGAAGGTTCGTGTCAACGTGTGTTTGATGATGTGACAGGCAACCTGCTTGGGTAACCTCCGTTTCCAAATGCCACAACGTCTTAAAATTAGACTCTGTTATAGTCAAATGCTGGTTATTATTCTAACTCCGTACCTGATCATCAGCGAGTTGGGGAATGCAAAGTGTGATGACCATATTATAGTCAATTTCCATACTTATTCCATTGGCCGCATGTACCTTGTCACCAGCCATGCGTAGAGCGAGCAAAGCCCCCAACTGGGAGGGAAACGACCCTGGGTCGCTCCCCGCGGCGCGACTTCGGGCGGATCTCGCCCGCCCGCCGCCCTTCCCTCACCCCCCACTCTCTCTGCAGCCGCCGCGCCGCTGGAGCAAGGAGCCGACAAGGCCAATGCAGCCGCCCGATGGCGGCGGCGGGGGGCCTATCTCTTCCTCCGGCGGCGTGGCGGCTTGCCGAGTTGCGGGTTGGTGGAGTGACTTGCCCGAGCCGCGTGGGGGTTTGAGAGGTCGCTTTCCACGGGCGGCGGCGCCGGGCCAGAGCCCGGCCGGCGCAGGTGGTTCGAGGGGGTAGACTTCTCTTCCCTTCGCCGCTCCTTCCTCCTCTCTCGCGGTGGCGCAAAGGCGGCCGTCCCATGGCCTGGGCATTGGGAGAACCCAAGAGTGCAAATCCGTGGTTGGTGACGTTCAAGGAGGTGGTGCACCGACGGTGGGTCGGGCCGCGACGCTGTCGTCGGTTTGTCTGTCCCCATGGCGCTTAGCGTGGCTTGCGAGCTCCAACCTCGGCCTTGGTGGAGTGGTGACACCAATGTTGATCCGCTCCATGATCGTGGACTCGTGCCGCCACCGCCCCTCGCTTTTACCCTGTGGTGGTGGTGGCAGCCACCTAGGGCAAATCTTTTGACGATGCCAAATCTTTCGGATTGATGGCGTAACAAGATGGCTATTGGTGGGCGCCGGCAATACTACCATGTTTAGACGACAATGACGCCTACACAGTGTCACATTCCTCGTTGGAGGTGCCGTTCTTATGATCTCTCGGGGTGAAACCCTACACCAAAGATCTCTCGGTGGACAATGATGGCGTCTCTGGATGTCATTTTCTCGTTTGAGACATCGCTTTTGGAAGATCCCTTCGTTTGTCGGCTTAGGTGTTGGCGTCATGGTGGTTCCTTTGCGCATTTACCGTGTGCCGTGTCGCTGCCAAGATCTCGAGCTCCTTGTTGGATATGTATTTTTTCCGTCGGTTTATTTTATTTTCTTAGTTGTGCTAGTGTTGTCCAGGTGACTTTTGTCTTACCCGAAACATTGACTACCTGTTTTGTAATAATTGGCCCGATTTTACCAATTGGTAGATGAAGTCGGGTGTGAATTATATCCATTATCTAAAAAAAACCTTGTCACCGACCATGTACTTGTCACGAACAGTGAGTTTTCTCTAGCTCGCCCGAGTCCATGTGCCAATTTGAAACAACCCCATCCGAGATCACGACCGAGGAAGGTGACTTGAGTGTTGGGCGGAGGGCCCGAGCATGAAGCATCAAACCTCTTGAAACACCACACCATGGTTTGTCCTTTATTCTCGCAGAGGTGACAGAACACACCTTACTGGAAGGAGGAATCCTGGCCATGGCTAGAGTAGTCGTGACGGCCAAAGTTACGACCACCACCACCGTGGCCACGAGACTAGTTGCCTCCGCCTCATCCACCTTTTGACACCATGTTAGCGAGAGGATTGATATTCCCCGCCACGTGGATCCATTATCCACTCAAACCTCACAAGCTATGTCAACGGCTTCGCTCACGGTGATGGGGTCGACGCTTGAGCTACAACCGTAGACGAGTTCAAAACCGGATCGAAGGGTTCATCCAAACCCGTCAAGATGTAGGACCCAAACCCGTTCCTCATCTTCAATCTTCTTGCCGTGCAACGACATCTCGTCGGCCAAGCCTTTCATCTTGTTGAAGAACTCAACAATTGTAGAGGATCCTTTGGGCGTGGTTGCCGCCCATCCGAGTAGCGATAACCCGCGCGTTGGATGCGCGCGAACAAACCTTCTATAGCAGCCCACACACCAACCGTTGTCACCTCGGCGTTGACATGGCTAAGGATTTCCTTTGGAAAGATAAGTCAGCGTGTAGCTCATAACCTACGATCTTTGCCATCCGGACATTGTAGTCGGTGCTGGATACAAATTCTTTGGAGTTATCATCGCTTTTGGCGGTGAGGAACTTCGGTGGGGACTTGATCGATGTCTTGATTAAGCTCGCAGCCTAGGCACCCTTGATCGTATATAGTACTTTCCCTTGCCATGACTAGAAATTAGTCTGGTGATCTTCTCGGTCACCGAAATGAAGGCGAGCCATGGTGAGACAGGGATTGTGCAAAGTAAGATCAAAAGCGCCATAATTAATTTTTGTGGGAAAGAATCTTTGATACCATATAAAATTTTAGGGGACGACGTGACCTTCCACACTCTTGATCAACTAACTTAGAATACTATTGTTACAGTTCACTTATGCTAATCGTAGAACAGGAAATGATGAAGAAAAAAAACTACGATTAGTATTTGTTGTAGAAGAACTTACAAAATAATATATAACCCACTGAAAGAAATTTACTAATTTATATTTTAAAAGAGTTAAAAAGCAAAACTATTTTTGCTTCAACAATTGTCTATGTCTATTTATTTGTTGAGTTTTTTTCTGTAACATTATTCATTTACTTCTATTATACATTAAGACAAGACATGTAATTGTTTTAACATGCAACCAACTTTTGTGGATATATACAGTAGATTTATTGTCGTGTACCAAAGAGGCAGAAAATTGTTCGGGATTTGCATCTTGTATATTACAAAATAGGTATAACCAGATTGCATTAATTTATTAGAGCCAATGATGGAGAAGAGAGTCTAGTTATGTTGTTGTATTGCAATAGCCCAAACGATAATATATAATACTCGAAGGAAGTCTCTAGACTATAACAAAACATCCAAACAATCCTACACCTGTATGATAATACATATTACACCTCTACACTTAACACCCTTAAAATCACCTCCTTAAATGTTAGCCTTATAGTATTATTGATATTTACACACCAGAAAACTTGAACCTTGGCATGCAGAGTGAATAGAAAATTCTAGAAAAACAAATATCCAAGTGAACAAGCTCAAGTTAGAATGAAAAGTGGATCATCACTGGTCATCCTTCCCCAATTCTCATTCAAACTAACCAACTACCGTGGAAAGGAGAAGAGACCAAAAGAGCCTACAAAAGTTAGGGTGCAACGTCTCGAGAATGGTTCCTTTGCAAAAATTAATACTACTAGGTGTTGACTTTCAAATTTGTCTCAGGTTATATTTTATGAGAATTAATTCAGCTACAAGTTGTTTAATCGATTACTTGATGGTATAGGGTCCAGTGCATAAATTTTCTTAGCTTGTTCAACAACGTGGATGGAGAAATACATAGATGTATGATGGATGTAGCAGTGTCTTCTTCTATGTTGCATTCTATTGTCAAGTCGTGGTCGTTGAGAGGCTGTAGATTGGAATTCATTGGATAAGTTCATTCTCCATCATTAAAAGAGAATCGGTTTATGTTGGTTGCTATTGCTTTTGAATGTTCCCCCTCTTCTTCATATTTAGGCCGTTATCCGTGCACATTCATATTTCGGGCTTCCTTCACATCATTCTTCAACCATTAACAAACCCCATCGTGTCCATAGCTCAATCCTACCCCTGGGTCATCTTGGCGGTGAATCCTTTCTTGCATCCTCATATAAAGGTTGCGTCGTCGTCTTCTTCTTCTTCTTGCAATGAGGAAAAAATATATTAAATTATATGATAGTTGGGTACATCAAGATTTTACAGACACTGTAGATAAAAAAAGGTACCCCAAGTTGCGTCTTTATGATGTTGATATTATGTATTATTTAAGATTAGAATCCAATTTCATAAGCATATAATTTAAAAAGAAAAATGTGGTCCGAAAGTGTCTTATTATATATAAAAAAACCGAAACCTAAAGGATACAAGTTCATCCTCACCCATGAGCTGGAAATATACAACAAAGAAAAGGTCATTTTATTTCTAAAAAAGGCCCAGCTGAACTAATTATTTTTATCATATAAATATAAATGTCATACAACTAAAAACAGAGGAGTAACAATTCAGAAATAAACAAGTACCTCTGGATTTAACACTTGCATGGGCCATTTCGCAAGGTGAAAAGATGAAAACGGGCCATCCATATCGGCTCAAGCCTCAAAGGCTCATGTAAGTTAGGTTTTCAGCAGCAGAGAGGAGAAGAAGTCTTCCGGCCCAGCCCATCGCCATCGTAGCAGGATTTTGTCACAAAAAGGCCCTATAAACATCAGAGTTTAGGATCATCGACCATGCATGCAATGCAACCGGTGTTTTCATGCTGCCTCTTGTGGCCGGGCCTAGGTGTTTTTGATAACTTTTATCTACTCTTGATAACCGGTGTTTTTTTTTGTGCCTCTTTGCCTAGAACAATACTCCCTCCGTTCCAAATTATAGTTCACTTTAGCTTTTCTAGATACATTGATTTTGCTATGCACCTAGTTATACGCTATGTCTAGATACATAGTAAATCAAATGAATCTAAAAGCCAAAAAGTGAACTACAATTTGAAACGGAGGGAGTACCTTTTATCTACTCTTGATAACTTTTGGATGTTTCCCAAAAAAAAACTTTTGGATGGAATTTGCTCCCTAGACGTTTTTTGAGAATGAATAATAATAGTTCTAGGCGCCACGTCATCCACAAAGATAAATCGTACTACTGCTTTAATGGTTTGGAAAGGCCGATCAGATTTTATATAAAAAAATACAGGTTTTTCTTGAAAAGTAGGCCAATATTTTTGAAAACTAATATTGTCGTGGTCTAATACCACCGTCACAAGAATGTCCGACTAATGCGTGCTCTCGATGGCCTAGCTCTAGAGATAATGACACGATTTATACTGGTTCGGGGCAAATCGCGCTCCCTAGTCCAAAGGTGATCACTATCCGAGCTCAAATGCTCATACCGGGGCTCAAGACAAGCGGGTCGAGAGAGGGAGGAGGCTCCCAAGTCTCTCGTGATTGAGGCTAGTGCCGATATCGTGTGTGTGTGTGAGTGTTAGATGTTGAGTCCTCGAACCTTGCCTCAATCTGAGGGTCGCCTCCCCTTTTATAGTCACAAGGGGCGAGGCTCGAGAGCTCCCTTCGAGTTGAGGACTTAAAGAAAGCGAAAATTCATGTACAGAGTGTTAGGTGCGTGGAAGAGCTCCCGCATGAGCTCACGGGCGCGGGCAAGAGCTCCCTTCGAGCTTCAGGGTGCCTTGGATGCTAAAATTGGTCGCCGCCGTCACGCTGGATTCGGGTCCGGGCGGTGGTCAGGCGTCGTCTTGTCCCTAATCGCAGTTGGAAGATGTCTTCTCGGTATGGAGGCGCCCATGCCGTCGATGGGAAGGTGTACCCCGTATGTACCTGCGCGGCACTGTAGCGGAGCTGTTGGAACCGACGGGGTATGGCGAGGAGGTCGAATGACCTTCCCCGCAGCTTGTAGCTCTACGTGGCTGGCGGGTCGCCGAGAGTGGTTGGGCTTGTCGTGGAGTTGTTGACCAACTCGCGTACCCGCAGACTTCCCGAGAAGGCGATCGGGTGAGCTCTTCGCGCCGCCGCCGCGGACTCGCTGCAGGGAGCTCGAAAGGAGTCGGAAAGAGCTCCCCGGACGAGGTCGAGCGCGTCGAAGACAGGGAGCCTATTGCTAGGAGACCTCGAGCGGAGCGAAACGAAGGATCTCTGTCCGAGGAGCTCGTCCGTGAGAGCCCGAGCGAGGTGGAGGCTTGTCCTGGCGTGGAGAGCTCAGGTGTGATGAAGACTTCACACGCCACGGTGGGACCGTGGGATGTCCCGTCTCTCTCGCGATCGGGGTCCGAGGTTGTGTTTGAGCTGGGAGTTTCGCTTAGGGTGTCCCAAATATCGATCCCCACACAGAGCCCCCCGAGCATTTGGGGAGAAAGATCTCTCCCTGATGCTATTCGTGCGGCGACTCTTGTCGCGAGGGGAACCCTCGTTGCTTTGGGTTGATGTTTGATCGTGGGTGCGCCGCGAGCGCACCCGGGTGTAGCAACCCGAGGCTCCGTGAGAATAGTAGATTCTCGCGAGGCTTTTTAGAATTTTCGTGGCTCATCGACCCGCTCCTCCGCGTTCGCTCACGAAGGTGGTGAGCTCGAGCTCGATCTTGCTTCTCGTTAGCCGAGATCAAGTGCTCGGTGAGCTGCCGTCGGATAGTCCAGGTGAGGCTCGAGCTCGTCGGCCGTTCGTCTGATCACCGGGGTGGATCAACCTCGTGGTTCCGAGAGCCCGACTTCCGTGGTTCTCGAGCCCCGAGCGATGTTCGGGGCGGCGCTCCTCATTGGAGAGGTTAGCTTGGAGTCGATTGTAACCCCCTCCGACCTAGACGCGCATAAGCAAAAAGCCCCTCGAGCCTTTTCGAGAGCTCGAGGCGCGGGCCGCCGATGCCGCTTTCGCAAGGCGCTTCGCTCGTGGTATCTCCGGGCGGCTCGGAAGCTCACGGGTTGAGGCTGGCCTTCGAACCTGAGGTGGTGAGCTCGCGTTGCGAAACCCGCTTTTGGAGCTCGGCGACTTGACCGTTATCTTGAGCTCTTGGGTTTTTACCCGTTGTGTAAAAAATAGCCGTTGAGATCTTACCGGATGGGATTTTTACCGTTGGCGGGGTATCCCATTAATGCCGCGCGTCCGTTCGGCTTCCGCCAGGTGTCGGGTGATCTCGCGGTGTCGATTGCGGGCGGGCGTGGTGCGTGGTGGGCCCCGGCGGTTTCACCTCGTCGCCTCCGCCCCGGCCGAGCTCTATAAATAGTGAGAGATCGGGGAGCAGATTTACCTTCCCGTCTCTTGCCTTCTCCACCCACTGAGAGAGTTCGATCGCCGCCGCCGCCAGATCCGATCTTCCACCTTCCCCGCTTCACCGGCGACTGTTCAAGACGAGAGATGGGTTCGTGGATGCGTTCGACGGCGACGGAGGCGCTGATCGAGCGGTGCAAAGATCGCCGGGGGGGCCGCCGTTACCGCGGTCGGGCGGCGGAGGAGTGGATTATCCTGCCGGCGTCGCATGAGGTTCCCGACCCGCGGGCGGATACGTTGTCTCGTTCATCGCCTTCCACGAGCGCTGGCTCGGTATGCCCGCGGACGACGTAAGAGCAATCAACCTCTAATGTGGGTTTTGGCGTTGATGACAATCTAAATAGAGGACTAATGAGATTTATCGAGTTGACAAGCAGGCAATAAGCAAAGAGGACATTGCAAACCTAAAGGAGGAGTACCCCGATTCGATTTGCTGTTGGTACTTCAAGAAAGGAGGTTTATATTCGTTCTACACTTTGAATTTGAGTATAGGACACGCCGTACTATTAAGAGGATTAGAATCATCGTTGCCAAAGCGTGCAACCAAGTGCTCACTTTCACACCACATAATCTCCAAAATCTCCAAACTTAGTCAACCATTCAAATTCTTTCTACACCTCGCTTGATTAAGTCCGAGCGGCGGTCTTGCCTCAATATGAGCGGCCAAGTGCCGCTCGAACATTAGCGGCACCGCCGCTCGTGTTCACCGTTGGAAGGAGAGTATTTATACTTTCCTTTTCTACCCCCAACGGTAACCTTTCCTTCTCTCTCGCTCATTCTCGACGTAAAAGGTCCCAAGTGCTCAGCTCTCTCTCCTCCATTGAAGCCCTCACTCCCTCAAGCAAATCCATCGATTCCACCATCGATTCTTGAGTGTGAGGGCTGCAAACTTCGATTGGAAGGGAGCTCCACCGATCTTCATCGTTCTAGAGGCACTTGGTTCGCACTTTGGCCGGCGGTTTTGGTTCTTTACTCTTGAGCTTGCTCCTAGCCGGGCTAGTGCGTCACCCTTTGAGCTTGCCAACTTGTGTGGCAGCCTAGGGAGGTTTGTAACACCCTTTGCATCTAATACATTACCCCACATCTCTAGGATTCGGTTCCTAGACTTGTGAACGAGGCAAAGAGGCAAACCTTTGTGGTGAGCTCATTCCTTTGTGGAACCTCAACAACGTGGACTTAGGCAAGCCTTGGTGGCGAACCTGAACCACGGATAAATCCCTGTGTCACCGTGTGCTTGATTTACT
Organism: Hyparrhenia diplandra; assembly: GCA_015847255.1. NCBI lineage: Eukaryota > Viridiplantae > Streptophyta > Magnoliopsida > Poales > Poaceae > Hyparrhenia > Hyparrhenia diplandra. The sequence continues at coordinate 30,738 of JADLZK010012231.1, read as the reverse complement.
TTTACATTGCAATCATATTGTTGTTGTTGAGAGGATTTAGGGTTTGAGACCGATCTATCTCTATACCCTTGATCAACTTGTTCAGTCTCGATCTGCAGCCTATATCTGTCCAGAACCAAGGAAAATTACTCGATCTACTTTTCATTGGATAGATTTTGAACTGTGACCTAACCTTTAATACTGCGAGGAGCGGCGGTGCCGCTTAGTGGAGCGGTGGTGCCGCTCGCGGCGGCCGTGCCGCTTGTTCAAAAGGGCGCGGTGCCGCCGGGTGATCCGACGGTGTTTCGAGTTGATTTTTGAAATGGCCTATTCACCCCCTCTAGGCGTCCAACGATCCTACAAGTGGTATCGGAGCTTGTTTACTTCATTAAGCGCTTCACCGCGTGAAGTATGGATACCGTAGGTGGTTCGAATCAAGGCGAGCGAAGGCATCCACGCCAAGCCTACGCTTTCCAGCGGCGAAGCTCTCCTCGTCGCCCTCTCTCTCGACACCACCGATCCGGAGAGAGAAGGGAGGCAAGGAGACAAAGAAAAGAGAAGAAAGCCGCCAAGGAAGCAAGAAGGGCCGAGCGTGAGAAAGCCAAGAAGCAAGAAGAAGATGCAAGCATGCAGCTCATCGAGAAGCTCAAGAGAAGAGATGAAAGAAAGAGAATAAGAGAAGAAAGACTCAAGAGAAGAGAAGAAAGAAGCAAGAAGATGGCGGAACTTGATGCTCAATCAAGTGAGCTGTCAAGTAGTTCGATGACGGGATGATGATGAGTCCTATGTGCCAAAGAGCAAGAAGAATGAGAAGAAGAAGGATGAGGCCAGCGGAACAACAACAAATTTGCCGCAATATCCTTTAACTATAACTCTCTTTTCTCTAACCGTGATAGGAAGTCATTCATCAATGTTCCCGCGGGAAAGTTGTCTCACTTTGATGGGACCAACTATGCCAAGTGGAAACATGTGATGAGTGCCTATCTTAATGGCATTCACCCCGGTCTTTGGGATATTGTGTGCGTGGATATGAGCCTCCGGTGGACCCCAAGTCACCCACAAATGAAGAGATGATAGCAGCCCACCTCAATGGCCATGCTACAAGCATCCTTCTAAGTGCTCTAGATGGAAATGAGTACAATAGGGTGATGAATGTGAATGTGGCAAAGAAAATTTGGGACACTTTGGTTCTTGCACATGAGGGTGTTGACAAAGTAAGAAAGGCAAAGATTGACTTGTTGAGGGCAAAGCTCAACCGGTTTGTGATAGTTGAAGGGAAGGTGCCCAAGAGATGTTTGACCGGTTGATGGTTCTAGTTGGAAAGATTAGAGGATATGGAGATGAAGAGCTTGATGATCACAAGGTGGTGAAGATTATGCTTGAAGCCTATGCACCTAGAAATGAGACCGTGGTCACCTTGATAAGAGACAAGAAAAGATTTGAGTACTTCACTCCTAATGATGTGCTTGCGAGATTGCTCACCTTTGACATGCAAAGGGAAGAGGCAAATGAGAGGAAGAAACTTGGTGAGTTGCAAGCCAAGTTGGATGGCATCAAGATCAAGGATGTTGCTCTCAAAGCAAGCAAGTCAAGCAAGCCAAGCACCTCCAACAAGAACAAGGCAGCAAGCAATCAACCTCAAATCAAGCCAAAGAAATGAAGAAAATGCAAGAGCACATTGATTCCACCTCCTCCTCAAGTGATGATGATGATGAGGGAGGAGCCGAAATCAATGATATGGCATTATTCATCAAGAAATACCACAAATCCATGAAGAGAAATGGATACAAGATGGTGCAAAGGAAGTTTCCAAACAAGAAGAAGAGAACATGTTACAATTGTGGAAGCACCGAGCACTTTGTTGCGGATTGTCCACATGAGAACAAGAACAATAAGTACAAGAAGGACAACCCCAACAATGATAAGAGGCAAGATTACAAGAGAAAGGGAAAGAACATGGGAGAAGCTCACATTGGGCATGAATGGGACTCAACCAAAGAGTCAAGTGAGGAGGATGTGAAGATTGTAACATTTGCTAGACAAGAGTCAACCTCCACACCAAGGCTCTTCTCCAACATGTCCGATGATGATGAAGATGGCTCCCCTCACATTTGTCTTATGGCAAAGCGTGAGAAGGTACTTTCTAAAACTAAGACCTCTCCAACCCTTAGTGATGAATCTAGTGAACTTAGTGATAGCTCAAGTGATGATGGGTCTAGTGATGAAGAGTATGATAACTTGACAAAGAATCTAGATCCAAAGACCAAAATATTTATCACTAAGATAATGGAGGATTTAGAGAGTGTCCAAGCTGAGTTGGAAACTAGAGAAGGTGAACTCACTAGACTTGAGAAGCTCTATGTTGACAACAAAGACGCTCTTGTGTTTGAAAGAAGTGAGGTGACCTCTTTACAAAAAGAAACTTGTAAAAGAAAAGAGGACCATGCTCTCACAAAGAAAGCTACTATTACCCTCAATGAAAAATATTGTGACTTACAAGAAAAAAGCACAAGCAACTTGAGGGGAAATATAGTCTTCTTTGGGAGAGCAACTCACATTTCTCATCCACAAAGGACAACTCTACTCCCTCCACAAGCAATGGATGTGGTAAATGTTTCAATCTAGACTTGAAGAGTCAAGCCACAAACCTTGCAAACATGGAGGCAATGAAGAAGGAGATTGCTAGGCTTAACACTTTGGTTGGAAAAGAAAAACAAACTGTCAAGAAAACAGTGAGTGGCAAAGAGAATCAACCAAAGAAGCCACAATACATTGATGGAAGAAATCCTAAAATCAAAGATGGGTTAGGCCACACTAGAGGAGCCAAGACAAATGGAAGAAAGACTGTAAACGGCTATGAGTGTGTCCAGTTCGAGCAAAGGGAAGATGAGTACAGATATGCCGCACGCATACCGCACCGCGCATCAGCCCGAGCAGCAAAAAGCCAAGCGGGCGCTTCCGCTAGGAGCGGTAGCAAGCCGCTGCCCCTAAGAAAGGGAAGGCAACTCATCGACCTCCCTGTTCGTAAAAGCTCATCGAGAAGGTTGCTCACCAAAAACAAAGGTTGTGCGTAAAACAAAGCAGAAGACAATTTGGGCCAACCCAAATAGATTTGCATACCATCCCAAGGCTCAACCAACAAGACAAAGCTTGAGTTCTTGCTTTGTACTGAAAAACAACAGCAAGGGGGAGGTTTATGCCAAATATGTTGGCAAGGACAGAAATGTTTATTTGCATACTTCAATTTGGGTTTCCAAAATTCTTGTGACTAACATGAAAGGTCCCAAGGAGCTTGGGGGCCTAAACTTGTGAACTAATCTGCTTTGCATACTCCTCCTGTGGATCAAGTTGGGTGCTTGATAGTGGATGTACAAATCATATGACCGGAGAAAGGAGTATGTTTTCATCATACTCTTCTAATGCCGATCCAAGTGACATCATTCGATTTGGAGATGACGCTAAGGGAAGTGTGATGGGTCTTGGTAAAATCGTATCACAACTAACCATGATATATCTCGATGTCTTGCATGTTGAATCCCTAGGATACAATTTGTTGTCGGTCTCACAACTTTGTGGAAAGGCTACAATTGTCTCTTTACGGATGTTGGTGTGGAAGTCATTTGTAGGGAGGATTCCTCTATTGTTTTCACGGGCAAACTCAAGAATAAGCTCTACTTAGTTGATTTCAACAAAAGTGAGACTAAGCTTGAGACTTGTCTTATGGCAAAATCTAGTATGGGTTGGCTTTGGCATCGCCGACTAGCCCATGTTGGGATGAGGAACTTGGCCAAACTACAAAAAGACAACCACATCATTGGACTAACAAATATTGATTTTGACAAAGACAGATTTGTAGCGCTTGCCAAGCCGGAAAACAAGTAGGCGTACCTCACCCACCAAAGAGCATCATGACCACTACACAACCTTTGGAGTTGATTCATATGGATCTCTTTGGACCGGTTGCCTACCTTAGCATCGGGGGTAATAAGTATGGACTCGTAATTGTTGATGATTATTCCCGCTTCACTTGGGTTTTCTTTGTCTTTGATAAGTGCCAGGTACAAGAGAAGGTGAAAACCTTCATTAGAAGGGCTCAAAGAGAATTCGAGCTTCCAATCAAGAAGATAAGAAGTGACAATGGAAGTGAATTCAAGAACACCCAAGTTGAAGAATTTCTTGATGAAGAGGGCATCAAACATGAGTTTTCGGTTCCATACACCCCTCAACAAAGTGGAGTTGTAGAGAGGAAGAATAGAATACTCATTGACATGGCAAGAACAATGCTAGATGAATACAAGACTTCGGACATCTTTTGGTGTGAAGCCATCAACACCGCTTGTCATGCAATCAACCGTCTCTACCTCCACAAGAAACTCAAGAAGACCTCATATGAGCTACTAACCGGGAACAAACCAAAGGTGTCTTACTTTAGGGTGTTTGGGTGCAAGTGTTTCATTCTTAACAAGAAGCCCCGAATCTCTAAGTTTGCACCTAAGGTTGATGAAGGTATTCTTCTTGGGTACGGATCAAATGAGCATGCCTATCGTGTCTTCAACAAAACCACCTAGGGTTGAAGTCACTATAGATGTGACATTTGATGAAACTAATGGCTCTCAAGTAGAGCAAGTTGATCAAAGTGTTGTAGGAAAGGAGGATCCACCTTGTGAAGCTATCAAGCAATTGGCTATTGGCGACATTCGACCACAAGAAGACAAAGCCAATGAACAAGAGGATCATCAAGATGTTGCCGCACCAATTTTTCGCCGACGTACTTTCGATGACGAGGGGCAGCCCACTCCTCGCTGAAATTCAGCGAGCGGCGGTGCCGCTCCCTCCACCCTCGCCAAAGATCTACTCCAACACCTACATCACCGCTTAGAGCTTGATCTTGCTCCTATACTTGAAGCCGAGGATGACTATGAAGAAGAAGTTGAAGATGATGGAGTTGATCACCCACGGCCACGACAAAAACCATTCAACGGGATCACCCCGTTGAGAACATCCTTGGGAGTCTTCGAAAGGGAGTAACTACTCGATCACATCTAGCTGCATTTTGTGAACATTACTCCTTTATCTCTTGTTTGGAACCTACCAAGGTTGAAGATGCTCTCAAGGATGCCGATTGGTTGCTAGCCATGCAAGAAGAACTCAACAACTTCAAGAGAAACCAAAGTTTGGAACTTGGTAGAAAGACCAAAGACAAACATCATTGGCACCAAATGGGTCTTTCAAACAAGCAAGATGAAGATGGTCGTTACAAGAAACAAGGCAAGATTGGTGGCTCAAGGTTTCACTCAAGTAGAGGGCTTGGACTTGATGAAAACATATGCACCTGGCAAGACTAGAAGCAATCCGCATTCTTCTAGCCTTCGCTGCCCATCATGACTTCAAGCTATATCAAATGGATGTCAAGAGTGCATTCCTCAATGGTCCTTTGCAAGAGGAAGTCTATGTTGAGCAACCACCGGGTTTTGAAGATCTCAAGTATCCTAACCATGTGTACAAGCTTCGTAAGGCGCTCTATGGGCTTAAGCAAGCACCAAGAGCATGGTATGAGTGCCTTAAGGAGTTCTTGCTCAAACAAGGTTTTGTCATAGGGAAGGCCGATCCTACTCTCTTTACACATAAAGTTAATGGTGATATCTTTGTGTGCCAAATATATGTCGATGACATAATATTTGGTAGTTCTAACCATGTGTATGTTGAGCAATTTAGTAGGACTATGACAAAGAGGTTCGAGATGTCCATGATGGGTGAGCTCAAGTTCTTCCTTGGCTTTCAAGTCAAACAAATAAAGGAAGGGACTTTCGTTAGCCAAACCAAGTACACCCAAGATATGTTGAAGAAGTTTTATATGGCTAAGGCTAAGCCAATCAAAACTCCAATGCCAAGCAATGGACATCTTGATCTTGATGAAGAAGGGGCTGCCGCCGACATAAAAAGGTATATCGTTCCATGATCGGCTCTCTTCTTTATCTTTGTGCATCTAGGCCCGATATTATGCTTAGTGTGTGCATGTGTGCTAGATTTCAAGCTAATCCAAAGAAATGTCACAATGTGGCGGTTAAGAGAATCTTGAGATATCTAGTTCACACCCCAAACCTTGGCTTGTGGTATCCCAAGGGTTCCAAAGTTCAATCTACTTGGCTATTCGGATTCGATTATGCCTGGTTGTAAAGTAGATAGAAAAAGCACCTCGGGGACATGTCAATTCCTTGACGGTCCTTGGTGTCTTGGAGCTCTAAGAAGCAAAATTGTGTAGCCCTATCCACCGCCGAGGGCAAGTATGTTGCGGCCGGGCGCATGTTGTGCTCAACTACTTTGGATGAAGCAAACCTTAAAGGATTTCGGATGTCATTTCACAAAGATACCTCTTCTTTGTGACAACGAGTGCCATCAAGCTCGCAAAATAACCCGGTAGCGCACTCTAGAACAAAACACATAGACATCCGTCATCACTTCTTGAGAGACCACGAACTCAAAGGAGATATCGCACCGCCATGTGAGCACCGAAAAATAACTAGCCGATATCTTCACTAAGCCTCTCGACGAGACAAGGTTTTGCGCTTTGCGTAGTGAACTAAATATACTTGATTCTCGCAACCTATCTTGAAATCTGCATGCCTCTGTTTGTGAGAACTAGTATGAGTAGGGAAAAGCTTTGAAAAGTTTACATCATGTCTTTCAAATGTTTTTTCAAAGCTAGATTCAAATGACATGGTCAATGCTTTTGATTGTTGATCTAATCGGCCATGAAATTTGAATCACATATGTCTATCTAGCATATGAGGAGAGTCATTTAGGAAGCAAGTTAACCTCGCTGTTCGGGGGAGCGGCGGTGCTGCTCGCCGGCCCCGGCGGTGCCGCTCCGCTTTTCAGCCGAGAAACAGCCACAGACATGTCGGCCGTGGGGCCTATTTCCTAGGCCCATAGCATCTTTTTCTCTCCTCTCTCATTCACTCTTCCCACCGGTCCATCTCTCTCTCGGCGTGGGCAACAGAACGATGACACCGCCGTCACCTCTCACCGCGCCACCGCCGGCGGTGGCGCCTCCACGGCAAGCAGGGCCGCGGTGACCTCTTTGAAAGGTCCCTTGTGGTTTTTGGTAATTGAGTGACAACATTAGGTGAACTAATAATGTGTGATTGAGATAATACACAGGAGATTAGTTCACATGTGATGACGCAATGAAGGAGCTTTATTGCATATGAGACATGACATGGAGTCATGTGACCAAGGTGGTGAAGATCAAGACAAGGCTTGGCTTGATGGACCGTTGCAAGTGTGAAGGGCAAGTCGAGGCGGGAAGCGATGGACCGCGAGGCGGTGAAGCTTGGGCAAGACTTGGCGCCGACGGACCGACGCAACGGTGAAGAGCAAGTGAGGTCAAGATCGATGGACCAATAATGTATCACGTGATGATATGAAGTGGATCATATCATTTGGTGATCGTGTTGGTGCATGTGTTGCATCGGCACTTGGAGATGGAGCGGAATGGAAATGCGCAAGGCAAAGGTATAACCTATAGGGCATTTCATTTCGCCCGGTCATGAGGTGCTTAGAGAAGTTTATGACCGGGTTTAGGATAGATGGCCGTACTATCAAGAGGGGCAAACTTGTTTGCATATCGGTCATCTAGTGCCACTTGAGCGATCTAACTTTGCGACGTGTTAGGATTGAGTGGCGTGGTAAGAGCTAACCCGCTTTTGAAATGATTGTGAAAATGCTAACACACTTGCACATGGTGATGTACACTTGGTGGTGTTGGCACATTTGCAAAGGGGGCGGTGATTGCGGGGTTGAGTTGGGTTTGGGAACCGCTCATCCTCCCGCCGAGCTTGCGAGGTGGGATTCGCGCGAAAAAATGAGATGCATATTTTCTATTGCGCCGGATGCAAGTTGGTGGTGAAAAACAGCTATCCCTCATACTCAAGTTTGGTATACTTGATGGGTAGCATGTCGGGCGAAGGTGTCGGTGTTTCGTGAAGTTTTTATTTGAAAATGGTGACCGGCGCGACCGAATCGGAAGCAGTTGTGAAGCCGACCGACGCTCCGGTGGGTGCGTCGCGAGAGCCCCTCTCGGGGCGGATTTCACCGGACGCAGGGGACGGACCTGGGCCGGAAGCTTCCGGTGCTCGACCGGCCGTCGACCGACGCTGGCCAGGAGGGCGCCACCGTGGCCCGAAGCTTGTCGGCATGACCGAGGAAAGTGGCCGGACCCGCGACCGACTCGCCCAGTAGTCCGTCGGTCCGTCACGCGTAAGCACCCCAACGGCTCTATTTTGGCTTGTGGCTATAAATAGATGGGGTGGCCGACTTTGGTCGGTGGCTGAGCACATTCTAGCCTTGGTGGCTTGTATTGTGGTGCTTGAGAGCCCTCCCACTCACATTTGCTTGATATCGTTCATCCGATTGGAGTGAGAGATCGAGTTCTAGTGCGTTATGTTGAGAGATCGCATTCGTGGCACTAGGTGTTCGTGTTGCAAGCCGGTGTGCTTGTTTCTTTCTGGGAGGTTGCCACCTCCTAGACGGCTTGGTGGCAAGAGACTTCGTGAAGCACGCAAAGAAGATTGTGCGGTGTCAGAAGAAGAGATTGTGAGAGGTTCGTGCTCACCTCGCGGGGGATCGTGAAGAGCAACTCTAGTGGAGCGTGTCATTGAGCTACCACACTTGTGTGTGGGTTCACACGGTACCCTCCGAGGGGATTGGCTAGAGGACTCACACTCGTGTGAGGGACTCGATCGAGCTCCCAAAATGTGGGATTTGGCACTCGGCCATTGCTTGAGAATCATCACCGGGTGATTCGCCAAAACCGTGGAACCACTAAAGTGTTGGTCGACACAACGAGGAGTAGGGGGAAGTTGGCAAGCTTCCCGAGACCTCGATAAAAATCACCGGTGTCATCTTGTGTCCACACTTCGCGGTGGTTTGCAATCTCTTCGCCTCAAGCTTTGTTCGTACATTCATATATACATTGTGTTTGTGCTTGAGTACAGTAGTTGTAACTATCTAGCTTGTGTAGCTTGTTTAGTTACTTTGCTTAGCTTGTGTAGCTAGGTAATTTGAGCCTTTGGGTTAGGCGTATGTTGCCTTGTCCATTGTGCATCTAGTGAGCTTAGGGGCTTTATGCTTTTGCTTACTAGAATTGTGTAGGAGCTCACCCGTGCTTGAAGTACTAGTGCTTAGGTTTGTGTGACCTTGCGTTAGAATTGATTAGGAGCTCAAGCTAGGCTTGTCACCTCACTCTTCTTGTGTAGGATCCTTTGTGAGGTGATTTAGAGTCTTAGTTAGAGGGGTGAAGTCTTGGCTAGACCGATAAGTTTAATTCGCATTTGTTTCTCAAGCCTAGCCGGTGCGATTAGTTTTTAAAAGGGACTATTCACCCCCCTCTAGTCCCCATCTCGACCCTTCACGTGGTATCGGAGCGGTGGTCTCTTTTAGTGGTCTTAACCGCCCGAGAGGATGGAAACTAGAGGGTTTAGTGATACTTGTTTGAGTGACACACATATTTTTGATGGCACACACTTTGCACCTGTGGAAACACCATATGCTTGATCATTTTCGTGCCATGGGACCTAAAGTATGGTGGGTTGTCACAAGTGGTCTCACCTTTGCAATGGACCATAAGAATCTCACCAAAGCTCAAAGGGATCTTTTTTGAACTTGATTCAAAAGCTTTTTGGTATCTAATCAATTCTTTGAGTTTTGATGTGTTTGAGGATGTGAACACTAAGGTGTCCGCACATGTGTTGTGGGAGGACATCAAGCACACCTATGGCGATGCCTCCACATGGCACGATGGCAAGTACAAGGAGGATGAGGCGCCAAAGGTGGTGGTTCATGAGGATGATGAGCAACTTTGCTCCACCTCATGGTCAAGTGAAGATGATGATCGAACTACCACAAGTTCACTTGACAAGGTTGATGAAGATGCCTCAAGTGATGCAAGTGATGATACTACTTCAAGCACACTTGATGGCGATGTAGATGGTTCATGCTTGGTTGATGATGCTACTACAAGCCCATCCACTACATCAACATATTGTCTCATGTCACTAGGTGACACCAAGGTATCAAATGACAATGTGATTGATCATGATGACTCTTATGATGAGCTTGTTAGTAGACTTGCTAGCATGACCATGTCTTTAGAAAATGAGAAAGCTAAATCCTTGAATTTGGAGAAAGAAAACTCTTTTCTAAAGAAAACATGTGAACAACAAGAGCATCTACTTTATGTTACTACTTGTTCACATGAAGTGCTAAAATTGGCTCATGAGGAACTTTGTGTTACTCATGATAACTTGGTACAAGACCATGCTTTTCTCACTAAGAAGTTTTCAAATGAGAAATTTAAAAATAGTGAGAGCTCATCACATGGGTCAATTGATCAATCACATATTTGTGCTAACCCTTGTGATGTAGGCAAGAAGCATGTATCCACCTCTTGTAATGATTTACTTGCTATGCCATGTTCTTCACATTTAGATGTTTGTTCTTCTCCTATGTCTTGTGAGACTAACCTTTTGAAGGAGAATGATGAGCTCAAGAATGAAGTGAAGAATTTGAGCAATAAGTTAGAGAGGTGCTACAACTCTCAAGTCACCTTCGAGCATATGTTGAAGAACAAAAGAAGCTTTGGTGACAAGAGTGGCATTGGCTTCAACAAGAGCAAAATCAAAGGTAAAAGATGGGGCAAGAGAAGATATGAAAGAGAAATGAAGAAGCAAGAACAAGAGAAGCTATCTCATTTCATGTGCTATCGGTGCCATGAAGCGGGACATCTTGCGAAGGCTTGCCCAAATGAAGAAAAGCTCAAGTTGAAGAAGGAAGAAGAGAGGCTCAAGCATGTCAAGTGCCGAAAGTGCAATGTTTGGGGTCACCTCACCTCAACATGCCCAACCAAGAAATTGGTAGAGCATCAAGATGAGCCTCAACCAAAGCCACAAGTTGAGCAAGAAAACAATCCCCAAGATCAAGTCAAGATCAACCATGAAGCTAAAGTTGATGACTTGAAGATGAAGAAGAAAAAAAAGAAGGGGTGGCAAGGCAAGAGCAAGGCATCCAACTCATATCCAAGATGCCAAGATGATGAGCAAGAATCAAGTTGAGAAGAATGATTTGGCTTACATCAAGTGCCATAGTTGTGATATATTGGGCCACCTAGCTTCGGGTTGTCAAACAAGCTTGAGAAGAAGGCTCAAGCAAACAAGATGAAGCAAGGCAAGAAGGAGCATCAAATGAGCAAGAAAGAAAAGGCTCAACAAAAGAGAAGATGCTACTTATGCCGGAAAGGGGACACATGGCTCATTCATGTTCCCTAGGTAACAATTCTAAACCTATTTCGATTGATGATAATATTATGCTTAGAAAGGATGACAATGGTACCTCCTTGGTTGCCATTGCAAAACATCCCGCTACTCATACTAAGGCATTGCCTAAGTATGTTGCACCTAACTTGAGAGGACCCAAGCAAATTTGGGTACCATCAAAAAGTGGATGAATGTGTGTAGGTACCATGGCATTGGAGACTTGATTCAATTGAGTTCACATGGTTCATTATTTTATTGAGTCAAGTAATGAAGCCTAGTACAATTATATCCCAATGCCAAGTCAAGAAAAGTGAAGTCCAAATGTGCTACAACATACAAGTGATATAGTTCAAGTTGTGGTGTTTTATTGGAACTATTTGAAGGCTTGCAAGTATTTGAGTTGAAGCTTGCTATTTGATGATCATGATCTATAAAGGTATATTTCTAGTTGATCACACATATTTGGATGCATATGAGTTGATTGAATTGGATATATATGCACATGTTGCTTGCTATGAGATGCTTGAATGGATTCAATGCTTAGTAGTCAAATTTGAGTTGGTTTGAATGGATATGATCATGAGATGACTCTTAGTATGTGATTTCAATTGGTATATGTCTTGTGATGGTATTCAAACAAGTTGGCATCAAGTTTGATTCATATTAGTGAAGCATAGCTCAATTGCTCAAATCTGTCTACTATTGCAAAATCTGAGTGAGCTGTTATCTTAGCCATATTTGGATGATCAAATCTTATTGGAATGGCTTAAAATTTGGTATGCATGCTCTATACTTATGATACAAGATGCTGTAAAAGTTTCATGATGAGAAGATAAAGGATACTTCGGTTTTGGATTGGAACTTGTCAACTATGTTGCAGCTGTTTTCAGCATGTACTAGTGTGGGAAGATGTGAAATCTGGTAGCAATCCATAAGGACTTTGGAGCTCAAATTTTTATGGATGCTAGATGACTTAGTGTTGAACATCTCCACCAAATTTCGTGGCATTTCAACATGTACATTGTGAGATATGATTCATTCTTTGAGATGTACAAAATCTGCCGGAAAAGTGACAATTATTGGATTGATCAAGAGTCACTCTCATTGAAAGGTCCTCAAGTTGGAATCATGTTGATAAGTGTTTGAGGCACTTAAGTTTGGTTTTGAATTGAGTTAGAAGCATGACAAGCAATGAGTACAAAGGCCATTGATTTTGGGGGAGTGTTTCTTGTACAAAGGCCATTGATTTTGGGGGAGTGTTTCTTGTGTAGGATTCTTTGTGAGGTGATTTAGAGTCTTAGTTAGAGGGGTGAAGTCTTGGCTAGACCGATAAGTTTAATTCCGCATTTGTTTCTCGTTAGCCGGTGCGATTAGTTTTTAAAAGAGACTATTCACCCCCCTCTAGTCCCCATCTCGACCCTTCACCCGCTCTGCCGGTTCTTCTTCCTCGACGCCGGCGCAGCTGCTGTTAGGGCCGCATCCACTCTCTTCTCTCCTTCTCAATCCACGGTAAGAAACCCTAACCGCCCCGATCTATGCCTAGGGATGAAATTTGTTATGGATTTCTGCAATTAGTGTTAGGATGAAGGTCATAGATCATGAGAAAATTGTTGGTTCAATTTGATTTGGAGGTTTAGGGATGAACCCCATCCATGGTATGCATGGGTTGACCGAGCGGCACTGCCGGCCTTGGTTGAAAAGCAATCATCTTGCTGGTCATCTCTAATACTCTTAGAACAAATGAGAGAAACAAATCGAATCAAAACTCATGGCCTAAGAAACTTTATCCAAAACCGAAATCCATGGCAACTTTCATCACCTTTTCAATTTCGGTCAAGATTTTGAGATTCTGTTGGAATGGTAGATAGATATACATGTGTTTTAACTATTGCACAAGACAGTTGTCGAAGAAGTGGTCGGGCAACCTGAGCGGCGGTGCCGCTCGGGGCTGTTTCAAACAGCCTGCCCACCAACTGCTTCAACCACCTATCTTATGCAGTATTTAACACATATATATATGTATCTCTCACCCCAGCACATCAGTGACTAATTTGAACCCTTTGCATGCATAGATGGAGCAAGGTCAAGGCAGTGGGGTCAAGAGGAAGGCTGTGGCAAAGCGTTTTCCCAAGAGGGGCAGAGGCAGAGGTTCTGCTCCTTCTGAGAGACCTACAGGTGGCAAAGAGAGAAGAGAGAGAGAGGCAGTACAGGCAAGAGCTTAGGCATGGCAGAAAGATTCCAGAGATTGGATGTCCAGGCACTCCAGTTGACATCTGGACTTATGATGACTCCTACATGATGGATTATGAGGAGCAGATCGATATTAGAAGACCTCCAGATGACAGTGTAGCTCGCAGGAGGGTTGACTACTCCACAGGGAGTAAGTTGAGCACTGAGGCTAGGAGGGTGAACCCATACACCACTCCTAAGGACCTAAGTGTGGACTACGTGTTCGAATGTTTTTCACTCAGATTTTTATGCCTCATCTGTCCTCAAGAAGAGGAAGCCCAAAGATTAGAGAGATGCATTACAATGACTGGGCCCTTTTGAAGGCTAAGAGAGAGCCGAGATCAACAGGGGCCATCGGGGGCTTGTGAGAAGCATGAGCCGAGGAACTTGATGGAGTTCCGGTATGACCGAACGCCGAGATCCTTGGACGCTTCCATGCTACCTACTTTCTCGGAGAATGAGGACACTATGCATTGGATGACCGAGGGTGTTCACTACTCGCTTGACTTTGTCACCTTCTCCGATACTTGGTTTTGGCAGTGGAGCATAGGAAGTACACTCCTATTCATGCTGAGAAGAAGCTTGAGGCCACCTTTGCGCTACATGTGGAGGAATCAGAAGAAGGCGGATGGGTTGGTGAGAGGGTTGAACAGCTTCTACTACATCCTCAACAACCTTCTCAGGAACACCATTGATCCCGAGGATGGTGCAGCCTCAAACTTGCATGGTTGGGTGAAGAATCTGCTAGCTAGACTTGCTCCAGGAGGTGAGAACTTCAATGTGCCTGCATATCTCTGGATGGAGTTGGCTGATGCTATGGATGATGGTAGAAAGAGCTTGACCTATGCTCCCTACATCATGTTTGTGATTGAGAGAGTATCCGGCTTGAGGTTCAACAAGACAGATACACACAAGGTCTACACCCTCGAGCGGATCATGCCATCAGCAGCAGCTTTAGAGGCTTCGGCTAGAGAGGACACTCCACCCTCTCCCACAGAGGTCCCGAGAGCTCTCATGCTAGAGCTAGGAGGGACAAGAGCAGTTTTAAGAAGAAGATGACCACATGGATGAAGGCCATGTTTGAGACTTGCACCTACTCGGCAGCCTCTCCCACGGGGTTGAGCGTAGGCGGGAGGGGAGGGGGCCAGTGCGTGCGCAGGAGTTACACCACTTTCACCGTCCCTTCTCCACCTGGCTTTGTGCTTCCCAGCTTCTCCGGTCTCGCAGAGTCGAGGACACCACCTCGGGGCGGGGAGCTTGATTGGGATGAGACACTTGGTGACTTTGTGCGTAGACAGCAGCAGCCACAGTCTCTAGAGGATCCACCACCTCGACGCTCGACACGCTTCACCTCTACTACTCACACGGCCGGCAGGGCTGTCATTTCTTCCACTTCAGAGGAGGAGGAGCAGGGTGGCGACGAGGAGGAGGACGAGGACGAGGAGGAGGGCGGTGCTTCCGTGTGACTTGATCCTTCTCTTTTCTTTTCTCCTTTTTTGGTGCTTTGTGCCAAAGGGGGAGAAAATTAGAGGGGGGTCAAAACTTTTTCATGCCTTCGACCGGCTGTTTACCTTCGTTTAGCATGTCCTAGAGAGTTAGAGCTTGAGAGTAGGTTTCAAAACTATTTGTGAACTTGTAATAATGCGACTTATTTGACTCTCTTCGTATGGTTTATGGACATGTGTTGGTTCTGAGTGATTTAGCTTGTCATATTCATGCTGCATTCTTAGTATTATATATGATTCATGCTTTGTGAAAATCTTATTGGCGGCAAAGCTCTGTTTTTGAGCGAGGAGGCCCGGGTGCCGAAATCGGCCCGGTGTGCCGTCGGTCAAAACAGCCCTGATGCTCTGGGTGCTTAAACCGTCATGTTGCATCACGTATATTCTTCTCGACACGATTTTAGCACTTGGCACCCCACAAAGCATGGATGTAGGGGAGGTCCTTACATCACCTAAATGTGTGAAACTTGACCTTGATGTCAAATTTGAGAATTCAAGTCTCACTCACACATTTAGGGGAGAAACTCACTGCCTAAATATGTGACTCTTGACAAAGAGATATCATTTTGAGCATTCAAGGCTCACTCACATATTTAGGGAGGTACCTACATCCATGGCTCGAAAAATCTCTATTATTTGACTATCTTTTGTAAGCTCTAATTAGGTTGTCACCAATCACCAAAAAGGGGGAGATTGTAAGAGCAATCAACCTCTAATGTGGGTTTTGGCGTTGATGACAATCTAAATAGAGGACTAATGAGATTTATCGAGTTGACAAGCGAGGCAATAAGCAAAGAGGACATTGCAAACCTAAAGGAGGAGTACCCGATTCGATTTCTTTGTTGGTACTTCAAGAAAGGAGGTTTATATTCGTTCTACACTTTGAATTTGAGTATAGAACACGCCGGTACTATTAAGAGGGATTAGAATCAGCGTGCCAAAGCGTGCAACCAAGTGCTCACTTTCACACCACATAATCTCCGACTCAAACTTAGTCAACCATTCAAATTCTTTCTACACCTCGGTTGACTAAGTCCGAGCGGCGATTGCCGCTGAACATTAGCGGCACACCGCTCGTGTTCGACCGTTGGAAGGAGAGTATTTATACTTTTCTTTTTCTACCCCAACGGTAACCTTTCCTTCTCTCTCGCTCATTCTCGACGAAAGGTCCCAAGTGCTCAGCTCTCTCTCCTCCATTGAAGCTCCTCACTCCCTCAAGCAAATCCATCGATTCCACCATCGATTCTTGAGTGTGAGGGCTGCAAACTTTCGATTGGAAGGGAGCTCCACCGATCTTCATCGTTCTAGAGGCACTTGGTTCGCACTTTGGCCAGGGGTTTTGGTTCTTTACTATTGGAGCTTGCTCCTAGCCGTAGTGCGTCACCCTTGAGCTTGCCAACTTGTGTGGCAGCCTAGGGAGGTTTGTAACACCCTCTTGCATCTAATACATTACCCCACATCTCTAGGATTCGGGTTCCTAGACTTGTGAAAGAGGCAAAGAGGCAAACCTTTGTGGTGAGCTCATTCTTTTGTGGAACCTCAACAACGTGGACTTAGGCAAGCCTTGGTGGCGAAATGAACCACGGATAAATCCCTCGTGTCACCGTGTGCTTGATTTACTTTACATTGCAATCATATTGTTGTTGTTGAGAGGATTTAGGGTTTGAGACCGATCTATCTCTATACCCTTGATCAGCTTGTTCCGTGTCTCGACTGCGCATCTATACCTGCCCAGGAACCAAGAAAAATTACTCGATCTACTTTTCATTGGATAGATTTTGAACTGTGACCTAACCTTGTTCTGCGAGGAGCGGCGGTGCCGCTTAGTGGAGCCGGGTGCCGCTTCGAGGCGGGCGGTGCCGCTTAGTTCAAGCGGCGGTGCCGCCTCGGTGATCTCGACGGTGTTTCGAGTTGATTTTTGAAACAGGCATATTCACCCCCTCTAGGCGTCCGGCCCGATCCTACAACGACTTCTTCCTCGGCTCATCACGTCTTGGGGCATCGAAATCCAAAGACTTGACGCCCCAACGGGTCTTTGCTTCTCTCGCCTTCACCATGCTCGCGAGGGGGTGGTTGGGGGATTCCTCCCAAGCGGGAGCTCTTCAAGCATTACATCTACGCCAAGATCCAGCCATTGCCGGGCGGGAATGGGGTGGACCGCCCCGATCGCGTCTTGGAGTGCAATTGCGCGGGAAGGTCCAAGAGACCTTCCCTGAGGATGACTTCCGTCGGCGAACCCCGGGTGGCGGGAGGAGTGGTTCTACCTGAAGAACGACCCTCCCATCCTCCGCCAGCGATACAATCGCCGCACCTTCAACAAGGGGAGCCCGGTGTGGCGTGGAGGCGGTCGTGAGCAAGATCAAGGTGCTCCTGGACGTGGAGGCGGTCGTGAGCAAGATCAAGGTGCTCGGGACGCCGGTCGACGGTGAACCACATCATCGAGGCCCGGCACCGCAAGGCGGTGGTGCCCCTCCGGCGCCGAACTCTCCGGATGTGGGAGATGGAGGAGCGGAAGCCCGCTCGTGGGGACGCAAACGCCCCGCCTCACCGTCGACCGTGTGAATTTTGGATGAAGCAGTGACGAAGACGGGGGTGAGGGCGCCAGGAGCTCCCTCTCATCCTCCCCCCGATCTAGAGACCTCTGCCTGTAAGTGCTGCTGCCGTCTACCTCGGCTCGTTCCTTCGGCTGCCTTTATATGCTCGCTAATGAGCTCGAGCTCTATAGGTTGGCGTGGTGCATCCTTTGGCTCCCAACCCCCTCTTCTTGTGGGAGTTGAGACCGGCGTCCGGCCGGCGTCCAACAGGCCCTCGTTTGAAGCGGGGCGGCCCGGGCCTCATCCAGCGGCGGCGCGACGGGAGGTGGAGCCCGGCCGGGAGCCGCAGGGCGAGCCCTCGACGCCGACGCCGCCGTGGATCGGCGAAGGGGCTGGCCTCTTCCGGCCCCACGAGCCACGCCCCCGGTGGTGGCTTTGAGAGTCGCCGGCGCCGCTCCGCAGCCTCGGCCCGACATCGCGCCAAGCCCCCTCGATGCAAAGTCGGGTGCTTCGATCCGGCGACTCGGGCCCTCCGGGGCCGAGGCGCGAAAGAAGAAGAAGTCGAAGAGGGTGGCCGGGTAAGCTTCCATCTTTCGTCAGCAGTTGGCGGCAGTGTTGATCGCGGCATTGACTCGGTGACTTTGGCGGGCGACGACGTATCCGCGGAAGCCGCCCGAGGACGGACATGCCCTCGGCCGGCCGCCGGGCTCGCTCGAAATGGTGAGCTCTTCGCGCGCTCGACAACGAGCTCGATGCCGGCGGATTCAAGCGCGGCGCCGACGAGCTCGGAGACGGTGACGACGAAGTTCGACGGGCGGGAGCGGGGGCGGCGAGCGGGCTCGCGATGATGGCGCTGTTCCCCCCTTCAAGGGGACGTTATCGACCGGCGCCGCCGGGGTCTCGGAGCCCCTCTCTCTGATTCTTCGTCGCGCCCGGCGCCCCCGCGGACCAGGCACCGGTGACCGTGCCGGTCGAGAAGAGTCGTACCACGGCTCACCGGGACGGCAGGGCGTCCGCACCTAAGCCGCGCCAGCTCCTGGCGGCGACGGCGAAGGCGGCGGTTCGAGAGACCCCGCCAGGAGGAGCGCGTCGAGAGGAGCCCGCTGGGCCGGGCCCGCCCTCGGGCCGGGGAGGTCGTCGTGCATCTCTCTCTCACAACGAGGGCGCCGATGTGGCGGCAAAAGGACGGTGCGGGCCGGGCGGCCAGGGCCTGAGGATGAGGCCGTCGAAGGCGCCGCCATTCGAACGCCGCAGCAAACGCCAGGTGCCGTTCCGCCGTGGGGCGACGGGGTTGACGGGCCGCGGGGTGTCCGTGGCGCTGCGGCGCGAGCGCCCCGGCGGGCACGGACGCCGCCCTTCCTTCGACCTATGCCCGGATGGCGCGGCAGCCGCCACCGCTGGTGGGACCCGTCGTCGCCGATCGGCGCGGCGAGATGTGCGCGCCCGGCTGCCCAAACCGGATACGCCGTGGCATCGGTCATTCTTTCGTGCTTTCGGCCGCTTATATACTTGTGCTTTTCGGGCGTGAAGGATGCCATCACGGGTACAACCGCTGACGCAGACGTCGCCGAGGGCCGTGGCTTCGCTGGGAGGCCGACGGCGCCGGCGCGACATGTGCAGGAGCTTGGCTCGGCGCCAGCACCGATTCCCTCGGAGCGCTCAGGGGCGATGTCGCTGGAGTCGCCCGCGACGCGGAGGGCCGGGCGTCTCGAGAGGCCCAGAGAAGGTGGAGACCGCATCGCGAGGCGGCCCTAATGCTGGAGGAGTTCGAGCTCGCCCATAAGCGGCAGCCGGAGAAGATGCGTGGAGGAGTTTCGACTCCTTCGCCGAGGCTCGACGATAGCGGAGCTCGAAAGGCCGATTAATCGAGCTGAGCTGCGGAGTCCCTTCGAAGGACAAGGACGAAAGCTCGCCGAGCAGCTCCCGCCATCGCGACTCCGAGCTCGAGTAAGTGCCCGCCCCTGCCCTCCTTTTATCCCCGTTTATTCGTTGTTCGGGGCGCGACCGCCCTCGCCGGCGGGACTTTAGCCTATGACCACGGCTTCCGGAGCCGTGGGTGCATGCCGCTATGCTTCGAGGCGGAGAAAGATCGGCCGAGGCCGGGGTGCACGAGCTGTGGTGCAACGAGCAGGGGGCTATATGACGAGCCGTGGAGTAAGCGGGCGCTCGCTTGCTTTCTTTTGCGGCCCGTCGTGTCGCCGCCTTTGCGTCCCGACCTGTTGTCTTTGTTTGCAACCGAGAAGCAAAACTCCCCGAAGAAGACGCGGAGGCCAAGGCGAGGAGTTCGGGAGCCGCCTCTCAAGCCTCTTCGGCGATACGTACCACGCCGCAGAGAAGGAGACGGACTCGAAGAAGAGGACCAAATGAATTCATCGACGCGCCGTGCAGGTGAGCCCAGGAGTTTCAAGAGCGCGCTGCCAAGGCCGCGGAGGAGGCCGAAAGCCCGGCGCGTGAAGGCCTCGAAGCCTAAGGTTGAGGCCGCCTCGCGACGCCCCTGGTGGAGGACTTGGCGAGCCCTACCGAGTGGGCGCCGCCATCTCGCCGCTAAGGTGATGGAGGATGCGGGCGCGCGGGTCCGGCAGGCGACACGCGCCGTTTCACCCACTACCCCTACAGGTCGACGCCGGAAGAAGGGGTGGGCGCCGGCACCGACGATGCTGACGTGGGAGCGGAGTGCCGCCGCCGCGAGGTCGCGACCGCGAGCTGTCCGCCGAGCTCTTCAAGCCGCCGGGAGGAGCTAGAGGTCTTCGAGCCTCCCGCTGGTGGAGACGGAGCGGCAGAGAGCCCGCCGAGGAGGAGGAAGCCGCAGACGCCCCCGCCCGAGCCGATGGACCAAGATCCGCCAAAGAAGAGTAGCTTCGAGGCTAGGCCTCTTTTTGGTTGTGAGTTTATTAAGTCCTCGTAGTCGAAGGCAAATTGTAAAACTTATGACAAAATCGTGTTTAGCTAATGGAAGTCGCCTTCCCCTTTCATCGTACTGCTTTTTATTTTGACTTTTTGGTGGGCCCATGGTTCGAGAGCCGGATGGCGGGTCAAGCTTCCCTCGCCGGGCGCTGGGAGGTTATTAGGCAGTCACGCCATGCTCTATGGCGATGAGCCCACGACTTAGTCGCTTCGAACATTGTTTCCCTGTTAAGGGGGAAGAGTGTGAGTTCGTGAGTTTGAGCTCATCGTTGAGCTCGACGACTTTCCGGCTTTTCGAAAAAAAAAAAACAAAAAGTGTGTTAAAATGTGGGTGTGCACCCGCCCTTGTAGCCCCCGAGCAAGGACGGCCCGCCGGGCGAGGGCCTGGTCGTTGCTCGCTTGTGCTAAGGAAAGAATTCAAATGCTTGCACATATTTTTGCATCGAATTTGTGCTTTTATTGATTGAGCTCGTGAGCTACAACATTTCTCAAATACACTTAGGGGTAAAAACGACGTGAGCGCTCGATGTTCCATGCGTTGGTGAGGACTCGGCCATGGTGGTCCTTGAGCTTGTACATGCCCGCCTAAGCACTTGGTCGATGGTGAAGGGCCCTTCCCATGGCGCCGAGCTTGTGCTTGTCTTTTTTGAGCTCGACCGGCGCAGACGGGTCGCCGACGCCGAAAAGCTCGCCCCTTGACGTGGCGGGCCGTGGTAGCGCCTCATGGACCGGCTGTGGATGAGGGCGGGAGTGGATGAGGGCAATGTCACGAGCCTCGTTGAGCTGGATCGGCCGCGCCTTCGAAAGCAGCGCTGGTTGTTGTGCCCGCTGGAAGGCCCGAGAGGCAAGCCGTATTCGAGGTCGGTGGGGGAGCACTACGACCAAGACGAGGAAGAACGGCGTCCGGCCCCGCCCGCGCTCGCTTCTGTTGTGCGGAGACTCCATACGATCAAGGAGCTGGAGTTTGAAGCCACCGGCCGAGCCGCATTTTTCGAGCCTCTGGAAGATGCGCTGATTTCACACCGCAGGATCATGCCGCTAGCTCTTCTACCGCCTGGTC
Source organism: Hyparrhenia diplandra (assembly GCA_015847255.1). Classification (NCBI taxonomy): domain Eukaryota; kingdom Viridiplantae; phylum Streptophyta; class Magnoliopsida; order Poales; family Poaceae; genus Hyparrhenia; species Hyparrhenia diplandra. The sequence goes on along the minus strand of JADLZK010012231.1, from coordinate 9,218 downwards.
CTCGGGTGGCCGACGGAGGACGGTCGACGCGGATGCCATGATCGAAGCATAATCGCCGATGAATCTCTCCCACGGTTCGTGCCGTTGTCGGTGATGATGGAATTCGGGACCCCGGCCAAGGATGATGCCTGAAGAACTTGACTCGCCTCGCCCCCAAGACCGGCGATGGGCATGACCTCGATCCATTTGGAGAACTTGTCGATGGCGACGAGGAGGTGTGTATATCCCCCAAATGGTTTTTCTGGAAGGGTCCTACCATGTCGAGCCCCCCTGCATCGCGAACGGCCAGTGAGAGGGATCGCCCCGGAGGGATCAAGGCCGAGGTGTAGTCTGCTTACGGCGAACCTGTAGCCCTCGTCAGCCGAACGATTCGAATGGCGCTCGACGCATAGCGTTTGGCCGAGACAAGCCCCTGCCTGAACGCCGACAAGAGCCCGCGGGCACCGACAAGTGATGGCTACACTCACGAGTGGATCTCTTGATGAGCTTTTTCCCCTTGCTCGAAGGTGACGCAGTCACCGGAGGACGCTCTGAGGCTCCGCGCTCAGAGCTCTCTTCCCCAACGAGGACGAATGACTTGGCCCTTCGCGCAGCGCCTTGACTCCTCTTGCCCCGAGCTTGCCTTCCTTGAACCGCAGGAGCGCTGGATTCGCCACGCTTGGGGACCATTGCGGCCGATCCACGAGCCAGCCCCCGAGCTGCCGCCGGGCTCGAGCTCATGAGCTGCTGTGCTCGCGCTGGTGAAGTCGAAGCTCGCGGGAGCGCCTACCTCCATGGGGTCCGGAGCCCGGACGTCGGCCGATCGAAGTTCAAGGCCCGCCGCAGAGCGCTTCCCCTGAGTCGCATTGACGGCTTGTGCCGCCGCATGAAGACGCCTGGCGGAATCCCGGCAATCGATCCGACGCTGAAGCCGGGCGAGGACGCCGGGCGCCGCTTGTTGAGGTGGCGTATGGATGTGATTGATCTCGAGCCGTGGAAGTGCTCTCGGGCTCGCTGGACCTTCCGATGGTATGACGATCATCTTCGGTTGACGCAATCGACTCCCTTCATGACTTGGTTCTTGACGAAGCTCTGAATCGCCTGACCTCGAGGTGCCGGACGCCGAGCTCGTCTGCGCGCCATGCAAAGCCATTCACCGCAGCCTCGTGACTGCCACATTGTTGGACACTGTGGAAGTACAGGCGGATCGAGTACTTCATGCACACCTTGCTCGGGGAGATGAAGACGAGCCCGACTCCCGCCCATGCCATACTTTATGGATCCGTCACGGCCAACGCCCAAAGATTCTATGTCGCCGGGCCTTGGTGGTTGCTCGACCTCCGTCCACTCTCGGCTATGAAGTCCGCCAGTGGCTTGAGACTTTATAGCCTCTCTCGCGGCGCATAGGGTGATGTCGCTTCCTACGAGCTCTATAGCGCATTTGGCCATGCGGCTGTCAGACCCTGGGGCTACTGATGACCTCGCCAAGGGGAAACTTGGAGACGACCTTTGACCGGGTGGGAGTCGAGTAGTGCCCCGAGCTTGCGCCGGTGATCAGCAGCACAGGCACGAGCTTTCGAGTGCGTGTACCTCGCCTTGGTGTTTGCGGTGAGGATTCGCCGATGAAGTACACCGGCGCCGTACTTTGAGGGCATGCCCTTCCACCTCCCTCTCGACGACGAAGCTGGCGTGCTCACCACCTTTAAGGTGGCCGAGATGTAGAGGGAGGATTGGTTCGCGATTGTGCCACGAGCACCCGGTGGATTGAAGCGAGGAGTTGTTTCAATGAGTCGAGGGGTTTGATGGGCTTCACAAATTCGTGCAAAGCGCCTCTGACTTTTCTCAAAGAACTTGTAGAGGGGAGGTCTGCCCCGAAGTCGGAGCAATGAAGCGACTTAGCACGCCGTGACACCGGCGCGGAGTCGCCGCACGACTTGACGCTTTTTAATCGCCCCATGTTCGGGTGGGTGGATGGCGGAGATTTTTTCCCGGGTTGGCCTCCCGATGTCAAGGCCGGAGATGATGAAGCCAAGCAATTTCCCTCGGGGACCTCGAAGACACACTTCTAAGTTGAGCTTTTGACTCCAAACTCGGCTTGGCGAAGACCTTTTCGAGGTCGTGGATGAGCTCTTTTTCGAAGGCTTTGTCTTGACAACGATGTCGCCGACGATGCTTCTACGAGCTTCCGAGGAGCTCTTTGAAGACTTTCTCGCATGCACCTTGGAAGGTGGCGCCGCTTTTCAAACCGAAGGGCATCGGGCCGCGCAATGTAATGCGCCAAACGGAGTGATGAAGGAGGTGGCGAGCCGATCGGTGCCTCGTTCATCGCGACACGGGTGGTAGCCGGAGTAAGCGCCGAGAAAAACAGAGTGTCTCGCACCCGAGGTGGAGTCAACAATTTGGTCGATCTTAGCGGCAAAAGGAAACGGATCCTTCGGGCATGCCTTGTTGAGACCGATGTAATCAACATTCTCCATTTCGCATTTTTCTTCTTAACTAGTACGGGTTGGCTATCCGCACCGGGATGATACACCTCCTTGATAAACCTAGCGGCTAAGAGCTTATCTATCTCCCTGATTGTTTCGTCGATCGTCGTCCGAAACGTCTAAGCCTTTGCTTCACCTACGAGAGCCTGTTTGATGTTCAAGGAGTGCTCGGGGCGACTTCCCCTCGGTATGCGGGCATATTGAGGCCCCTCCACGCGAATAAGTCGGCGAGCTCGCTTCCTATTTGAGGGGTGAGCTCGGCACCCACGGAGGGTGCAGTCCGTCCTGTCGTGACTATCGCGGCCTCCTTCGCCCTTTCGAACGCGTTCTGACCTTCGAGCTCGGGCAGGGCTCGTGCTCGCCACCTCCCGAGTTCGACGGATGAGCTCGCTGGCCGCCTTCTTCTTGAGCTCCTGGGAGTCCTTGGTGCTAGCCCAGGCCGCCATCTTGGGCAGCATCCGCCGATCTCGACGGGCGAGGCTCGGGCAGATCGGACGGCTGGGGTGTCCTCGCAGCCAAACGCTGCTCGGTAGAGTCGACGGTGATGACCCCCTCGGGACACGGGTATCTTGAGCTTGAGGTAGGTGTGGTTGAAGGTACGCCATGAACTTCGTCGCATAGCATGGCCGCCGCAACAGAGCGTGGTAGGCGTTTGAGACGAGACACCTCGAACATGAGGACCTCCTGCGTAAGTTGTCCGAGGTGCCAGAGGTGATGGGGAGGTCGATCCGCCTCGAGCGAAGTATCCGCTTCCACTCGCACCACACCGCGGATCGGTTCCCGCCACGAGGCGCCGTGCCTTTGGGAATGCCAAGGGCTTGGGCGGCGATGGATGTAGAGGAGGTTGAAATTGCCAGCGCCCATCGGCACCTTCGAGAAGCATGGTGCCGGATGATGGGGGTCGGCGACAAGCGGTACCTCCCTGTGCGGGGATATTCGGGATGATCGGCCTTGTCAAGGTGATCGTAGAAGCCCGGCCCATTTGAGGTACTTTCGATGGGTGGCCGCTCGATTGAGAGGACCTCGCTGGCGCATGAGGCTTCGCCGCGTTTGGACTCATAGTCGGCGGGTTCAGCCAAAGATGACGCTGACGGCGTCCAGTCGATGTAGATGTCGGCGTCGAACTCGTCGGGGGCGGTTTAGCTGCCTTGTCGCTCGCCCTTGTCTCCGCCCGTAAGTCCCATCCGCGTGCTTTTCATGAGGCGGCAAATCAGCCATCTTGTGTGCTTGACCGACCTTCGCGGGTGCGGGCCGCGATGCGCTCGAGCATCTTGTCGGCGCTCTTTGGGCACGGGTTCGCGGCCACCCTTGGGGCCGGCCTGCGCTTTGTCCGCCACTTCAAGAATTCAATCCTCGTCATCGCCGCCGCCGCTGGATGCTTTGTTCTTTTGTTCTTCTTTCTTAGCTGGAGTCGGATCCCTCTACGTGACGTCAGTCGCCGCCCTGGGCCTACCTTGCCGTGACGGCCGAGACGGGCGCCCTCCCTTGGCGTGGCGCGGGTGGCGAGGTCGAGAGCCTCCTTTTACGGTCCCGGTTTCTCGACGCCGAGCCAGTGGATGAGGGTCTCGCAGGGGTGTCAACGGAAAGGGCAAGTGATGACATCGAGTCGGGAGGCCTCGGAGAGGTCGTTGTGCAGCTTGTAGAAGCGCGATAGTCGCCAAGCAGGCCCTCCCCCTTCTTCTCGCTTGCACCCCTGAGGTCCCACGCCGCGTTTCGCCCGGGGTGTAGGTGCCTCGAAGTTGCCGACAAAGACGCCACGCAGGTCCTCCCTCCCATGATGGTCCCTTCCCGGCAGTGCTCGAGCCATGAACGAGCTCGAATCGCTGAGGTAGAGCGAGAGGTTGCGGATGATGAAGTAGTCGCCGTGCTACCCGCCACTGCGTATCCCAGCGTAGTCCTCCGACCACGTGGCGCGACGCGTTTCCATTGTACTTCTGCACCGAGGTCGGGCTCGGAAGCGTAGAAGGAAATGGGGCGCCGTGGATGCGCGTGAGTCGAACGCCTCACTCCTTTGAGCTCGAAGCTCGAGGGCCGGGCGATCCCGCTTGGGAGACGCGCTCGCGGGCGGCGTATCGGCTGCGGCCTGCGACTCTTGTCTTTCGCTGCCGTGGGCTCACCACCGCCGCTGCTAGTAGGTGCGCGGGACGCTCGTGGTCGCCGCGTGGTACTTGCCGCCGCCCCGGGATGTTCTTTCGCCCGAAGCCTCCGCTGGCGCCGGGCGCTGATGGTGTCCCCCGGCGCCGCTGCTCGGCCACTCACGGCTGCATGGACTCGGATGCGAGGAGGCCTGCGGCTCCTCCCGCAGCCGACGACAGCGACAGCTCAGCTGCCACTGACCGCTGCCTCCGCTAGGAGCCTCTTGAGTTGCTCGGGTCTCGCGCCGCCTCGGGCCGCAACGACGCAGAGTAGCGCACGCCGCCAGTTTCGGGATGCCCTAACACCGGCTGGGAGCCGCTCCGTGCCTCGCCCCGCTGATGCGGCCGTGGATCTCTCGCGAGCCTCGCAGCTCGTGCTCGCGATTGCCGCCTCCCTCCCTCGCCGCGAGGAGGGCTCGCTCTTGGGCTGCCGCGACGCCCGAGCTCCTCGAGCTCGCCCACCGGCCTTGACGCTGCCGACCGAGGCTCGCTACGGCGCGGCGCCGCAGCCCCGAGGCATGTGTTCGAGGCGCCGCTCGAGCGACCTTCTTTCCACCGCACCCTGGGCGTCGCACTATGTAGAATCGACGCGGGGTCAGGTCCATGCCCATGAGGCTCATCCTGGCTGAGGGCGCAGCTCGAAAGCTCGGGGATGCTGACCGCCGCTCGCCGCCTGCAGAGTGGAAGGCCTCGCTGCTCGCTGGGGTACATCCCCGGGCGTAGGCGCCGTGGAACTCGCTAATCGAAAGCGCCCTCACCGGGCGAAGCCGGAGGACGACGCCGGGCGGTGGAGAAGGTCACGCCACGGTAACAGCTCGCGCGGCTCGCGCCCCGTGATGTTCGGGAGCAGGTCCTGATGCGAGGACGGATGAAGCGATCCGCGGCGGCGCTGATGGGAGCCGGGTCATCGCAGAGTGGAATTCGCCCATGCTTGAGAGGATCGGAGTCGGTGGCGCTCGAGCGGGCGGCCGGGGATTTCTCACGCCGCATTGGGCGTGAAGACATACCGGAGTGGCCCTCCGCACGTGCCGAGAAGTCGAGTGAGCCGAAGCGCATCGCTAGCGCCAGGGCCGCCTGCGAAGTGGAAGAAGCAAATCTGAGTGAACGCCGCACTAGCGCCGCCGCTACTGGCGCGCCAACCGCCGCGGTCTAATACCACCGCCACAAGAATGTCCGACTAACGCGCGTTCGATGGCCTAGCTCTTGTGAGACAATGACACGTGATTTATACCGGTTCGGGTAAATCGCGCCCCCCACCCAAGCAGATCACTATCCGAGCTCAAATGCTCATACCGCTCTCAAGATGGTCGAGAGAGGGGAGGAGGCCTCCAAGTCTTCGCGGATTGAGGCTAGTGCCGAGTATCGTGGTGTGTGTGTGTGTGTGTGAGTGTTAGATGTTGAGTCTCCTCAACCTTGCCTCAATCGGGAGGGCTGCCTCCCCTTTTTTATAGTCACAAGGGGCGAGGCTCGGTGAGCTCCCTTCGAAGTTGAGGACTTAAAGAAAGCCAAAATTCATGTACGTAGTGTTAGGTGCAGGAAGAGCTCCCGTGATGAGCCTTCACGGCGCCATGGCAAGAGCCCCCTGAGCTTCGTGGTGCCTTTGATGCCGAAATTGGTCGCCGCCAGACGCTGGATTCGTCCGGGCGTGGTCAGCGCCGCCTTGTCCCTAATCGCAGCTTTGAAGATGTCTTCTGTATGGAGGCTCTATGCCGCCGATGGAAGGCGCACTCGTATGTACCGCGCTGCAATCAGAGAGGAGTCATGGAACCGACGGGTATGGCGCAGGAGGTCGAATGACCTTCCCGCAGCCGTAGCTCTCACGGCTGGGCCACAGTGGTCGCCGAGAGTGGTTGGGCTTGTCGGGGAGTTGTTGACCAACTCTCGCACTCCGCAGACTTCCTCGAGAAGGCAGATGAGTGAGCTCTTCGCGGCCGCCGCCGCGGACTCGCCGCAGGGGAGCTCGAAGCGAAGCCTGAAAGAGCTCCCCGACGCAGGTCGAAGGCCACGGGCACTGGGAGCCTCGCTGCCGAGACCTCGAAGTGAGCGAACGGGCGGATCTTCGTCCCCGAGGAGCTCGTCCGCGCGCGAGGAGCCCGAGCCAGGTGGGAGGCTTGTCCCGCGTGAGCCTCAGTGTGATGAAGACTTCCACCACTCTGGATGTCCCGCCTCTTCTCGGGGTCCGAGGTTGTGTTTGAGCTGAGTTTCGCTTTTGTGTCCTGCAAATATCGATCCCCCACAAATATGTATATGTACCATGATTATTCTTAGAAGTTTGCTTTTACCTCGAGAAACCATATTCTATATATTATGTTGTATAGTTTGAATTTATGTGGATATTTCTATGGTACCTAGCTAAAATTCTATCTTATATTTTCTGAGTTTTTTTTTTTTTTGTCCTACTCTGTACGAGTTATTTTATATATTATTGGTACAGAGTTATAACAACTCGCATCTAGCGATCCATATTGAGTTCGGTTCCAATATGTAGTATCTCAAAAAAATATTAAACTTTGTTGCAACGCACACACACACATCTGCTAGTATGTTATAATGTTCTACTTTGAACACATTTTTTCATGTACAAATTCATATGACTATATGAGAAACTCTTACATGATTCAATCTGAGTAAGCATCAAAAAGGAGACTTCAAGATTCAAATAGTTTCAAAACTACTAGGTCTCATAAGATATAGAATGATTTTTAAGGAAAATGTAGAAACGCTTTTTCTACTTCCTCTTGAAAAGTGAAGGGTATATATATTTGTGTGTAATTTTCCCATTAATGTTGATTTATTTAATCAACGCCTAAAAGTACACTTATTTAGCGACGGTGAGTACAGTAAAGTGGAAAAGAAGCAGCAAAAATGAAGTGCAGAGGGGTGGGTGAGCCCAGTGCGAGCTCTGGAGCTGGGGCCGGGGGCCTGGCGACTGGCGTCCGGTCTGCATTCTGAATACGGGTGCTGCTGTCGTTAGTTGGCTCGCTGCAAGCCTGCACCATGGAAGCAGCCAGTTCGAACGCATCGGTTCCTGTGCCCTCAATCTGCGAACAGTCTACCCGAGCAAAAAATCCCTTCCTGACTTGTTGGCTGGATTTACCTTGACGCCATTTGCGAGTTTGACAATCATTTGGAAAAAGTGCAGATACCCAAGATAAATCAAAGCATATCCAGCTGAAGGAGGACATAATTAACCTTGATTTGGGATAGATTTGGAGATGTCATCAGTGCAACAATTAGTGTCAGAAAGCTCAGTGCTTGGACAGGTAGGGGGATCGGAATTCTCAGCATGCTGAAAGAGATATGTCATGCTGAATCAATATGTGTCAGTTTTAATTTATCATTCATTGGTTTCCTGCAATCAGTAGTAGTACGCAAGATAATTTTTGTAGTATGTTTATTAGTGGCATTCACCTAATTACAATCACGCTAATCCCGCAACCATTTCTATGTGCATTCAACAACATTTCCATCTGCGCAAAAATCAGTAGGAGTACGCAGAGACGACGACTATTAGTTAACTCTGACGTCTGGCAAGCAAATTCAAAAGTAGAAATGTAGAATCTGTTTCATGAACTAAACTGAATGTCAGTGAGCATATAATGCATTGATAAACTCATCCAGATGGAATCCTTTTCTTCCAAGGACAACAACAAGGTGCCCAGGTTCAGAAGCAACAAATAATCCGGTAGACAAAGTTCTGAATCAACAAAAACGCAAGCAGCTGCAGAGCGTGTGGCTATTATTAAAGCTTGTACCTTCACAGGACATAGGGATCGAGAAATCCTGACTGGAAGATGCCTTGCGTTCTCGCACGGCGCCGCCGCGACCTCCATCCAGCTCTCCTGGACCGACCCTTCCTTCCACCTCACCTACTGATGGTCGGCCGGCGCAGAGCGAGGGCACGCCTCTCCGCCCCCGGGCCACCGTCCAAGCGCATACTCAAAAGTTGGCTATACAGCCTACGGCCCGTTGGCACGCGCCTCGGCGGGTAGGGCCCTGGGCCACGTCTTGCATGGCCCAAGTGACCAGCTATGCTGGGCCGCCCAGCAGTGCGCGCTCAATCCAAGAGCGACACGATGGCGGCCCGATGACGGCCTACTAGCCTAACCCTTCCCTTCCTTCCATCTCTATTCCGCCCCACGCCGCTCTCCCTAGCAGCCGGCTCCCTCCCTCGCCCCTCCTGGGCGCCTTCGTGTCGCTCTCTTTGCCCTCACTCGCCGCATCGTTCTCCTCCCCTCCGCTGCTTTGACACCTCTCCACCGGCCCCGCCTCAAGGTTGACGACGGCCGACGCCCCTCCCTCCTCACGCAACGACAGCCTCCCCTATGCGAGATCGAGGGCTCACTGGCGACCGTCGCGACATCCCACCTCGCGATGTCACCTCCCTTCCGGGCAGGTGCCTCGTGTAGTGGGCCGCAGCAGCACGGCACGCGACAGCCCACGGGCCAAGGCGGCAGCGCGAGCACGCCTTTAAGCACAGCGCCCGTGGAGGCACGACGGTGATGCGGGTCGGCCCGGCACGGCCCCATGTCCATCTATAACGCTGGGCTGGTACCAGGCGATGCACGGTTGAAGGGACCACACGCCGGCCACGGGTGGAGTTGATCGGGGACGGACG